>CM073604.1:26416437-26906437 GCA_037074985.1 Solanum bulbocastanum | reverse complement strand
TTCCTAGCCTAACACTTTGTAGTTGTTGTTTAGGCTGAAATTTTTTATCTTTTGTTGATTGAACATATGTTTCTTCGAAGCATTCCCACATCTCCTTGGAAATTGAGCAGCCCACAATTAGGTACATGTTTTCTTAGGTCAAGGTGCTGGAGATCCAACTCCTTAGCAACACATCTTTCTCCTCCCAATCATCAATGTTGCCACTATCTTTTGTATCCTTGTCAACCTCTACAACTTTCCTAGCAGTCTGTCTAGTGGAACAACTGCTTTTACTTGGTTCATTCTCTGTAATAAGATAGGTTAGTCTCATCACATGAATAAATTCGGATATTTGTATTCTCCATGTAAGGTAGTTTGTTGGCTTAAGATTAATGGAGCAAGTGGCAATGAATTGTTGAAGTGAGTAGGTCGACATAGTGTTAGTAAAAGTGGTCATTGCAATTTAATGTGTGGTTTTTTTTATAAATACTCAGAGAGCGGAAGAGCTTTCATGCTCTGATACCATATAGACATCCCACGTCTACAATTAGAGAAATCAAGGATTGTATTGATAATTAAAATTGTTTAGTACATACTCCTTATATAGGGAGAAAATTGTAGAGTTCTAAGTTAACTATTCTTAGAGTCCTCCTACAATACCTATTACTACTACTATAATAATAATGTGATACTAGTTGTACTATAATTCTAATCGTAGTCTAATTCTAGTTGTAATATAATGCTAATTGATATAACTAGTCTAATATAAGTGTGACTCTAACTCTATAACAGTGATGTAAACACGTCAGTTAGCTTTGTTGGACGTGTTCTTTTGACATGTTCCAATCATCAGCTCCCTTCTTCTTCAACATTGCATACCAAACTTAATACAAGATCTTGGGGGTAGAAAATAGAGTTAAATAAACTCTAAAAGTTAACACTTAAAAATAATGAGGGGGGGGGGGGGGGGAAGGGTTGGGTTTAATCTATCTATTACTCTACTAACTTGACTCCATGACAAAGAGGATTTAGGGGGATTCATAAATAGAATTAGAATGTTTAACTTGTTGCATTCTGAAGGAAGGGAGCTCTCATCTGTGTTTATTAATCCCCTTGCTTCCCTCGAGTGTCACGACCCAGACTGTCATGATTGGCACCCACACTAACCCTCCGGTGGGAGAACTACCACAACACAACTAAGAAACTAAACCATTTAAAATTACGGAAGCAAGTTTAAATGAAAAATTAAATAAGGAGTTCCCATAAACTCCGTAAGTATAACAAAAACAACTATGCATAACCTTTGCGGAAATTCAACCCTTAGACCTAAAAGTCATTGTTCCAAACTCTACCAATCAACAAGTCAAAGAAAAAGGGTGTGCAACCCTGAAAACTAAGTATCAACAAAGTCTGAACATATAGTCTGAGTTCGAAAAGAATGGACTAAACTAATAATGGATCCATGGTAGCTTGAAAGAACTAGATCACCCTTGAATCCAGTCTCGGTGAATGATTTCCTAACTGAGATCTATCAGTAGCCGCCTGAAGATGCCCCCTACTCAACAAAGAAAGAGCAAGTGTTGTATTAGTACACGAAACCATGGTGTACTGATAAGATCACGCGGCTACTCCAGTAAGCGAAATATAAGCAAGTAATTACAACACAGTAAACACATATACAGAATGCATAATTCAATTATCATTTTAGAAGCAACATACAATTTCACAATAACAATGATAGGTAAATATGAATGTAATAATCAAAAGTGGTTCTCTCATGGAAGCCACACCCAAATTGTTAGTGTGTCAGAACATGACACCCGATCCAATATACATGTGTCGGAACGTGACCCCCAGTCCAATATACGTGTCAGACTGTGACACCTGGTCCAATATATGTGTCAGAATGTGACACCCGGTCCAATCAGCACAGCCGCAATCATAATCACACCTATAATGAACAGTGCACATAGTCACACAGTCAAGTAACAGGTTCATGATAGGTAATTGTTCACAAATAATCATTTCATTAGATTCAATTCATGTTTCCCTATTCAGATACATGCATGCATACAATGGAGTAATTTACATGCATATATCACACAACAGGAAGTCGAACCATCACCTACCTTGAAACTAAGTCTGAATACTCCTAAGATACTTAAGCCTTCCCTTTCTGGAGTCTTTCAGCTTGTTCTTGGTCTAAAATAATTAATTAGGTCAAGGATCAATAAACAGGGCCTAATGTTACCCGAATTATAACAAAATATCGACTTAAGGCCAAACCCACGATCCTAATCCTCAACTAGGGCTTTTCCCACCATTAACTTCAAGCCAAAACCCTCCCACAACAATAATTAGCTAGGATTCGAAGTTCTAAGAATCGAAATACAGATTAGGGGAGAAATTATCTTACCTTTAGCGCGAGAATTCATGGGAAATGGATAAGAAATTGCCATGGGTCATTCGTTAGATCTTTAGAATGAAGTTTTGCAGAAAATAACATATTTGGGGTTTTTCTCCGATTTAAGTCGCGACTGTCCCACCATAGCAGGCCCCGTCCCGCTAAGACGGGTCCCATCCCACCACAGCGGACCTGCCCTAGTGAGATTCACCCTGCCCCAGCGACATGCATGGAGACAGAAACTCGGAATTTGAGTTCCGAGCTCCCATTTCGCAACACACCTTCAAGCTTTGACATTCTAAAACTACACTTTAACACCAAGATCAGTTTTGGGAGTTCTACTCGCATGAATTCGATTTCGTAAAGCCGTACAGGCTCCTTAACGTCTTGGCTATCCACTCACGTGATCATACTCATAATTAAATTCCCTGTCCACTACTAGATTTCTCTAGACCTTACCTAACTCAGATTTCGTCCAAGTCGGGCCTAGAAATTTCCAAGTTACTACTTAGAAGTTTTTTGGCCTAAATTACTTCTCCATTGGCTTTTCCATAACGATGGAAAAGGTCGTTACAATAGATACCAATTTACCCATCACTCGTCCCGGAGTGATAAACTAGGGGAACTTGCTAAGGCAAGAGTAGAGTAGTACCTGAATTGTCAAATCACTAGGGATACTAGTCTCGCATGTCCTTCTCGATTTCCCAAGTAGCTTTCTTAATCGGACGATGCTTCTATTAAACTTTCACGAATTTTACCTCTTTGGTCCTTAGCTTCCAGACATCGTGATCAAGAATTGCAACTGGTTCCTCCTCATACTGAAGGTCATTGTCTAACAAAACTGAGTCCCACTTTATGATGTAATCTCCGTCCCCATGATACTTCTTCAACATGGACACGTGGAACACTAGATGGACTCTAGATAGGCTAGGCGGTAAAGCCAACCTATAAGTCGCTGGCCCAATACAGTCAAGAATCTCAAATGGCCCGATGTATCGAGGACTAAGCTTCACCTTCTTGCCAAATCTCATCACCCCTTCTATGGGTGACACTTTTAGGAGAACTCACTATCTTGAAATGTCATGTCTCTTACCTTACGGTATGCATACTTTTTCTATCGACTCTAGGCTGCTAGAATCATAACTTGGATGCTTCTCACCTTATCCTGTGCATCTTTCATCAAATCAACCCCTAAAGGTTTCACTTCTGTAGCCTCAAACCACCCTATCGGTGATCTACATCCCTTCCCATAAAGTTCCTTGAATGGTGCCATATCAATGTTGGAGTTGTAACTGTTATTATTGGACAAGTCACACAAAGGTAGGATGTCATAACCCAAAAATGGACGTGATGACACTCGTCTTATCCCACCAAGACAAGTCAAGCTAAAACTAAACCATTGCAATAAAATGCAGATTTTTTTTTATGATAAAATCAAAAATACCCCCAAAATCTGGTTTGTCACGTGTACAAGCCTCTAAAGTGTTAAAAGAAAGTTGAAAGAAAATACAAGTTTAAAAATGACATTCTTTCTAGAATAGAACAAGATAATAATTAAGGAGAAAGAAGGTTCTCTGAAATGATAAACAACTACCTCACAAATCTCCAAGAAGCTTTGGAAAAGAAAAGAATGAAAAGTATCACAAAAATCAAGGCTCATAACCTGCAAAAATTGTAGAAGCAAGGGGTGAGTACCAAACCACACAGTACTCAACAACAAAGCATCTAAACATAAGCTAAGGGGATAGGATACGAGTACTCCTTACACCCGAACCGAACCTCCACAACAACCTGTATAAAACCAACCCAACCTAACAGTTCACAATTTACAAGCACATATCTCAACAACAACATTATATCAATCATATGTTCTCAACAACAAGCTTAATATTCATCAATCACAACCTCCACAGCTACAACTTGCATAAAACTAGCCCAACCTAACAGTTCACAATTTACAAAGCACATAACTCAACAACAACACTTTAACAATTTCATATCTTCAACAACAGGCTCAATATTCATAAGTCACAAGTTTCAGAGAAAGGCACTCATAAGATCAACAACACACAAGATCAAGTTCACCAATAATAAAGAAGTGCAATGCAATGTCAAGTATTGTGATGCATATTTGACCTAACGATACACACCCGTTGTCTCTTTGTTCGGGACCCATGGGGGATATATCTGTTCATGAATCCATCGCGGCGTGCAATACAACCCTCAATAATAGTAACCATCGCGGCGCGCGATACATCCCTCGAAATATAGTATCCATTGCGGCACGCGATGCATCCATTGAAATTGTACATCCTCTTTAATTTTTTGTTCTTTCTCAATTCGCATAACACTTGCCACAACCATGTCTTAGAACAATGCAAATGATATGTTCACATAATTAATGAGGAGATGATCATTTTCATAACATTGCAAAATTCACAACAACACAATCATGATACAACATCAACAATGATTCAACAAGTCTTTCAACCATTCTCAACACATCACACACAAATAATTAATCACATTGCTCTTTTATTACCCCTTTTTCATTATTAGAATTAATCAATGTGGACAAATCAACCATGACCAAGTCTCATTACCCCCAAACACATATTACAAGGAAAATACACAAATTTCATACACTTAACAAGGGTTTAGGAATCCATTTGTCTTAAATAATCAAGAATTCACTCTGGCACTTGAGCCTTCCACTTTCGTTGAGCTCCCAATTAAATGCAATCTATTCACAAAATAATCACAATAAGATTTTGAAACTAACAACACACACATTACTATAGGTCTAACCTAGACCCAAAAACTTACCCAATCCTATAATCAGGTTACTAAATCTTGATACCAATTAATTTGTCATTTCTCTTATTTTCCAAATTCAAACCTAAGGTTAGGTCTTAATTCCTCCAAATACCATATAAATCTAATGGTATCATACAATACAATACATCTAATATTTAATTACCAATCTCAATATCTCAAAACTTGATTTATAATGTAATAACCAAGAAAAATAATCTCAAATTGAAGTCGATTATTTACGGACTAATATAATATTGATCTCGAAACAAAATAAGAAATAGAATTAACATATCCACTGTGCAACACCAAAAATCTTCACTCATCAACATTAATTCCCAATAATTGGCTAACCTTATTGTTTGTCATCATTACTTCATCATGATTTATCCATTAATTCAATGCAACCTAATGACACCCAAATCTAACACAGTAATTGGTCCATGTAGATGGCTAGCATGTCTATTTTGTTGTGATACTTATCGAAATAATTTAACGCCCCTTCTGAATTTCAAAATATAATGAATTCTATTTTTAATGATTATTCTTATCTGCCAATAGTTTATATTGATGACGTTTTAATATTTTCTGAGAACATTGATTCTCACTTTAAACATCTAAATACATTTTTTAATATTGTTAAGAAAAATGGTTTGGTTGTTAGTGCTAAGAAAATGGTGCTTTTTCAAACTACCATCATATTTCTAGGTCATGATCTTTATCAGGGAACCTATAAACCTATTTGCAGAGCCATCGAGTTCTCTTCCAAATTTCCTAACGAAATTCCTGACAAAACTCAACTTCAGAGATTTTTAGGAAGTTTAAATTGCGTTGCTGAATTTATTCCTAAAGTCAGACATGTTTGTGAGCCTTTGTACAAAAGACTTAGAAAAAATCCGGTTCCTTGGAGTTTTGAACAAACCCAAGCTGTCATACAAATTAAAGCCTTAGTTCAAAATATCCCTTGCTTAGGTATCCCCAATCCTAATGCTTTTATGATTGTTGAAATTGACGCGTCTGGTGCAAGTTACGGAGGTATCCTTAAACAAAAAGTAGATCTTGAATCTACAGAACAACTTGTTCATTTTACATCCGAAATCTGAAATTTTGCTCAAAAAAATTATTCAACAGTGAAAAAGGAGATTTTGTCTATAGTGCTATGTATCACAAAATTCTAAGATGATCTTATTAACAAAGAATTTTTATTAAGAGTAGATTGCAAATCTGCTAAAGAAATTTTACAAAAAGATGTTAAAACTCTTGTTTCAAAACAAATCTTTGCTAGATGGCAAGCTCTACTATCTAGCTTTGATTTTAAAATTGATTTCATTAAAAGAGAAGAAAATTCTCTTCCAAATTTTCTAACCCGTGAATTTTTGCAGGGTAAGCATGAGGCCGTTTAAACCGGTCACCCCTTCTAAAGGAGACAATCTCCCAAAAGCTAAAATGGCTAGACCATTTACCCTTCCTCAACCACTTCCTAAACAAGAAGCTCCTCAAAGGCCAGTAGACCCTTTTCAAAACAAATTTTTAGTCCTAGCTGAATTCCCAAAATTACCCTATCCATCACCAGCTCAGCCCCAAAGCTGCTTTGTCCACCACAACCAAAACTGGTTCACCTCAGACCAACTCTATCTTTAGATAAAGGAGCCTCTTCTAGTTCAGTTCAAACTAAACAAAGTTATGAAATGAAACATCCAGAATCTTTTGCCCAAGCAGTTAACCCATAGTTAACAAAAATTATTCCAAAAAGTTCTAACTCAAAAGAAGAATCTTTTGAATTTATAACTTCGCAGGTACTGCCAATAATGGCATTGAATACGGAATATGGAAATTTTGACGTGGAGCAACTGGTCAAACCTTGCTACACAAACTCAAACTTTGTAGACACAGTTAGTCCATTTAAGACAATAAGATTCTATGAAGCCATTCTTGTTGACACTGATTCTATTGAGATCAAACATTCCAGGGATGAGAACAATCCAGCTATTATCAAATATTCGAGACTTACTATTAAGATCTTTGATCCATTTGAATGGTTTGTAGATCATTTGCACACTTCGGTTACATTATTAGTAACTCACAGGCGACAAACTTATAATTGGTATGATTATAAAGCAAC
This sequence comes from Solanum bulbocastanum, assembly GCA_037074985.1. NCBI lineage: Eukaryota > Viridiplantae > Streptophyta > Magnoliopsida > Solanales > Solanaceae > Solanum > Solanum bulbocastanum. Next base: position 26,899,118 of record CM073604.1, on the reverse strand, counting down.
GTGGATGAATTTCTTGTATCTAAGATCAAGACATACTTGGTTTGTAAAATACAGTCCTAGCATACTAAAGGCCATTATTCCAAGATGGTTTTATGAATGGTGGAATTTATTCGGAGGAATGAAAGAGATTCTTCCCCAACAATTTCTCAATCGATTTGAAGAATTTCAAATTAAGGAAGAAATTACTACTTTACCATAGCATATCAAATTATGCAAATTCTATATTCAGAAAAGGATATCATATATTGTTTCTTGGAAATTTTCCAAGAATGAGTTTGATCGCATCCAATATTTGTGCAAGCAGATTCAAATAAAAGGTTGGGTTCCCAAACAACCTTCAGTCAAACCCCAGGTTCAAAGCCAGGTTAGTTCGTCGTCTAAGAGAACTTCTAAAAATGCTCTCAAGAAGAAGCTTCAAGATGCATTAAATAATTTAGAAAAATATGATGACCAACAAATCATGAAGATGATTGAAGACGCCGCTTCAACAGAAAGTAGCAGTGAAGATAACAGAGACATGTGTAATCCCAAAGGATTGGCTTTGGCCTACATGGATCCCAATTATGAATAAGATAAGACTTCTTTGGAAAAGTAGAGGCAAAGTAGGAATTACTTTTTCCAAAGTAAAGACTCCTATTATTCTATTTTGGCATCCTTTGAGAAGCTAAAGGATAATACTTTGATAAAAGCAATCTCCATTATCTCAAAAGATAAAAGAAGATTTGCATTTGCCACTCCAACCAAAAGGAAGTAGGTCCCTATGTTTCCCATTACAAAAAAGACATCTCCACTATAAAAAGAGATTTCCACTCAAGTGTCGGCAACATCTTAATCGTACACGTGTAGGTTTGAGATGTAAAGCTCTTTTTATTTTCTTCTATATAAGGAGACATCTTTCATCCATGAAGGGCATCAGAAAATTTAGATACTTCTCTCTAAAACTTACTCTGAAAGCTCTCTCTATGTACTACACGAGATGTGGACTCACCCGGACAATCATACTAAGAGAAAATGGTATGTAGCTACCTATACTCTTAAAGAAAGAGAATCCTTCAGAGATTCTTGGACGAAAGATATGAAAAGAATAGGTTGTGAAATCGAATTCTTTAAATGGTTTGAGATGACTGGTAAGATTGAAAATCAAACCGAGTCACTACATGTTATCATTAATAAATGGTATACTACTTCTAATAAGATTGTTGAATCTGTTACTCCTCCCCTTGAAGGTATTAACATTCCTATTGCAGGAACAGTAATTAAAGCTTCTCCTTTCAAAGAGAAAAGCGATAAGACTGGTACAATACTTACTACTGTTGATATTGACAGAGTAGTAGAACAAAATAACTACTCAAACCAAATTCTTCATGTAATCTCCAAACAAATTGAACATACAAAGCCTATCTTTAGTGGAAGACCTATCCCGGCTTCTACTTCATCTAACCATAATATTGAACCTAACCCAGGATTCAAACTACCAGAATTCTCCAAAGAAAAATTCCCTAAACTTTCAGAGACTTTTGAAATTTCAGGAAATTATCTCATTGACAAAATCAATGAACAACTTACCAATTTTAAAGTCTCTCAAAAGGAAGAGAAAAACCAAAACAAGGTTTCTACCCTTTAGGAGAAATTAGTTTCAACCACTAAGGATAAAGACATCCTTCTCCAAAAGGTATCCAATGTATATTCCATAACCGGAAAAATTATCATAGCCGTCTCTCTTTCCCAGACTTGCAGTATGAGGAAAATGCCTTCTTATCCACCTCTTCTCATAAAGGAATAAGCATTACCGAATGGAATATTGATGGTCTTGCAAAACATCAAATATACAACAAGCTTCATGAAATGGGAGTTGCTATAACTTCCTACAAAATGAGAGGATCAGCAGACAAAGAAGCTGCTACGATGATTGCTGCAGGTTTTACGGGCATGTTAAAACATTAGTGGGATAACTACTGCAAAGATGATACCAAACAGCTCATCATTAATGCCACAACAACAGAAACAGTTGTAAAAGTTGAAGGAAATAGCCAAAGTACTTCTCAAGTCACGAGAGAAAATGCTTGTGCTACTTTGCTTTATCACATAACTAAGTATTTCATTGCAGAACCAAAGCCATTTCAGGATAGAAGTCTCCAAATCCTGAATAATCTCAGCTATCCAAACTTAGACAATTTTATCCATTATAAGCATGCTTTCCTCAATAAAGTCATTCTTCGTTTAGATTGTCACCTAGATTTTTGGAAAGAACGCTTCATCAGTGGACTACCTCCACTCTTTGATGACAAAGTAAGGACTAAAATACAGGATGGCAACGACGGTCGTATCCCCTATAGCAGTCTAACCTATGGTGATTTGGTAAGCACCATTAATATTGTAGGATTAGAACTTTGCACAGACATTACGCTTAAGCATCAACTTAAGAAAGAACAGTCATCCTCAAGACGTGAACTTGGAAGCTTTTGTAGAGATTTTGGTTTTATTACTCCTCCAGACAAGGTGAAGAAAGATAAAAGAGAAAAGAAATCTCATCGGAAGAAATCTCGAAGAAAAGAGGATTCTTCGAGACCAAAGAAAAGAAGGTCCAAGAGACCTAGAGATTCCAAGACAGATGTCTGTTGGACTTGTGGAAAAACAGGTCACAAAGCCAATGAATGTCGATCACAGATAAAGAAGAAAAAGATTAATCTTCTTGGGATAGACGATGAAACCAAAGGTAAGCTTTTAGCTATACTTGATGAACCTTTTTCTGAATCTTCAGGTACATTGGATAAATACAGCGATGATGAAGATATTGATCTCGACTATGAATTAGAAGAAAGCCAATCAGGAAAAGATTGTGCCTGTACTAAAGCTTTTTGTACTTGTGATAGTACGAATACTATCAGGGTTCTTTCGGATCATTCGAAAGAAGCTCTATTTGATGTTATTCAGCACATAGCTGATGATGAGGCTAGGAATCGTTTTCTTCTAGAACTCAAAAAAATCATCCTCAACACTGACAAAACTAAGTCTCGTCCGGTTGTTGAACCTTTTAGCATGAAGCAGATAATGAATCGTTCAGAAAAGCAAGCTGAACCAACTATTTCAAATCTTCGTCATGAGGTATCTAACCTTAAAGAAGGGATTATAGATATAAAGTCTCGACTAGGAAAAGTCGAAATGGATGTCCTTACTGAACAGGTTCTCAAGAAGACCAATTTATAGGAGCAAGATTCAGGACATGAATATACCCAAGATGATGACATTGAGTCTATCAACAATGACCATTTGGCAGCACCTATTGTCACCAATACCTGTAATAATCCTTCTACCTCAGTAGCACCAGGATTAACGGTAATATCTTCAATACGACCTTAGAATCATCATATTCCTGTTAAAATTGTAGTTAGTAAACATTTTGTTATTAACAAAATTGCTTTACTTGATAGTGGTGCAGATCGAAACTGCATAGTAAAAGGTATAGTCCCTACAAAGTATTTACAAAAAATTACTTCAAAGTTATACTCTGCTACGGGAGAACTTTTGAAAATTAATTATAAGCTTTCTAAAGCGCGTATTTGCAATAAAGGCATTTGTTTAACAAATGATTTCGTAATTACTGAAGATATCAATGAAGATATTATTCTCGAAATACATTTTATTACTCAAATAAAACCTTTTTATACTGATTTAAATGGTATTAATACCACTATACTTGGAAAAGAATTACATTTTCCTTTTGTTAAAATTCTTTCATAAGATGAAAGTGATTTTATTAGAAAAAACACTATTTTCCGTATTAATAACCTTTCACAACATATCACCTTTTTAAAGGATGAAACTCGTGTTAAGAAAATCGAACAGATTTAAAAAACCCCGGAGATGGTTGCTAAGATAGCCAAACTTCGTGAGAATTTTGAAAAAGAAATATGTTCAGATTTTCCTAATGCATTTTGGGAACGTAAAAAACATATCATTTCCTTACCATACATTGATGGATTCAATGAACAAGCTATTTCAACTAAAGTTAGGCATATTCAAATGAATCATGAAATGATGGAATTTTGCAAGAAAGAGATTGACACTCTTTTACAAAATAAAATCTTCAGGGTTTCTAAATCTCCTTGGAGCTGTTCTGCTTTCTATGTTAATAATAACGCAGAGAAAGAAAGAGGAGCATCAAGACTGGTGATTAATTATAAACCTCTTAACTCCATTTTAAAATGGATTAGCTATCCCATACCTAACAAAAGAGATCTTTCAAAAAGAACTTTTAAAGCTAATGTTTATAGCAAATTTGATATGAAGTCAAGTTTTTGGCAAATTCAGATTTCAGAAAATGATAAATATAAAACAGCTTTCAACGTCCCGTTTGGACAGTATGAATGGAATGTTATGCCTTTTGGGCTCAAGAATTCCCCGTCTGAATTTCAAAATATTATGAATTCCATTTTTAATGATTATTCCTATATGTCAATAGTTTATATTGATGATGTTTTAATATTTTCTGAAAACATTGATTCCCACTTTAAACATCTAAATACATTTTTTAATATTGTTAAGAAAAATGGTTTGGTTGTCAGTGCCAAGAAAATGCTACCTTTTCAAACTACCATAAGATTTCTAGGTCATGATCTTTATCAAGGTACCTATAAACCTATTTGCAGAGCCATCGAGTTCTCTTCTAAATTTCCTAATGAAATTCTTGATAAAACTCAACTTCAGAGATGTTTAGGAAGTTTAAATTACATCACTGATTTTATTCCCAAAGTCAAACAAGTTTGCGAACCTTTGTACGAAAGACTTAGAAAAATCCGGTCCCTTGGAGTTCTGAACAAACTGAGGCGGTCATCCAAATCAAAGCCTTAGTCCAAAATATTCCATGTTTAGGAATATCTAACCCTAATGCTTTTATGATTGCTGAAACTGATGCATTTGATGCAGGTTATGGAGGCATTCTTAAACAAAAAAGTAGATCTTGATTCTACAGAACAATTTGTCTGTTTTACATCAGGAATCTAGAATTCCACTCAAAATAATTATTCAACAGTGAAAAAAGAATTTTTGGCTATAGTGCTATGTATCACTAAATTCCCAGATGATCTCATTAACAAAGAATTTTTATTAATAGTAGATTGAAAATCTTCTAAAGAAATTTTACAAAAGGATGTTAAAAATCTTGTTTCAAAACAAATCTTTGCTAGATGGCAAGCTCTACTATCTAGCTTTGATTTTAAAATTGATTTTATTAATCGAGAAGAAAATTCTCTTCCTGATTTTCTAACCCGTGAATTTTTGCAGGGTAAAAATGAGGCCAGTTAAACCAATCACTCCTTCTAAAGGAGAGGATCTTCGAAAGCAAAAATGGCTAGACCATTTACCCTTCCCCAAGTACTTCCAAAATAGGAAGGTCCACAGAGGCCTACAACCCCTTTCCAAAACAAATTTTTAGTTCTAGCTGAGTTTCCAAAACTCCCTGCTACAGTAACAACTCATCCTCCAAAGCTGCTTTGTCCACCCCAACCAAAGATGATCAATCTTAGACCAGTAAAGCCTTTTGACAAAGGAGCATCTTCTAGTTTTGTCCAATCAAAACAGAGTTATGAAATGAAAACTCCAGAAAGGTTTTGATCAAACTGTTAACCCAGAGTTAACAAAAACTATTTCCAAAAACACTAACCCAAAAGAAGAATCTTTTGATTTTGTTACTTCGCAGGTATTGCCAATAATGGCGTTAAACAAAGAGTATGGCAACTTTGATATACAATAGTTGATCAAAACTTGTTATACTGATCAAATTTTATGGATACTGACAATCCCATTAAAACAAGAAGATTTTTCGAAGCTATTTTGGTTGACACTGATTCTATTGAAATAGAACATTCCAGGGACGAAAGTAATTCCTCCATTATCAAATATTCAAGATTTACCATCAAAAAAATCTTGGATCCATTCGAATGGTTTGTAGACCATTTACATACTCCAGTTGCATTATCAGTAACTCATCGTCCTCAAACTTATAATTGGTATGATTATAAGGCAGCATGGATGGACTTTCTCTATCTACGACCAAGACACACTTGGTTTGTAAAATACAGCCCTAACATCGTCAAGGCCACTATTCCAAGATGGTTTTATGAATGGTGGAATTTATTTGGAGGAACCAAAGAAGTTTTACCTCAACAATTTCTCAATAGGTTTGAAGAATTTCAGATCAAAGAAGAAATTATCACATTACCTAAGCATATTAAATTATGCAAATATTATATTCAGAAAAGGATATCATATATTATTACTTGGAATTTCTCTAAGAATAATATTGATCTTATTCAACATTTGTGTAAGAAAATCCAGGTTAAAGGTTGGGTCCCCAAACAACCTAATACTAAAATCCATGCTCGAACAAGGCTAGTTCATCTAATTCTTCCAAGAATTCTTCCAAAGCAGCACTCAGAAAGAAACTGAAGGAAGCATTGGAAAATTTAGATAAATATAATGAAGATCAAATCATGCAAATGATTGAAGATGCAGCTTCAACCGAAAGCAGCAGTGAAGACAATGGAGATATGTGTAATCCTAAAGGTTTGGCTTTGGCTTACATGGATCCCAACTATGAATAAGAAAAGAACTTCTTTGGAAAAGTAGAGGCAAAGCTGGAATTACTTTTTCCAAAGTAAAGTATTTCATTATTCTAAATTGGCATCCACTGAGAAGCTAAATTCCAAAATACTTTTGAAAAAGATATCCTCCATTATCTTTAAAGATAAAAAGATGATTCTCATTTAGCCGCTCAAGTCAAAAGAAGCAGGCCCCATGCTCTCCATTATGAAGAAAACTTATTCTCCATTTCCCCTACTTTCAACGTAGGCCCCTCCATTAGTGTCGGCATAATCTTAACCGTCCACATGTTCGATTGATATGTAAAGATATCATACATTTTCTCCTATAAAAGGAGGCTTCATTTTTCATTCTAGGCATCATAAAATTTAGATACTTCTCTTTAAATCTTACTCTGAAAGCTCTCTCTATGTACTACTATTTCAAGTTTGCAATGCAATAAACTTCAGTTTGCTTGTAAGTTTTCTTCTTTTGATTTCTGCTTTTGACTTCCGCACTTAAGATCCTTTATATGGTATTAGAGCCATGTTGGCAGTATACGTATTTAGCATGAGCAACTAAATACTTATACTGTCTAAGGCATGACAAATTTATTTTGATGTAGTATTATAATAAATTATGCATGCTGTTTGTATATACTAGTTTATTATTACTTGTATCATGTTCCTATATTTGGTTTCTATACTTGGTGTGAGGTATTCATTCATTTCTATGAGTATGTGGTTTTCGATTAATATTCGGTTCGTGCGTTGGTCAGCTGAATTTGTATGGTCGCTGTAGCCAGGAGGTCATTTTAGACCTATTAATGGTGGTCCCGTAGCTAAGATGGCTCTAGAAAATGAACTGTTGTAAAACCAAGAGAACCTACCTTAGAAATCTTATTTGGATCATTGATATCTGTTTTAATATTCTTTATATACTTGCTATCATGTCTATTTTGTTGTGATACTTATCGAAATAATTTGTACTGTAAGTCCATTAGACAGTATTTTTCAAAAATTATGAATACAAATCAACATACTTTAAATAATATTAATTTATCTTCCCAAGCAACTAAGATTGCTAAAGTTGAAAATGATTTACAAAACTGGATTATACTAGAAGAACCTTTCAAAAAGATTTATCAAATCAGTAATTTTAGTTGGATTATTCGTCATAATATTAAGACTTGTGAATCTACTATTGCTATTAATAACTCTCTTGAAGTTATTCGTTTACTTAAAGAAAATGATATAAATCATTATAAATCTATATTTAATTATTTGCATATTGGTTTAGTGCAAGTTGCTGTTAAGCCTTTATTTAGAAAGGGACTTGATATTCCTGTTTGTGTCATCCTTCGAGATGGCAGATTTTTGAATTTTGATGATTCTTTATTAGGAGTTTTGCAGAGTAACCTAGCTGATGGGCCAGTTTATTTTAATTGCTATCCTAACTTTTCATTAGATATTAATGACCGTAACGTCATGGATTCTTTGACCCTCAATGTCAAAACCAAAAACTTGAATAGTAGAATCAATACTCGTGAGATAGCTATTATCTACCGTGTTTACTATAGGCTTATGCAAACTACCCTTGAACCTAAAGCCTATAATGAGAGCATCAAAGGTGAAACTATGCTTATGGAAGCCAACCATGAACATAGTTCCATATTTGTTCCTCATCTCCTCCAATGGAAAGATATACTCTCTAATAATTATTGGAGTTCTGATAATATCACTCAGCCTTTTGCGTCTCATTCTGAAAGATCTTAGATTGAAAGAGTCATTCAATTTCTTGATGGGTCCATAGAACTCAAATTTCTTGACAATACAATTAGGAGATCTTCATCTAATCGAAGGTCATCCTGGTATGCCTCTACCTCGTATCCATCGAAATCCGTTCATAGGCCTACTTCTTCTTTAAAAATCCCGGAGGACACAGAAGAAGAAATTTCCATAGCTGAAACTGTGGATAATAGCAAAGGTAAAGTAATAGGTGTTGACTTTTTAGGATTGCCAAAGTTGAAAATGATTTACAAAACTGGAATATACCAGAAGAACCTTTCAAAAAGATTTATCAAATCGGTAATTTTAGTTGGGTTTTTTCTAAGGTAGGTTCTCTTGGTTTTACAGATTCAGAAGGGGCGTTCTTGAGCCCAAATGGCATAACATTCCATTCATATTGTCCGAATGGGACGTTGAAAGCTGTTTAAGGTTTGATCAATTGTTGTATATCAAAGTTGCCATACTCTTTATTTAACGCCATTATTGGTAGTACCTGTGAAGTAACAAAATCAAAAGATTCTTCTTTTGGGTTAGTGTTTTTGGAAATAGTTTTTATTAACTCTAGGTTAACAGCTTGAGCAAAGGTTTCTGGAGTTTTCATTTCATAACTCTGTTTTGATTAGACAGAACTAGAAGATGCTCCTTTGTCAAAAGGCTTTGCTGGTCTAAGATTGATCATCTTTGGTTGGGGTGGACAAAGCAGCTTTGGAGGCTGAGTTGTTACTATAGAAGGGAGTTTTGGAAACTCGGCTAGAACTAAAAAATTGTTTTGGAAAGGGGCTATAGGCCTCTGTGGACCTTTCTGTTTTGGAAGTACTTGGGGAAGGGTAAATGGTCTAGCCATTTTTGCTTTCGGAAGATCCTCTCCTTTAGAAGGAGTGATTGGTTTAAACGGCCTCATTTTTATCCTGCAAAAATTCACGGGTTAGAAAATCAGGAAAAGAATTTTCTTCTCCTTTAATAAAATCAATTTTAAAATCAAAGCTAGATAGTAGAGCTTGCCATCTAGCAAAGATTTGTTTTGAAAAGAGATTTTTAACATCCTTTTGTAAAATTTCTTTAGCAGATTTGCAATCTACTCTTAATAAAAATTCTTTGTTAATGAGATCATCTTGGAATTTAGTGATACATAGCACTATAGCCAAAATTTCTTTTTTCACTGTTGAATAATTTTTTGAGCGGAATTCCAGATTCCTGATGTAAAATGGACAAGTTGTTCGTAGATTCAAGATCTACTTTTTGTTTAAGAATGCCTCCATAACCTGCATCAGATGTGTCAGTTTCAACAATCATAAAAGCATTGGGGTTAGGGATTCCTAAACATGGAATATTTTGGACTAAGACTTTGATTTGGATGACCGCCTCAGTTTGTTCAGAACTCCAAGGGATCGGATTTTTTCTAAGTCTTTTGTACAAAGGTTCGCAATCATGTCTGACTTTGGGAATAAAATCATCAACGTAATTTAAACTTCCTAAAAATCTCTGAAGCTGAGTATTATCAAGAATTTCATTAGGAAATTTAGAAGAGAACTCGACGGCTCTGCAAATAGGTTTATAGGTACCTTGATAAAGATCATGACCTAGAAATCTTATGGTAGTTTGAAAAAGTACCATTTTCTTGGCACTGACAACCAAACCATTTTTCTTAACAATATTAAAAAATGTATTTAGATGTTTAAAGTTGGAATCAATGTTTTCAGAAAATATTAAAACATCATCAATATAAACTATTGACATATAGGAATAATCATTAAATATGGAATTCATAATATTTTGAAATTCAGACGGGGCATTCTTGAGCCCAAAAGGCATAACATTCCATTCATACTGTCCAAACGGGATGTTGAAAGCTGTTTTATATTTATCATTTTCTGAAATCTGAATTTGCCAAAAACCTGACTTCATATCAAATTTGCTATAAACATTAGCTTTAAAAGTTCTTTTTAAAAGATCTCTTTTGTTAGGTATGGATATCTAATCCATTTTAAAACAGAGTTAAGAGGTTTATAATTAATCACCAGTCTTGGTGCTCCTCTTTCTTTCTCTGCGTTATTATTAACATAGAAAGCAGAACAGCTCCAAGGAGATTTAGAAACCCCGATGATTTTTTTTTTGTAAAAGAGTGTCAATCTCTTTCTTGCAAAATTCCATCATTTCATGATTCATTTGAATAGTCCTAGCTTTAGTTGAAATAGCCTGTTCATTGAATCCATCAATGTATGGTAAGGAAACAATATGCTTTTTATCTTCCCAAAATGCATTAGGAAAATCTTAACATATTTCTAAACAAGCTATGAAGAATCAAGGAACTAATAAAAATCTAGGGACCTAATGAGTGAAAGGAGCCCACTAGTGAAGTCCCACATATCTAGTGATGAAATCTATATAGAAATCCTTTAGATTTTGGGTCTGAACTTTAAAGAACACTGCTGCTTGTTCTTGAAAGAAACCGGCCCCTCTTTTTCTTTTTTTTCGTTCTATGTTGGATGATTTTTGGAGAATAAGGGTTTTGGGTATGTCAGGCTAGATTATTAGGCTTAGACTAAGTAAAACGAAATAGTTTAGGCAACAAACGACATAGTTTAAGTGTCTAATGCTTTGGGAAGAGGACCAAAATGACCCTGACTTAAAAGCTGACGAAGGCCATTCACGGTGGGACTGATGGGCCATCATTTGAAGCCCTACCCATCAACTGGGTCGTGGTTCGTGGTCTGCCCAACATGGCTTCACTAAAATGAGCATCACTTTTTACTCTGATCTTGGATTTTAGCAACCTTGGTGGTGTTGGAAAGAGGATTCAATTATCTTTAATTTGATAGGTCATGGGACGCCTAACTCATTTTGTGATAAAAGATATGATTGTTTGAAGTTAATCCAAAAGTCGTTTTCCTCTAATTAGCTGTTGACCATCACCTACGGCCAGACTAATGGTCCGTAAATCCTACCATGGACCATACTGGTCACTCATGGGTGGGATGAGAGACCCCTAAGTGTGGAACCCAATGAAGGGACCCCACCTACGGTCCGTGGTCTGATACACGGTCCGTCGGTGGCTTCTGTTGGTCCTGACACTAGATCCTGGAAAGCTACATTTTTTCCATCTTATCGAATCCGAGGTGTTACATTAATACTACTAAACGATGATTACAATCTCATATTCTTTGATGCACAATCACAATTTATAATTACCCTTAATAAATGTATTTTATGTTAAATAAAATTAATGCTATTATGAGTTATAATTTCTTACAAGACTTCATTATTGACTGTTTTGGTAGAATATAAAAGTTGAATAATGTTTTAAATAAATTAATCTTTTTTATTTCAGTTCTTAATTAAAGAGTCACTTAAATCTTTTTTTTATTAATTAAAATTATCTTTTTTCCACAAAAAAATATTTAATTGCTTTAATCTGCCTTAATGGTGGATAGCCAAATGAAAGACATTCCCTTTTAAGTGAAAATAAATGTATTTATAAAATTACAATTATGAGTTATAATTTCTTACCTTGCTTCGTTATTGATTTTTTCAGTAAAATATAAAAGTAGAATAAAGTTAACTTTGTGATTTCGGTTTTCAATTAAAGACTCATTTAATTTTTTGTTTTATTACATAATTTTTTTTCAAAAAAGATATTAGTTTGCTTCAAGATATCTACTAGCTTCAACGTCACACTAATTCTATTCAACAAAGAGTGATTTGCTAGGCTTTTATAATTTTTTTTTTTAAAAAAAAGAACTTCATTCTCTCCATACTCGCCTACCAGATTCTAATATAGTTCTCAGTTTTCTCCAATCTCCAATTGTTTTTTATTCAAGCATGGTATTTCTCTTTGAATTTCCTCACTTGTCTTTTTTAATCTAGTATACTTTTTTACACTCTTTAATTATTATAAGTTTGTTGTTTTTTCTTTCATGGATTATAGTCTCAATAAAATTTTGAAAAAGAATATCTTATTTTATACATGATAGTTAATTATATTTTGATAATTTTTTAAAATATTTTTTAGCAATATAATATTTTTTTTAATAATTTGTAAGGAATGAATAGATATATAAAAATTATTCTATGTTACATAACATAACAAACACTTATATCTTAAATAAATTTGTATGTGTCATAGTAAACTATGTAGAATATACATAGATGATCAATCATAGTTTATGACTAACCTTAATAAATAAATATTAAATTAGATAAAATTGTAATTATGAATTATATTTTCTTACAAGACTTCATTATTGATAGTATATTGTAAAATATAAAAGTCGAATAATGTTTTAAATAAATATAATTTTTCCCAAAAAATATTAGATTTCTTTGAGATCACATTGATCTATAACGTTTGACCAACCCATCATATATATAAACTATAATGTTTCCCTTATTTTCATCGCCTAGTTTCAACGTCATGCTAATTTTCTTTAACAAAAACGGTTGGGTAGGATTTCTTGAATTCTCAAAGAAAGAAAAACCTTCTATCATTCACTCCATACCCGCTACCATAGTCTAATATAATTCTGAATTTCCACCATGGTATTTATCTTAGAATTTCTCACTTGTCTTATGGATTTTAGTTTTGAAAACTTTTTCAATTGGATTAATTGTTGCACAAACTATTAAAATTATTCTAGTTATAGAAATATTTAAAAATAGAATAAAAACTTCATCATTTTCACTTGTATAATATTTTATATTACTTTGAATTACAAAAATATGTCTTACTTAGTATATGAACTTGCGTCCATAAAGATTAAATATTTTCACGCCCTGAGCCTACACACTGGGCAGGAATGGCACTTGAGAACAATTGCTGGCCCCAAGAGAACCCTTGGCCTAGCTTACTTATTCAACAAAAGACTTAAAAGCATTAATTCAAGGACTCAACTATTTAATAAAACAACTTAGAACGTTTAAAGGTCAAACATTCAACTTGGCCAAAGTGGCAGCCCAACTCTTAACATAAGAAATAACAATATAAAGACAATTGAACTACTAACTGGCAATGAAGCCTCTAAAACAAGGAGGGATGTCGGGACAAAATCCCCGATCATCCTAAAAACTAAAGTTCTAAAGCAATGTAAAAGTAGCCCTACAGAAAGCAATGAGGCTCACCAACTAACTATGAGTGCTTAACAAGGTGTTGGATGTTAATCTTGGTTCCCGTATAATCTTTGAAGAAATGAACTTTAATCTTACTCTTTTACTCAAATCAAGGTTTAAGACTTAAAACAAAGTTAAAACGCATGTAAAAGACTTTTGGAAAACTCTATGAACTTCTTTTGACTTAACTCTTAAAATTTGACTTGACTATTAACTTTCCTTGAATTGAAGTATGGATTCAACGCTCATGATCTCATGTTAATGATGATTTCATGATGTTTAGACATACCTAAGAGTATCAAAATTGACAACAAAACATAGGTAAGTTACTAAGGAACTAGTACGAAATGAAGGGGGAAGAATGGGAAGAATTGGCATCCCTGGCGCTTTGAGAGGCGCAGGGGGCTTGAGCCCATACTTCAGAACTAAAGTTGTGGCACTCTGCCTGGCGCGTTGCCCCAGAGCCCAAACTTTAGACACTGAAGTGGGGCGATTTGGCTGGTACGACATTCCAGACCCCTGCCCAAAATTTTCTGATTTTTCTCCTTCATTTTTTAACTTTAAAACCCCTACTTCAACTTGGTTCTTTCCCCAAACACTTAGAATCAACTATATCATCAATATACGTAAGATTCTACTCGAAAACACACCTCAAATCATGAATCAAACTCAATAAAATTCAACAACAAGAACCCACATGATTTCAAACAAATTTTCATCAAGAACTTGTAGTATTTGTTTTCAAAAATACAAAACTTCGTTCAGTTGAATCATAATTGGCGCATGGGTGAACTAACCCAACTCTGTGTGATCTCAAATACCTTGTAGGGATAAACCCTTGGCAAAATCCACACGATGTTTTCCAATAAATGGATGACTCATTGCTTCTTCTCTTCTTTTCTATTCTTTCAAAACCCTATTTCTTTTGAAAAGTGTAAACTGAACCAAATAAGTTTAAACCCCAACTTAATTACCAAAAACAAAATTAAAATAATAGGGAATGGAAAATATCATAATTCCCTTCTAAAATCTGGTTTAGACTTTCCTTATCTAAACAACCCAACTTCAAATGGGCATATCTCACTCATATGAACTTGAAATTGAGCAAACTCGGTAGCGTTGAAAAGATAATTCCAAGATCTCTCCTATGGTATTTGGAATCACACCTAAGTTTTCCTAATCTAGGAGTTATAATCATTTGAAGTTGACCAAAAACTCAAACTTAACCAATTTTTATGATTTCTTCCTTCTTTCCAAAAAAACTATTTCCAATTCTAGCCCTTTCTAGTTTTTTCAATTAGCGAGGTGTTACAATATCTCCCCCTTGGGAACATTCATCTTTGAATGAGATTACCCTTATTAGGTTAAGGGTGTAACAAGTATCATTCAGTTCAAACACCCAACAATCAAATCTAATACATCAAGTATATAAATTAAGTAGTACTAAGAAGAGAATTAGTACCTTGGCTTGGAATTTCTCTGAGTTCAAAAAGATGTGGATATCTCTTCTTCATATCCTCTTCAGCTTCCTAAGTAGCTTCCTCAACAAACTGATTCCTCCGAAGGACTTTGACTGATGTTATTTCCTTGGTTCTCTACTTGCAAACCTGGCGGTCTAGAATCTGAATAGGAATCTCCTCATAAGATAAGCTATCCTTAATACCAATATCTTTGGTTGGTATGATAAGTGAAGGATCTCCCATGCACTTCTTCAACATGGAAATATGAAATACCGGATGGACTACTGCTAACTCTTAGGATAGCTCTAACTCATAAGCTACATTGTCAATCTTCTTGGATATTTTGTAAGGACCAATACACCGGGGACTAAGCTTCCCCTTCTTACAAAATCTCATGACACCCTTCATGGGTGATACTTTTAAGTATACCCAATCATCTACTTCAAACTCTAACTCCCTTCTCCTAACATCAGTGTAGAATTTTTGACGACTCTATGCCGTTTTCAACCTCTCCTAAATGACTTTCACTTTCTCCATAGCTTGATGAACTAAGTCTGGTCCTATCAACCTAGCTTCACCAACCTCAAACCATCCAATTGGAGATCTGCATCTTTTCCCATAAAGAGCTTCATAAGGAGCCATTTGGATGCTAGACTGGTTACTATTATTATAAGCGAACTCAATGAGAGGTAAGTGATCATCCCAATTCCCCTTGAAATCAATCACACAAGACCTCAAAATATCTTTTAAGGTCTGAATAGTGTGCTCTTCTTGACCATCTGTCTGAGGATGAAAAGCAATACTTAAGTTCACCTTTGAATCCAAGCCTTTCTGAAAAGATTTGAAGAACTCTGTAGTAAATTGCGCACCTCTGTCTAAAATAATTGAATCTGGCACCCCATGAAGCCTAACTACGTTTTTCATATACAACTTAGCATAATCCTCTGTTGTATGGGTAGTCTTTACTAGAAAAAAGTTGGTTGATTTAGTCATTCGATCCACAATCACCCATATAGAATCATGCTTCCTACGACACCTTGGTAAACCTGTGATGAAGTCCATATTGATCATCTCCCACTTCCATTTTTGAAGTTCCATATTCTGAGCCATGCCACTAGATCTTTGATGCTCTACCTTAACTTGTTGGTAATTCAGACACTTAGCAACAAACTCTGCAATGCCCTTCTTCATACTACTCCACCAATAAATTTTTCTGAAATCACGATACATTTTTGTGGAACCCGGATAGATAAAATATCTGGAGCTATGAGCTTCCTCCATTATCCTCTCTTGGAGTTCATCCACCCCTGGTATGCACAATCTACCTTGATACCTCAATACTCCATCTCCCCCATGTTCAAAAGCCAATACTTTTTGCTTATGAACATTTGCCTTCAATTCAAGCAAAATAGGATCTTGGTGTTGTTTCTCTTTTACTTCTGAGACTAATGATGTATCAGCCCCATTCATCACCATTACTCCTCCTTCGGTGGAATCCTTTAGTCGAAGTCCCAATCGGGCAAGTCTATGCATATCACTTGCTAGCTCCTTCTTATCTTCCTCAAAATTGGTGGTACTGCCCATAGGCAACCTGCTCAAGTCATCAGCAACAACATTAACCTTACCTGGGTGGTAAAGAATACTCATTTCATAATCCTTGAGTAATTCTAACCACCGCCATTGTATGAGATTAAACTCTTTTTGAGTAGACACATACTGAAGACTCTTGTGATTGGTGAACACATCCACATGAACACCATAAAGATAGTGGCACCATATTTTAAAAGCAAATACTACGGCAGCCAATTCTAGATCATGGATTGGGTATTCTTCTCATGAATTTTCAACTGTATGGAGGCATAAGCTATAACCTTGCCATTCTACATTAGCACACAATCCAAACCAACTCTAGATGTGTCACAATAAACAACAAAGCCTTGCATGCCTTTTGGTAAGGTCAATACTGGGGTAGTAGTCAACCTCTTCAATTCCTGAAGGTTTTTCTTACAAGCTTTAGACCATTGAAATTTCACTATTTTTTGGGTCAACTTGGTCAAAGGGGACGAAATAGATAAGAACCCCTCTACAAACCTTCTATAATGTCCAGCCAAACCCAAGAAACTCCTAATATCAGTTGGAGATGTGGGTTTGGGCCATTTTGCACTTCCTCTATTTTCTGGGTATCAACTTTAATTACCTCTCCAGATACAATGTGGCTAATTCACACTTAGAGAACTGCTTGGCATATAACTCTCTATCCTTGAGAGTTTGGAGAACTATTATGAGATGACTAGCATGATCTTATTCATTCCTCGAATAGATTAATATGTCATCAATGAATACGATAACAAACATATGTAAATAAGGTTTGAATTATCTATTCATAAGGTCCATGAATGCTGCAGACACAATGTTCAAACCAAAGGACATAACTAGGAACTCATAATGACCATAATGGGTCCTGAATGCTATCTTTGGAATATCACATTCCCTTACCCTCAACTGATGGTAGCCTGATCTAAGGTCTATTGTAGAGAAACATATAATACCCTAAAACTGATTGAAAAGATCAGCAATTCTCGAAAGAGGATACTTATTCTTGATGGTAACCTTGTTCAATTGGTGGTAATCTATATACATCCTAAGGGAACCATCTTTCTGTCTCACAAATAAGACCGAAACGCCCCTAGGTAAGACACTTGGTCGAATGAAACCTTTATCTAGGAGGTCTTTCAACTGGTCCTTCAACTCTTTTAACTCTGCTGGTGCCATTCTATATGGTTGAATAGATATAGGAAGAGTATCCTAAAAATGTCTATACTAAAGTCTATTTCTCTCTTAGGAGGGACTCCAGGAAGATCACCAGGAAAGACTTCTGGAAACTCTTTTTACTACTGAAACTGACTGAATAGGAGGTATCTCAACACTAAAGTCATTAACTTGGACTAAGTGATAGACACAACCCTTGGAAACTAACTTTCTCATCTTAGGGTACGAAATTAAATGACCCTTAGGCATTGCTGAACTACTACTCAACTTTATACTGGCTCATTAGGAATTTGGAACCTAACAACTCTAGTTCTACGATCAATAGAGGCATGATTAATTGAAAGACATGCACAAGCACGAATTAGAAGAAACTTTTTAGACATCAAACTCTAATGCACGAAATGAGTTTGAAAGAAGTGAGGTAATTTCCTAAGTGTTGCAGCCTCCTAATTATAGATGTGGTGCGCTTCACATCGATTACTAGGACTATACAGACACGGCTTCATAGATTCCCTAGGACTCTTGAACTCTATGCTCTGACACCTAGTTTGTCACACCCCGAGCTTACACCGTGGGTAGGATTGGCACTCGAGAACCATTGTTGGGCCCAAGCGAACCCTTGACCTAGTTTACTCACTCAGCGGAAGACATAAAAACATTAATACAAGGATACAATGCATCTCTACTCAACTTTTTAGTAAAATACCTTAGAACGTTTAAAGGTAAAACATTCAATTTGGCTAAAGTGACAACTCAAGTCTTAACATAAGAAATAACAATGTAAAGACAACTAAACTACTAACTGTCAATTAAGTCTCTAAAAAAGGAGGGATGTTGGGATAAGACCCCCGATCATCCTAACAACTAAAGTACTAAAGCAATGTAAAAGGAGCCCTTAGGAAAGATAGGAGGCTCACCAACTGACTCTAAATGCTCAACTAGATGAATGAGGCGCTGGATGCTGATCCTGGTTACCTATGTCTACATCATAAAATGATGTAGGCCAAAAGGCATCAACACATTGAATATACGAGTATGCAAGGGGAAACTAAACATAACATAAGCTTGAAAGGAATCTGAAAGGAACATTTACCTTGACTTTACTCAACTCATGAATAACTCAACTCAAATGCAAGGTAAAACAACAATAATAGTGCAGTTTATACAAAGCATTTTAAAACAGTCGTTGACAACTCAAAGTATTAAAGAAATACATTTACAACTCAGTTATATATAAAGTAATATAATACTGTGTGAGTTTCTCTAACCGAAAACCACGACTATGAGCCTAAGTGATAATACAACATCTTGCCCACACTGGCAGAACTGTCCTATTCTTTTTCGTCATATAGAAAGCCCCAACTAAGTGGATCCACTAGTCTATGCTGAAAAGCACTAAGTAAACATCTAAAAAGTATGATCCTTTCTACCTATGATGGCTACATGGTTTATGGACACTTGAGTTATTATGAACTCGTGCCCCCATATCGATGCTCAATACTACTCCCAAAATATACTCAGCTCATATATATTTAAAACAAAACTCTTTCTTTGGTTTGAGATAATTACTCAAAACTTATCTTAAAAGCTCTCTTGGAAATCAGTGTTTCCTTTCTTGCTCAAATTCAAAAAACATTTTATCTCTTGAGAATACTTAGTTCCCATATAATATTTGAAGAAATGAACTTTACTCTTACTCTTTTACTCGAATCAAAGTTTAAGTCTTAAAACAAAGTTAAAATCTTGCTCAAATTCAAAAAACATTTTATCTCTTGAGAATACTTAGTTCCCATATAATATTTGAAGAAATGAACTTTACTCTTACTCTTTTACTCAAATCAAAGTTTAAGTCTTAAAACAAAGTTAAAACATATGTAAAAGACTTTTGGAAAACTCTATGAACTTCTCTTGACTTAACTCTTAACCTTTTGACTTGACTCTTAACTTTCCTTGAATTGAAGTATGGATTCAACGCTCATGATCTCATGTTAATGATGATTTCATGATGTTTAGACGTACCTTAGAGTATCAAAATCAACAATAAAACATAGTTACGTTACTAAGGAACTAGTACGAAATGAAGGGGGAAGAGTGGGAAGAATTGCCATCCCTGGCGCTTTGAGAGACGCGAGGTGCTTGAGCCCAAACTTCAGAACTGAAGTTGTAGCGCTCTGGCTAGCGCGTCACCCTTGATCCCAAACTTCAGAAACTAAAGTAGGGCACGGTACCCCAGACCCCTACCCAGAAATATCCAATTTTTCTCCTTTGTTTTTCAACTGTAAAACCCCTATTTCAACTTGGGTCTTTCTTCAAACAGTTAGAATCGACTATATCATCAATATATGTAAGATTCTACCCAAAAACACACCTCAAATCATGAATCAAACTCAATAAATTCAACAACAAGAATCCACAAGATTTCAATCAAATTTTCATCAAGAACTTGTAATATTTGTTTTCAAAACTACACAACTTCGCTGAATTAAATCATGATTGGTGCATGGGTGAACTAACCCTTGGCGAAATCCACACGAAATTCTCTAAGAAATCGATGAATCCTTGCTTCTTCTCCTCTTTTCTCTTTTTCTTTTGTCTTCTCTTGAAACCCTAACTCTTTTGAAAATCACAAACTGAACCAAATCACTTTAGACCCCAAATTAATTACCAAAAATGAAATTAATATAATAAGGTATGGAAAAGAGCATAATGCCCTTCTAAAATCCGGTTTAGATTTTCCTTGTCCAAACAATCTAACTTCAAATGGGTATATCTCACTCATATGAACTCGAAATATTGAAAACTCGAAGCGTTGAAAAGATAATTCCATGATATTTCCTACGGTATCTGGAAACACACCTATATCATACTACTCTAGGAGTTATGGTCGTTTGAAGTTTACCAAAAACTCAAACTTAACTTAACCAATTTTCCAAATTTCTTCTTTCTTTCCAAAAATTACTTTTTCCAATTCTAGCTCTTTCTAGTTCTTTCAATTAGAGAGGTGTTACAAATATATTCCATAATGTTGAGATATTGGTAAAATAAAAAAGTTGAATAATACTTTAAATAAATATATCTTTTTGATTTTGGTTGTTAATTAAAAAGTCATTTAATTCTTTATTTTATTAAATAAAATTACTTTTTTATTCAAAAAAATATTAAATTGCTTCAAAATATCATCCGTAATGGTGGATAGCTAAATGAAGGGGACATTTTCTTTTAAGTGAAAATAAATGAATAAATTAGATAAACTTGCAATTATGAGTTAATAGTTTCTTACAAGTTTTCGTATTGACTGTTTTGGTAAAATATAAAAATGGAATAAAGTTTTTAATAAATATAGCCTTTTGATTTTGATTATCAATTAAAGAGTCAATTAAGTTTTTGTTTTATTAAATAAAATTATCTTTTTTCCAAAAAATATTATATTTTTCAAGATATCTAACTTAATGGTGAATACCCAGATAAAATGGATATTTTCTTTCAAGTGAAAAACATATATGGCTACTAGCTTAATAAAATAAGTTTGACCAACACATCATATATATATATATATTTATATAAACTATAAAGTTTCCCTAATTTTCATCGCCTAGCTTCAACTTCAAGCTAGAATTACTTGAATTCTCAAAAAAAAAAAAAAAAAAAAAAAAAAAAAAAAAAAAAAAAAAACCCTATCACTCCATACCCGCTTACCAGATTCTAATCTAGTACTAAAATTTTCATCATTCTCCAATTAGTTTTGATTCCTCACCATGGTATTTCTCATCGAATTTCCTCATTTGTCTAGTTTGATTTAGAATAATTTTTTACACTTTTTTATTGTTAAAAATTTGTTGTGACTTCTTCACCGAGTAAGAGTTCCAATAGTTTTTTTTTTTGAAAAGGGAGATCTTATTTAATTAAATTTTTCTCTTATATATTTTTAATTTCATTAATAATTAAAATACTTGATAGTTAATTATAATTTGATAATTAATTTTTTTCAATTAGCGATACAATATTTTCTGTAATAATTCATAAGACATGAATTGACATATATAATTTATTGTGCCCAACATAACACCACAAATGCTTATATCTTAAGTGAATACGTACCGATTATAGTTTGGAAAACTTTTTAAATTGAGTCAATTGTTGAACAAATCATCAGAATTATTCTAGTAGTAGAAATATTTAAAAATAGAACTAAACTCCATTTGATTGGGTATACCAATTAGAGTATCATTTTTACTTGTATAGTATTTTGTATTACTTTTAATTACAAAAGTAGTTCAAATCATCAATATTGTAGTGAGTGTTACACTTTAAAAAAAGGTCTAAAGTTAAGACAATGTTTTTTGAAATTTAATTAGTTTGAGCTTGAAATGTCTAAGAAGACACCTCAAGAAATTGAAGACAATTTTACAAAGCTAATGTTAAAACATGATTGATTCAAATTGAAGTGAATTAGACAAATTAAGAAGTGAAACATAATTGCAAATTTAATTGTCTATAATTTTTAATTATAATTATATCAATCCTACTTTAAGAAATTAACAAAACTTTGAGAATATGTGGTACGCTAGCTACAGTATATAGTATAGTTTTTTTGATGAAGAGGATTCTTTTTTTTAACTGTGTCCAATGATCATTGATATGAAAGAGTTACATTTTAAAGTTTTGGCATACCAAACTTAATACAAGATCTTGGGGTAGAAATAGAGTTAGATAAACTCTATAAGTTATCACAAAAAAAAAGGGAGTCTAGGCAAGCTATTACTCTACTAACTTGACTCATTGACAAAGAGGATTAGGGGGATTCGTAAATAAAATAAGAAGGTTAAACCTGCTGCATTCTGAAGGAAGGGAGCTCCCATCTATCTTTGTTAATTAATCTCTTAACTTCCCTCAAGAGATCAGAGAAAGAGTTGAAATCATGTATTGCATCAAAACTATACCTCCTGGATGCTAATATATCAACAGGTTTAGTGGCTTTCTTGAAGCAATGAGCAATGATAAATCCATGAGATTCAACTATTTGTTGTGCTTCTTGAATCAATTTATCCAATCTCGAAGGTGTTTTTCATTCTCCGTTTATGCATTTAACTAAGAGTAGAGAATCCGTTTCTCCCCAAATCCTATAGTAACCTCTACTAACACACCATTGAAGACCATAGTGTACTGCACGAGCTTCAGTCATATTGCTAGTACCTTGGACTAGATCAAAAGAGTAAGCAAACATCATGTTGTCTTGGCTGTCTCTGATTAGCCCTCTTCCACCACAGCTTCCTTGAACACACTTCCATCACTGTTGAGCTTACTAAAATTTCTAGGTGGTTTAAGCCATTTGACTCTTATGGAAGTTTTTTGATTGATGTCTCCTTCAAAGATTTGATAGAGGCTATTCCAACTTTCCCCTATCTTTGCTTGACCAAAGTTCTTATATGTAACCTGCAATAGAGTTTAAGTGTTGTTAGCTTTGATTCTAAAAAAGAAGGCTTTACCACCTCAAATTTATTGCTACACCTAGTTCTAAAGATTTCCCAACAAATGATTAGGGCTAGAGCTTTAGATATGAAAGCTGCAATGGGGTTTTTAGTCTTCAAATTCCACAAACTGAGTAATATCATTTTAACAGTGTTATATATATGTCAAATTCCCAGCAGCCCTACAAGAAAATTCCAGATTCTTTTAGCTTGTAGACCTACAAAAAAGGTGATCAGCATTTTAAATATTTGTGCTAGAGTCATCAGAAGTGCAACAATGACATCCAGGACCGATACTAATTCCAAACTTTTTAGTAACTCTTTTTACTATTCTAGATATCTCCACCAACACAATTACAGAGAGAGAACATGTGTATCATATTCATTCTACATTGATAGCACAACTCAGATTTGATTTGAGTCATTACATCCCGTAAATTGGAGAATGGAGACTATGACATATGCTTTAATTTCTTGCTTTAACTTCCATTATATACAGTACGTACATTGTTTGCATTATTTTTATATTGCTATGAATATGAATGTAGTTTTAATAATTATTTTTCCATGTTGTGCAGGCGCTGCAAATACGTCTAAACTGCGGTGACAAAGGATTCTTGAATGCCTTCATTCACTGTATTAGTTGTCATGAAGTTGTTGTACATCGGTATGCTTAGATTGTTACTATTGTTATTGTTGTGTATCGGTATGCTTAGATTATTGTTATTATTGTTTCCTTTTTATACCTACTTTGATTTGCTATAGTTGAGTTGAGGGTCCTCTGAAAATATCCTCTCTACATCCATGAGGTAGGTGAATGGATATAATTCAATAAAGTGAGTGTTGCTCTTCTCGCTTAAAGAAATATGAACTTTGTTTATTTTTCTTCTTATCACCAAATCCAAATGAAAGGCCACCTTTAAAACAAAGTATGGCTTACATAAATGATGTATGATTCCTTATTTGTTGTAACAAATGTCCCATTATATGTTTGAGAATTGTGTACTGAGAGTTTCTTTTGGCAAATTTGAAATACTTAAGAAAGGGAAATTTTATGCTAACTTTAATAAATTGTTTTCTTTGGGTTTGTAGTAAGAGGGAAGGGCATAGAAGTTGATGAGACCAAAGTAAAGGCTATACGGGATTTACCAACTCTTAATAGTGTTAAGAGATTTGGAGCTTCAATGGGTTAGCAAGCTTTTATAGGAGGTTTTGAAGAGGATAGAGTATATCAGCTGCCCCTTAATCCGATATGATTAAAAAGGATAATGGTTTTATGGTGGGGTAAAGTAAGATAAGTCTTATAAGAAGTTGAAATATAAGCTTAATTAGTTCGCCTCATTTATTGCAACTTGCAAATTATGACAAGACCTTTGAGGTTAAGTTTCATGCATCGAGGAAGGCTATTTGAGCCGTTCTCACGCAAGATAAATAATGACATGAAACTCAAGGTAGGTTGAATCAAAGACATGCTACTGGGTAGAATTTTATACAAGGAATAAATGATAATATGGTTATCCATATGCTTTTTAGGAAATATTCCTTGATCAACATTTCGAGTGCTAAGTTGGAAGGTATAAAGGATTTATATGCTAATGTATTGAGTCTCAGAAAAACTATAGTGCTTGTTAGTTTAATGTTCCATGAAAGAGTTGTTTGCTATAGGCCCATGATGATGGAATGGTGGGACAATTTGGATATTTCTATGGATTTTGTTGTTTATTTCAAGGCATATGATCAAATTGGAAAGATGAATGTTTTGTCATGTGGTGGATTTCTGGGCTATCAGTAGATTGTTTGTAACTTTGTCAGTCCGATTATGCTGGTTTTAACTCTGATGGAGGTAATTTGGTATCTTAGACTGATTGTGGAATTGATTACTCAAAACTTGTGTAGTAATCTCTTTATTTCAATTTATATCTTCTTATTTTCTCTAGTTTTTTTTTTTTTTATATATATTTTAACAATCAATTGATTTGTCATGTGTCGACTTCTTTCACCTCATTTTTGTAATTTATGTTAACCTTACATGGTTTAATAATCTTGTGTGTTTTAAATCTTTTCAGCTACTGCCTTGACAAAGTCACATTCACTGAATATGTCCCTTGGGTATGCGATGAATGCAAGGAGAATGAAATCATTAAAGCAATGAATTCTGATGCTGACCCACCTATAACTGATTTGTGGTATAGCATAGTCATTCTGCACAACCTGTTGATGATCCTATTTAGAGGTGAGTACATATCTCACAGATTATTCGGAGTTTGTTGTTGTATACATTGTGAATAAAAATATCAGTTTTCTTGCACATTTTCTAGCAGGGGTTGCTATAAAATTTGGAACAACAAGTATACACTTGACGGAGTTGTTGCTCACCTCTCCGACAAAGCAAGTCAAAGTGTTTCTAAAAAAGGAAAGTTACTCAGCTTCATCTTCACTTTGAAATGGTTTCAAAAAATGATTTATGGCCTATATATTTCAACACATCAGAGCCTACTTTCGATGACATTGAATTGTTTTTCTTCCCCTCAGATGCAAGGTAAGTACTTTACATGTTCACCATTTTATGCTTAGTGCGTTTTATCAGATTCATTTTGTTGTCATTTTATTTTTTTCCGTTCTGACATAAGGATAAATTTGATAGTTTGGTTCAAGATATGATTGGTGGAGAACATGCTCTCCATGCATTAACACCATATGGGGAGCTATTGTTTTTCACATCCAAAGAACTGCCTCTCCGTCACTGGAGTAAGTTTTTACTTATTTTGTGTTTTCATTAGACGTGTTATTTCATGTTTATTGTTAACTTATTTGATAAACTGGTTTACTGGATACCCACGGAAATACTACTTGTGGGGCATTTTTAGAGCGACAAAGGGTTCTAGTAGCAGTTTATTGGTACAAAACAGGAATCAAACTCTTGACAATGTTTTGGATGCAAGAGATGCTGTGAACAATAGTGCCCGTACTGAGGACGATGCACAAGTTATTACAGACGAGTTGGGAAGAGACAGGAGGATCAGAAAACAATTGCTAGGTTGGATGACTATATATGATTATAGTCGGGATTAAAGTTGGGTTGTATTAGAGTTAGCCAAAATTTTTGTATTATTCACTATGTTTCGAATCTTAGTATTACTGGCTCTCAAGGATCTCGATTTTCAACAACTGTAAACAACTTTTTTCATCAATGATGTTATTAGAAATGTTACCACATGTAATATGTCATATGTTTAGCTATACAAGGTAGTTTTGGTAGTACATTCACATTTCATAGTATGGTATTCTTATTATAATCAACTGCTCATTAATTAAGAAGTGTGTTATTTGGCTATTTAATTTGAAAAGTGCTTTTGTCAATACTAGAGCAACCATTTATGTTTGATCAAGATTTCAAAAGTCTTTCTACGTGTTCTCAAATAGTAGCAATAATACATAGTCATAGCAAACGACCGCATAAAGTTCAAATCCAAGCGAAAACCTTCCGTAGATTTTGCTGAGTTAATCAAAGTCACAAGACGACGACAAGAGCAAAAACATAGTATTACTTAATGGTGATCTCACAATAAAGTGGAATTTGGAGATGGTAAGATGACGACAACAACATATTAGTACTTAATTAACCCTACCCCTTACTTCGACCTCGATTGTAACACTACCCCTTACTTTGACCTCGACTGTAATGCTACCCCTTTACTTAAGTAATATCCTAAGCTTATCTCTTAGCCCTTTTCTCAGCCTAATCTAATTTTAATATTCTATTAGTCAAGGTTTTTGAAAGAAAATCTAACAGACGTAGCAAATATATTGAATAGGATGTCTTGAAATTTTAAAAAAAACTTCTATGGCTCCATCCCGTTTACTAGATTCTTCATCAATCCTAAATTGTTTCTATTTACATTATGATATGTCTCTAACATTTTCCTCAATCTTCTTTGTTTTAGTATTGTTTTTCTTCTTTTTGTTTGTTATAAATTTGATGTGTTTCATTTTACATGTAAGAATTTCAAATATGAAAAGTGAGATCATGCTTTAGTTTTACTCAATGAAGAAGCTAGGCTATATAGAGACTTGAAATTTTTTTTACTGATTCTATATTTCTTTTTTTTTTTATCAATATTTTTTTTCTATATTTTTTATTTTCTGTTTTTTCTCCCTGTTAGACTTCTTTAATTTATATTTTTATTTGGGCTCAAATTAGACATTTGTGACTTTATTGAAATTTTTCTGACTACAAACCAAGATAGAAAATTTATAGTTGGTTGTGTAAGAGAAATTAGTTTTAAATACTAAAATACACTTCCCATTTGGTATTTTTTTCATATTTTAAATATATTATTTATAACTATTGTATTTTATTACTCATTACATGTATGTTATTATAGAATATTTATCATTCTAAAAATTTATAAAAAAAAAATTCACATGGAATACACGTGCAAAGTGCATTTCCAAAAACTAGTTTTATTAATAAGTATTATCTACATTGTACATATCCCATCTTTACTCTCCCAAAACCTCACCTACGAGATTGCATTAATCTATAATGTTTGACTAACACAACATGTATATAGTTCAGCGTCATGCTAATTTTCTTCAACAAAAAGGGATTGGCTAGGATTTCTTGAATTCTTAAAAAGAAAAAAAACTTCTATGGCTTCATACCCGCTTACCAGATTGTTACCTAATGATGAATTGTCATCAATCTCCGATTATCTTTGTTTTCATCATGATATGCCTCTTAGAATTTCTTCACTTGCCTGGTTTGATTTAGTATAACTTTTTACCATCTTTGATTGTTAGAGTTCCAATAAAACTTTGAAATAGGAGATCTTATTTTATTTAAATTTTTTATAGAGAAAAGACAATAAAGTCACTACTTAAATAGTTTCGAATTTTCAAAAAGGCACCTTAACTTTGCAACCTTCCTATTACCCCACTAAAGAATTATGGACTGATATTCCTATATCATTTTTTGATCAGCCCCAGATTTTAACTAGGGCTGGGTATTCGGTAATTCAGTTCGGTTTTGGTTTTGTTTTTTTTGGTTTTTTTGGTTTTCAGTTCTTGTACCACGTGTACCAAACACTGAATTGAATTGTTTCAGTTTTTATTAATTCAATTCGGTTTATGCTATTTTGATTTGGTTTTTGTTAGTTTGTTTTTTTGCAACAAAAGTAAAAATTAGAAAGAAAAAAAAATGAATGATGAAATCTTGAAAACAAAAACTAATCAAAATATCATATACAAATATAAAATTCTTGATGCCTGATGGTGGTCGCCGGTTTATGCTGCTGGAGTTCTGTTGCGCTTGTCAGTTGGCGGCTGCTGGTGGTCGGCTACTACTTGCTTGAGTGCTGCTCTGCTTGTCGGCTGGCAGCTGTTGCTGGGTGGCTGCTACCTGCTAGCATGCTGCTGATCAGCTAGTCGCTGGTCGATGCGATGGCGCCAAAAGTGGGAAAGCGTTAAGGTTAAGGGTTAGTGAAAGAGACATTGCTAACTGCTAAGGCTTAAGGGCTAAGGGTCAAAAAAATGAAAACTAAAAAGTGAAAAACGTGATCACTGACCTAATTTGGATATAATATTTATTATTTAATAATTAATATAACATAAATATATATTGTAATATAATATATTTTGCCAAACTGAAAAACTGAATAATACAAAAGTCACATACCGAAAACCGAACTGAAATACCGAAAAATACAAAAATTTATACCGAATATCGAACCAAAAATTGCAATACTAAAATCGAAATACCAAAGAAATTTGGTTCAGTTCGGTATTTTGGTATTCATGCACAACCCTAATTTTAAGAAGCAAGTTTGTTCACACACCAATCATTATATGACACGTGTTAATTTAATTAAAAATATAACTTTTTTTCTTTTTAATGTATTTCTTTATCTCTCTCTCTTAATTTTTAACTTATTTTAATTTTGATTTCATCTTAAATTCCACTTCATCTTCTACCCCACTTTAAATTTGATCCATCCCTCCATTTTCTTTCTTTTTCTTTACCTCCCACCCCACTGTCACCCCCACATCAAGTTGAAGCGCTTTCCCTTTTTTTTTTTTTTTTTGGTTCCTTTTCTTCTTCTTCTCCAATCAAATTCTTTATTTCTATTTTTTTTTTTCTAAAAAAGAAATCATATTATTTTCTAGGCTTTATTGAATTATTGATAACAAGACTAATTATTTTTCTAAGAAAATTTAAAATTTTGAAGGTATCATCAATTACTCTTTTCATGTAACTTAAAAATTAGAAATGATAATTTTCAAAGAATCAATAAATTCCCCAAAAATTGAAAGAACTTGATTGAAATCAAATATAAAAAAACTATATTATACCTTCTAATCATCTTACAATCTAATGAGTTTATCAAATTGATCAAAATGTAAGAAAATATTTAGATAAAATTTTAAAATTAAGGAGATTAAATCTAATAGTAGTAAAAAAAAAAAAAAGGAAGGTGAAGTTGTGTTAAAAAGGGTGACAAGTGAAAAACTTCAATGGAGATGACAATGAATTTTTTAAAAAGAAAGAAGAAAAAATAATTAGGAAAAAAGAGTTAAAATAATAAGAAAATATGTTTTATAATAAAATACTTGTAAAAATAAAATTATATTAATTATTTTAGGTTGTTCACTGTCTTTGATAGAGTGCACACGCTCTCTATGTAAGGTGGAAAAAAATTGATGTAATAATATCAATTCAAGATTGTTTAGTGGGGTAATAGGATGCCCGCATTGTAACGCCTTTGAAACCTAACAGATTGACCAGGAGGAAAGTTGGTGAACTATAGAGGGGCTCACAGATCGTGAAAGAAACCAGTGTCCATCGATCTGCTCATGGCTCACACCCAGTCAGCGTGGTGGACGACGGAGCCCTTCATGGGTCGTGGATCCCTACATGAGTTGTGGAATGGCTTGTAGAAGTGAGGCAGAGCCACCAGGGCTCAACTATGGAACCACAGAGCCCTCCACGGGCCATGGTCCCAATGATGGGTCGTGGATGGGTCCGTCATCTTGACCCAGTAAACACCAGCCCCAAGTGAAGAACCACGCTAGCCTTCACGGCCTGTGATCCTTCACACGGTCCATGAAGTGGACCATTGATGAAGGTACCAAACACCAGTAGCATTTGCCAAGAACCACAACCTACTTGATGGGTCGTGGTCCCATCGATGGTCCGTCAGTGGTCTCGTGGATGGACTTCATAAGCTTTTAAATTAGGATCCTTTTGTTCTTTTGCCCTACGCATTAGACATTTAAACTACATTTTTTAATACCTAAACTACGTCATTCCACTCAATTTTAACCTAAAATTCTAGTCAGACATTACCCAAAACCCTTATTCACCAAAACTTAAAGTAAAGAGAGAAGAAAGAGGCGCCAGTTTCCCCAAGAACAAGAAGATGTATTCTTCAAGTTTTAGCCCCGAAGCCTAAAGGATTTCTTCGTGAATTTTGTCACCAGGTATGTGGGATTTCACTTGTGGGTTCCTTTTATTTACTTTCCTAGAATTCATTCTGTTCCTTGATTCTCCATATCTTGTTTAGACCTAGGGTTTTTGAAAT
This sequence comes from Solanum bulbocastanum, assembly GCA_037074985.1. NCBI lineage: Eukaryota > Viridiplantae > Streptophyta > Magnoliopsida > Solanales > Solanaceae > Solanum > Solanum bulbocastanum. The sequence continues at coordinate 26,868,372 of CM073604.1, read as the reverse complement.
ATTGGAGATTTGTTGTGATTTAGTTGTTGTTGTATCGTTAATCGAAATAGCATGTTTCCTAGAAAGTTTGCTTAATTCCTTAAATAAAAACTCAGAACCCTAGTTTGTGTATATTCTCTTAGTTCATGAATTACACTTGCTAGGTCAGTTAAACAGATAATCATGCTTCAAATTTTGAACGTCACATTATCAGAATATAAACGTTGCATTCTTAGTTAGCATGTTAGTATTTTGATATATTCAGTATTTCAGTTACATTTCAGTCATATACATATTCAGTCAGGAGTAGACTTAGCAACGAGTTGGACTAGGGTTCAACATACCCTCCTATTCACAGAACAACGTGACCGCATAGAATTATAAGTCCCCTCTATTGGGCATCAGATTTAGTGATCATGCCAGTCATGCCTTTATACCCCTGACAAGGTATATTGGGTCTTCTCGATGTGACATATACATCAGACTCCATATTTAGCTCACATGGTGTATGCCTATTAATAGTAGCTTCTATAGTCAGACTCTTAGTGCATTTGACCAGGTTTTCAATATATATTTCAGCATTCAGTTCAACATGTTATCTTCATGATTAGTACTTGGTCATTGCATTCAGCTTAGCTTTTCAATTATGTTTCAGTATTTATATTCCTGCTCTGTTATGCTTTGTTCAACTCATATATATGTGTTCACCTTAGTATATATATCTTTCATGCTCAGTACATTCTAAGTACTGATGCATACTCTGTGCTACATCATTTCATGATGTAGGTTTAGGTACTCAGCATCCAGATCACGCATCTATCGATTCACAATTCGCATTCAGTAGCTTTAGTGGTGAGTCCTCATGTTTCGAGGATATAACGACCCAAACCCTCATTATTTAGGAAGGGAAAAATGTCAAGGAAAAATTGAGGCCACTATCCCGCTAGAGCGGGCCAGATGCCGCTAGGGCAGCGGTGCCCCAATGGGATAGGGCACGCTATAGCGGAATGACAGAAAAGAACTTAAACAACATAAAGTCTTATTTTCTCCTTTTTCCAAAAACACCAAAAATAGGAGAGGATACCCAAAAGAAAAAAAAACCCTCAAAAGGCTACCCTAGGCTTGGGGAGGAAGGGGAAAGAGATTTCTAGCATAAGGATCCCGATACCTTGCAAATTTCCAGTCAAAATCCATCGTCTCATCGTTCGGAAGCTTAGATGGAGCTGTAATCTCAATACAACTGCTTGGTGCCCATGTAGGCTAGGTTTTATTAATTGAGTAGTTATAAATCTGTGATTCACTACGTAGTATATTGGTAAGTGATGGTAGATATCATGCATAGGGTTTTTTGCACCAAAAAAGAGATGATTATACATGTATTCCTAGGGTTACATCAGATGTCTACCGTAGGAAGAAGCCCTATTCCATTAACTAGGGCTAGGTAAGGGTTTGATTTCATGTTTTTATGACGTGTGTGGGTATTTGATTCATTGTAATACATGTGTGTGTGTGTATGAATGAAGCCTTGTTGGTAAAACCTAATGAAATGAGTATGAATGAACAATGTATGCCATTATTCAACACTTGATTGTATGATATGAGTATGTACATATGAGTTTGATTGTGATTATGCTTGTGTTGAATAGATCGTGTGTCACATTCTGACACACTAACTTAGATCGGCCACGTTCCAACGCATCTATGGGATCAGGTGTCACGTCCGACACATTAATTGGGATTGGGTGTCACATTCCCGCACACTAACATTTTGGGTATGGGTTCCATGAGTGGACCATAAGTTTGTCATATTTGCTTGTTATTGATAATGTGGATTGGTATGTTGTTCTTAAACTGATAATTTGAATGTTTATTATATAAATATATATACACATGTGGTTTTTTGGTGTCGTAAGGTAATTGGTAATATCACGTTAATGAATGAACTGTGAATGGTCAGGACCAATCAGGATGTGGTATGGTAAGTGGGGACCAAGGGTCTCGGTGTTATCATCGTTATTTAGGGATGTGGTGATGTGTATTGTCATTAAGAATTGGGGTGGGGGGCTATTATGTCATCAAATATTAATAGTTGGGTGTTGAAATAGTTACATGCCTTGATAGAAGTACCATGGGATCAAGGGTTGAGTGGTGACGTAGATAAAGTAAGGGTGTGCCGTGAGTGGTTAGCCAAGTTTGTAGTAGTTATTTTCGGAATCTCCTCTAAGGGATAGAATGGTTAAGTATGATAAAAAATGGAGGGAGTAAAGGTTAGAGCCTCTAATGCATTTGGGGACTTATAAAGGTGGAGGAATGAACAGTTTTATTGTATGTTTCTTGCTAGTCGATTTCTTATATTATGCGGTGGGTATCGGGTTGACCGATCATGCCTACTAGTACATGTGGTTGTACTGATACTACTCTTTTTGTGCCTTGTTGGCATAAGCTGGTTGCAACGCTAGTGGTGTTTCATAGGTGAAGGCGAAGACATCTCCAATAACTTATATTTTTCCTTCTATGTGGTGGAAGCTGCGTCATTTATTATTATGATATGTCTTGTAATCTTAGTAGCTCTTGTACCTATTTAGACTAGATCCCTCGGGTGTTAATTACGTTACAATTCTTAACTCGAGTTGTTTAGAAATTCTTATGTTATAAAATCTCCATGGGTTTCTTTTATTCATTAGTTTTTTTAATCTTCCGTATGTTTTTCACTGGTTAGGAATCAAGGGTTCTCCTACTTAGGTGTTAGAGTAGGTACCCGCACGACTTAGTGGGTTGGGTCGTGACAAATTGGTATTAGACCCAAGGTTACCAGCCTTCCAGTACAAGAGAAAATACAGAATAGACTCCCACGGATTGGTGTGTTTACGTCCACATCTAATCTTCAACAAGCTATGAAATATTCTAGGAAGTCATTTCATTACTTATCTTGTTTCATGCGAGTTGTTGCTTGTGGTATGAGTTGATTCCAATTGGTTTCTCCCAATTCCAATAGGTATCTCAATAAAGTGAACTGGACGCCGTAGTCATGACTAAAAGGGCACAAGCAAGGTAAATTGGAACAGGGAAGGTTCCAATTGGTATTTGGCCTTAGTGGCTATGCAAATGCATATACAATCAGTAACGGTCATCTATGGAGCGAATTAATTAATAATTGGACTTGTCTATGAGTTGTAGTTGAAACTATGAATGTATTCATATTATCTGCCTAAAATGGCTGTTGATGTGAAAGGTACATTTACTTGGATGCTATGATATGATTATGTGCAAAATATTTCTTGTCTAGATTTTGATGTGTGCAATATGCTAGCCTAAATGTTCAAAATGGTGTGATTCTTAAAATGAAATATGGATGTGTGATACAATCGACTATAACCATATGAGTGTGAGAGCATGTTCTGGTATGTGCGTGTTTGTAGTGTTGAATTAATTGGAAGGGATTCTAGAGTGTTTACCGTTAGGTTGACTCAGGGTAGACAATTATTGTTCTAGCTACAAGGATTATCCTAAATACCTAGTATGTCCCTAGGAGTCGATGAAAACTTTAGGACGGGAAGAAAACCCCAGGAAATTGTTGACTTGGGGTGCTCTTTTCTTTTGAGCGCTGGGGAGGTATTATTCCCACCAAGGCGAGGCCTCCATAGTGGGATTCCTCCTACCAAAACAGAACAGAGTGAGACAAAATCTCAGCCCTGTCTCCCCTGTTTTTCCCTAGTCACCCATATAGACCCTAAATCATGTATGAGCTAATCCTTGTAATTCAAATACTGCTTAGCAATAGAAAAAGTAAGTTATAACCCTTAGTACTTAAACATTAGCTATAATGAACAACAAAAAACCAGCATCCCTATGCTTACAAAAAGTAAGGACAAACTAAAAGGAAAAAGTAAATAGTGTTCATTACAGGCCCAAGGGGGGAAAAATACAAATCAATGTCCTTGGGAAGGGGAGGTATCATGATCGGAGTTCTGGTCCATCGGGGGTATCAAGCCAGCACGGCCTTATCCAACATAGGAAACTCCCAATAGTCTTCTGGCTGGAGTCGGGGAATCTCCTTTTCGAGGGCAACACAAGTGATGACAACCTTGAAGGTCTTCCACATTCAAGCCAGCAAAAGATCCCTTACCAAACCTTTGCTCCTCTCCTAACACAACTAGCAGTGGAGCATCTCAACCTCAAGAGTAGTGCTGGGTAGAACTGGTGTGTTGCTAGCATATCAATATCCCAACCTCTTCTGGACGGCTTCCAAGTCTTCCTCTATGCGATCACTTGATAGTGGGGGCTGGGACTAGGTAGATAGAGTGTCGTTGCTTGCATCATCCTCCCCTCCTTCATCATCTACTTCAATAACCGCTTGACTGGTACTAGCCCTGTCCGTCTTCCTCCTCTTACTCTCAGAGGTGGAAACATGCCTAATCAAAAGAGGGTGAAAAGGGGGATCCATGTGAAGTACCTCGTCAGTGTCTAAGAGAGGCACCCCCTCCCTCTTGCATATTGCAGTCACTAGCCTAGGTAAGAAGAATGCCATTTTATTGCCCTAGTAGAATACCTTCCACTCTGAGATGATCTGCATGCCCACATTTATACTAATGCCCTGTATAGCGCACCCCACCACCAAAGCTCGAGGAAATGTCACGTCGGTATGGTTTCCCGACAGGTGGATCCTCTTAGTAACAAAGTGCAACCATCTTTTGGCATCTCATGACCAGCTAGCATTGGTGATGCCCTCCGTCGTAGCCAGTAGACTATATCCCAGTGCGTAAGCTTTAACAGTGTATCCTTCAACCATCCCAGGTCTATCTCTCTCAGCTTGGCCTCAAATTATGTGTTGGGGACCTCTGGCATCTCGAGCACATCATTGATAAATTATGTGTTCAAGGGGATGTCAACTCGGGCATAAAAGGTGGGCACCTTTTCCTCTAGGTTCAGCAAATAGAAACCCCTCTCATAACAGAACTTGGTGTTTCAGTGATCGTGGTATCTTTCCCGGCTACCAATATCGGGAAACTAGATGAAAGGCAAATTATCTTCATCAATACCATCCATTTTAGAAAAGACTGCAAAATTATGAAACATACGTGTTAGAATTCCTTGGGATTAGATAGTGTTGGCTAAGAAAAGAAAATTTTTGGATGTAAGTGGTAAGGGGCCACTGCCCTACTGAATCCCGCCATAGCGGCCCAAATCCCGCTAGAGTGGGATGAGGGAGGCCACCATAGTGGGATGAAGACCGCCAGAGTGGCCTTCCTAAAAACCTCATTTTGCATAGAATTTCAGTATATCAGAGTCTATAAAGTACCCTAGTACCTAAATATGCTATTATTTTAGCAAAATAACCCCTAATTGGTTCCTGGATCCGAGTTTTACCCCCAAAAGACCTTTCAATTTCCCCCACCCTTTTCGATATCATTTTGATTGTATTTTTGTGAAATTCTTGCGCCTAGAACGTTGTGGAGACGTTGTTAACGTAACGTAAGTGTGCATGCTATGTTATTCTAACAAGTCAAGCAGCCTATGTTCAATGTTTCGAATAACTACCCCAAGGCCTTCCTAGTCAATCAATTATTGTCATGCAATCACAGTTAAGTAAGTAATGAAGTAAATAGCATAAAGAACGAGAACATTGCCTTGAAATTGACATTCGGAGCGAAGTGTTTGAGGGGATTTTTGAGAATTTGGAATGAGAAAAGGGAGAAATGGGGAAACCATTCCCCTTTAACCCCTTTTTACTGTCTCCGATCTCCCGCTACAGCAGGATGTCCCTCACCACAGCGGTCTCGCCTCAGTGGAAAGGCTGCCACTCTGGTGGGGTTAGGTTGTGTAAATTTGATGCGTTTCTTTTCTCCATATGTTCCCTTATTTCACCAACTGGTCTTTTGAGTATAGAACCCTTCGTGTTTCAAATTTGAAAAACCACTATCTTTCGTGGATTCGTAACGAACCAAGTCATTAGTCTAGAAGTACTCTGAAAAAACGCATATGTTGATCCCTTCGCTAGTCGTTAGGGGACAAACGAAGGGTAAATTAGTGTCTATTTTAATGACCCAAACCATTGTTATGTTGGAAAGGAAATACATCGGGGAAAAATTGGGGCCAGTATCCTACCAGAGCGGGCTAGATGGCATTAGGGCGGCAGCGCCCAAGTGGGATAGGGCGCACCAGAGCGAGAATTACGGGACAGAACTTAAATAATGTGAAGTCTTATTTTCCGCTTTTTCCAAAAACACCAAAAAGAGGCTAGGATCATCCCAAAAACCCTCAAAAGGTTGCCCTATGCTTGGGCAAGAAGGTGCAAGACATTTCTAGACTAAGGATGTCGATAGGTTGCAAATTTCTGGTCAAAATCCACCGTCTTGTCGTTCGGAAGCCTGGATTAACTATAATCTCTCTACATCTTGTTGGCACCTAGATAGGCTAAGTTTTATTAAGTGAGTAGTTATAAATTCCTGACTCACTGTATAATATATATGTAATTAATGATAAAATTCATGCATAGGATTTTGTGCTCCGAAATAAAGATGATTATACATGTATTCCTAGGATACCGTAGGAAGAAGCCCTATTCCATGAAGTAGGGTAGGTGAGGTTTTGATTTCATGTTTCTGTGATGTATATGGGAATTTGCTTCATTGTAATGCATGTATGTACATTAATGAAGCCTTGTTGGACAAACCTAATTAAGTGAGTATGAATGAAAAAATGTATGCCATGATTCAACAATTGACTGTATGATTATGAGTATGTACATATGAGTGTGATTATGATTGTGGTTGTGTTGAATGGATCAAGTGTCATGTTCTAACACACTAACTATGATCGGGTGCCCAGTTTCGATATATGTATAGGATCGAGTGTCACGTCTGGCACACTAATTGAGATCGGGTGTCACATCCCGACACACTAATAGTTTGGGTATGGGTTCCATGAGAGGACCATTAGTTTGTCATATTTGTTTGTTATTGATAATGTGGATCGATATGTTGTTCTTAAACTGATAACTGGAATGTGCATTATATATATATATATATGTGGGTTTGCGGTGTGGTAAGGTAATTGGGTATATCATGTTAATGAATAATCTATGAATGGTGAGACCCAATCGAGATGTGGTATGGTAAGTGGGGACAAGGGGTCCCGGTGTTATCATTCGTTATTTAGGGAGGTGGTGATGTGTATTATCATTAAGAATTGGAAGGGCGAGGGGGGGGGGGGGCTAATATGTCTTCAAATATTAATAGTTAGGTATTGAAACGGTTAACAAGCCTTGATAGAAGTACCATGGGGTCAAGGGTTGAGTGGTGACATGGATGAAGGGTGTGCCGTGAGTGGTAGGCCGGATTGGTAATAGTTATTTCGAAAATCTCCTCTAAGGGATAGAATGGTTAAGTATGATCAAGAACGGAGTGAGTAAGGGTTAAAACCTCTAATGCATTTGGGGAGTTATAAAGGTGGAGGAATGAACAGTCTTATTGCATGTTTCTTGCTAGTCGATTTCTTGTATTATGCGGTGGGTATCGGGTTGACCGATGATGCCTACCAGTATGTGTGGTTGTACTGATACTACTCTTACTATGCTTTTTTTGCATAGTCTGGTTGCAGGGCTATTTGTGTTTCATAGGTGAAGACAAAGACATCTCCAACAACTTCTATTTTTCCCTTCATGTGGTGGAAGCTGCGTCATTTATTATTATGATATGTCTTGTAATATTAGAAGCTCTTGTACCTGTTTAGACTAGATACTTGGGGTGTTAATTACGTTACAAATCTTAACTCGAGTTGGGAATCAAGGGTTCTCCTACTTAGGTGTTAGAATAGGTGCCTGCAAGGCCCAGTGGGTTGGGTCATGATAGAGGACAACATACATGCTTTAATTTTAGTCTTTACTTTCAGTTCTCAGGTTTGTTAGATTTAGCTGGGGGCATGTTCCATCAACTCAACTCAGTTAGAGACTTTTCAGACATAGTAGTAGATTCATCTTGAGTTGTTAAGTGGTTGTTTCAATTATCACTAAGCTTTTTTTATGATATGCTAGACTCAGGGTTAGCTTGGGGTCACTCATGATCCTAGGTCTCATGTTACATCAAGGGGGTAGCCTTGGGGTGTGGCACGCATAGTTAAGGTGTCTTTTTGAAAATTTGGGACAAGTTCATGCATCACATTATGTCTTTTCTCTTTATATATATATATATATATATATATATTCTTTTTAATCTCATGAATTATTAAAATAGATGATAGACAATTATAGTTTGATAATTAATTTTTTCAATTAGCAATATAATATTTTTTTAATAATTTGTAAGACACAAATATACATATATAAATTATTGTGCCTTCCTTGACATAAACACCTATATCTTAAGTAAATTCTTCTGGATTATAGTTTTGAATTTTTTTTCAATTGAGTCATTTGTTGCACAAGCTATCAAAATTATTCTAATAGTAGAAATATTAAAAAATAGAATTATGACTTCATCTGATTGAGTATGCTAATTAATAAAAATTTACTTGTATAATATTTTGTCTAACTTTTAATTACAAAAATAGGTCTAAATCATCAATATTGTATTGATTGTAACACTTTAGAAGACATTCAATGTTAAGATAATATTTTATAAAGCTAATCATTTGATATTCTAATTAGTTTGAGATTGAATTGTCTAAGAACACATATCAAAGAATCGAAGACAATTTTACAAAGCTAATATTAAAACATGATTGATTCAAATTTAAGTGAATTAGACAAACTAAGAAGTCAAACGTAATTTAATTTCCTTTATTTTTTAATTATAATCACATCAATGTATTTTACAAAAATAATAAAACTTTTAGAATATGTGGTACTCTAGCTAAAATATATAGTATAATTTTCTTGATGAAGAGGATTCAAGTTGTGGTACTCTAGCTATCTCCACCAACAGATCCATAGAGAGAACAAAAATGTGTATCATATTCTGCCGACTACATTAATAGCACAACTAAAATTTGATAGCTTGAATATATAAGATATAATAATAAGAGTTTAGTGATGACTGAAACAACACTTAACAACTCGAGCTGAATCTACTACTATGTCTGAAAAGGCTTTACTGAATTGAGTTGCTGGGACATGCCCCCAACTATCTCTAACAAAACTGAAAAGTAGAAATAAAGACTAAAATAGAAAGCATGTCTATTGTCCTTGAAGTATGAGGACTCGACACTGAAGTTGCTGAAATTGAATCGAGAATCGATCTAACCGTAATTTGGATGTTGAGAGTCTAAACCTACATCATGAAATGATGTAGCACAAAATATGCTTCAGTAGTTGGAATGTACTAAGCATGCAGGATATAGATATGCTAAGTTGAACATTGCATAACTAAGCAGTGATATAATCTGAACAATGATATAGATATGTATTGAAGTATAAATGAAACATAAACTGAATGCAATGAACAAGTACCAATCATGAAGATAACATGATGAACTGTATACTGAAGTAACTGATGAAAAACTGGACAATGCACTAAAAGTCTGACTGTGGGAGCTACTATTAACTGGCATAAACCACGTGAGCTAAACGTGGAGTTCAATGTATACACCCCATCAAAAAGACTCAATATACCTTGCCATGGGTATAAAGGCAGGACTGTGGCATGATCGCTAAAACTGATTCTCAACTGAGGGGACTTATAAACCTACGTAGGCATGTAGTTCTAGGACTTTGAGGGTACGTTGAACCCTAGTCCAACTCGGTGCTAAGTCTACTCCTAACTGAATATTCATGAAGCTAAAATGCACTAAATACTGAATAGCTCAAAATAGTGACATGCTAAAAAAGAATGCAATATTTATATACTGGGAATGTGACATTTGAAATCTGGAGCATGATTCTATCCAATAGACCTAGCAAGTATTATTGATGAACTAAGAAAAATTATACAAACTAGGATTCTGAGTTTTATACATGGAATTATGCTACGTTTCCAACAAAACATGATATTCATATTAAGGATACTACAACAGAAAAATCACCATTAATCTCCAAGGCTTTATAAGCCCTAGGTCTAAACAAGTTATGAAGAATCAAGGAACTGACTGAAAACTAGGGACCTAATGGGGGAAAGGAACCCACTAGAGAAATCCCACATGCCTGATGATGATATCTACGGAGAAATCCTTTGAATTTTGGGGCTGGACTTTTAAGAACACTGTGGCTAGTTCTTGAAAGAAATTGGCGCCTCTTTCTTATCTTTTCGTTCTAAGTTGGATGATTTTTTGAGAATGAGGGTTGTAAGTATGTTTGACTAGATTATTAGGCTTAGACTAAATAAAACAGCATAGTTTAGGCATCAAACAATGTAGTTTACGTGTCTAATGCATAGGGAAAAGGACCAAAATGACCTTGACTTAAAAGCTGACAAAGGCCATTCGTAGTAGGGCTAACAGGCCATCGTTTGAACCATTGCCTGTCAACTAGGTCGTGGTTCATGGTCTGCCCGATAGGGCTTCACTAAAACTAGCATAACTTTTTATCTAAGCTTGGATTTTAACAAACTCGGTGGCGTTAGAAAGATGATTCAATTATCTTTAATTTGATAGGTCATGGAACACATAATTCATTTTGTGCTAAAAGATATGACCGTTTTAAGTTGATCCAAAAGTTATTTCTCTCTAATTAGCTTTTGACCCTCACCTACGGTCAGACCTATGTTCCGTAGGTCCAACCACGGACCATATTGGTCGGTCGTGGGTGGGATTAGAGACCCCTACGTCTAGAACCTGATGTGTCCTAGATTTGGACTCATTTAGGGCTTTATTTATATAGATTTAGTGTCCTCAAATGTTTAATTTTCTCCAATAAGTGATGTAAAACACTTGATTTCCAGGTATATGGATTGAGGAACAAATCAAGGACACTAATTTGCAAAAAGGAACCAAGCAAGTTAAAAGAATGAAGAAATGCAAGTCTCATGATCACCAAGTCCACTTGGCTAGTTGCCGAAGTTTTCCATTTGACTGCTTAAAGTTCCAGTGTGCCAAGCCGTGAAGGAAAGAACCAAGTTGGTGAGAGAAAGGAGCAGTCGGTGAATTGTCAAGTGGTTCTGTGATGCAGTGTTGGATTGCCCAAAGTTACAGACCTTGAGGTTGTTGAATGTCAATGCAGAAGGATGATGGAAATGATCAAAGGGCGGCTCGTCAAGTGGTTCGACTTGCCCGATTTACTTCTCTAAGTGACTCTTTGCAACATATTTTTGGCGACCATCAATACATTTTTGAACATTTACTTTAGTATCTGATATCATAATATCTTAATCTATTATTAAGTTTTGAAGTGTGAGACAAGTTTTCCACTGTTTTCCTTTAGCTTTGAAGAATTGAAGTTTTTCACTTTTGAGAAATTGGAAGTGAGTCTTTGAGATTCTTCGAATTGGAACATTGTAAAGATGAAATCAATCTTACCCAGTTGATGAAAACTCAATTTGGTAACAATTTTTATCTTTTTATAATGTCTAGATAAAACCCCAATTCTTGGGGTGTGATTATGGGTTGGTTTGGCTTATGGGTATTGCTAATTGTTAGTTTAAATGTTATTTAAAAGTGAGTTCAATCATTTATTGTAGTTTAATTTAAGAATTGTAGTTGCAAATGTGATTCTACCTTCGTGTTCTTGGCTTGCTCGAGAGAGAGGTTTTAGAACTAAGGTGTTTGATTGATGGTTTGTGGGTATTGGGTTGACCTGGGTTCAACTCGAGAAAGTGAATCCTAAACCCTTTTTCACATATTTAGCTTGAGAGAGTGAATGGACTAAGGTGTGGGTTGTTCTTATTTTGCATGCCTGTTGATGTTTGAGAGAAATCAACTTGATTCGGGGTAAATTGTTCGAGAGAAAGTTTATCCCCTCTATAGCCTAGCTTACTCACCATTATCTAGCTATTTTCTAATAATTGCAATTACCCATTAGTCTATATTAGCCTATAATCGAATCACATCCCAAGAACCCATCTCATTATTGTTAATTCGTATTGATTATTGTTGTTTGTAGTTGATATTTTCAAACCAAAAACCCCCATTTGACATTCTTATTATCCCTGATTTGAATGATGTTTTTATTCGATAATTTCTATTACTATGAGTGATTTGACCATTTAACACTTTCCTATACCCTGTGGGATTCGAACCCAACTCATTACTTGGGTTTTATACTGACAAGTGATCATTGACACTTAGAATTGGATGAAGTGTCCTTGAAACATTAATCAGAACCCAATGACGGGACCCCACCTACTGTCTGTGGTATGATACACGGTCCGTCGGTGGCTTCCATTGGTCCTGACACCAAATCCTGAAAAGCTGCATTTTTTCCATCTTATCGAATTTGAGGTGTTACATAATACTACCAAACAAGGATTACAGTGTCATATTCTATGATGCACAATTGCAATTTATAATAACCTTTATTAAATGTATTTTTTGTTAAATAAAATTAATGCTATTATGAGTTATAATTTCTTGCAAGACTTGATTATTGACTGTTTTGATAGAATATAAAAGTCGAATAATGCTTTAAATAAATAATTTTTTTTATTTCAGTTGTCAATTAAAGAGTCAGTTAATTCATTGTTTTATTAAATAAGATTATCTTTTTTCCAAGAAAAAACTCTTAAATTGCTTTAAGATATTAGCCTTAATGGTGGATAGCCAGATGAAAGGGACATTTCCTTTTAAGTGAAAATAAATGTATTTACAAAATTATAATTATGAATTATAATTTCTTACCTGGCTTCGTTATTGACGGTTTCAGTAAAATATGAAAGTGGAATAAAGTTTTAAATAAATATAACTTTGTGATTTCGGTTGTCAATTAAATAGTCATTTAAGTTTTTGTTTTATTAAACATTTTTTTTTCAAAAAAGATATTAGATTGCTTCAAGATATCGCCTAGCTTCAACGTCACGTTAATTCTATTCAACAAAGAGTGATTTGCTAGGCTTTTCTAAATTCTCAAAAAAAAAAAAAAATCTTCAATCTCTCCATACTCGCCTACCAGATTCTAATATAGTACTGACTTTTCACCAATCTCCAATTGTTTTTTATTCAAGCATGGTATGTCTCTTTGAATTTCCTCACTTGTTTTTTATATATATAATATAATATTTTGCAGTCTTTGATTGTTATAAATTTGTTGTGTTTTCTTTCGCGGATTAGAGCTCCAATTAAATTTTGAAAAAGCATATCTTATTTTATACATGATAGTTAATTATAATTTGATATTTTATGAAAAATAATTAGCAATATAATATTTTTTAAAATAATTTGTAAGACCCGAATAGATATATAAAAATTATTCTGTGCTACATAACATAACACACTTATATCTTAAGTAAATTTGTATTACTATGTAGAATATACGTAGTTGATCAATCGTAGTTTATGACTACCCTTAATAAATAAATATTAAATTAGATAAAATTGTAATTATGAATTATAATTTCTTACAAGATTACATTATTGACTGGTTTTTGTAAAATATAAAAGTCGAATATTGTTTTAAATAATTTTTTTTTTATTTTGGTTGTCAATTAAGTCATTTATTCTTTGTTTTATTAAATAAATTATATTTTTAACAAAAACATATTAAATTGCTTCAAGATATCAGGCTTAATGGTGGATAGCTAGATGAAATAGACATTTACTTTTAAGTGAAAATAAATATATTATAAATTAGATAAAATTGCAATTATGAGTTATAATTTATTACAAGACTTCATTATTAACGCTTGTGGTAAAATATAAAAGTAGAATAAAGTTTTCAATAAATATAGCATTTTAATTTTAATTGTAAATTAAACAGTAGTGTAAGTCTTTGTTTTTTTTATTTTTTTATTTTTTCCCCAAAAATTTTAGATTTCTTTAAGATCACACTGATCTGTAATGTCTGACCAACCCATCATATATATAAACTATAATGTTACCCTTATGTTTATCGTCTAGCTTCAACGTCACACTAGTTTTCGTCAACAAAAAAGCCTAGGAAGGATTTCTTGAATTCAAAAACTTTCTATCGATCGCTCCATACCCGCTACCAGAGTCTAATATAATTCTAAATTTCCACCATGGTATGTATTTTAGAATCTTTTCACTTGACTTATGGATTTCAATTTTGAAAACTTTTTCAATTGGGTTAATTGTTGCACAAACTATCAAAATTATTCTAGTTGTAGAAATATTTTAAAATAAAACCATAACTTCATAATATTCACTTGTACAATATTTTGTATTACTTTTAATTACAAAAATATGTCTTAATTAGAATATTAACTTGCTTCCATAAAGATTAAATATATACCTTAATTTAGAGATATTTGGTAAAATATAAAAGTCGAATAGTACTTTAAATAAATATAGCTTTTTTATTTCGGTTGTCAATTAAAAATTCATTCAACTCTTTATTTTATTAAATGAAATTACTTTTTATTCAAAAAATATTAAATTGCTTCAAAATGTCACCCTTAATGATGGATAGCTAGATGAAGGCGACGTTTTCTTTTAAGTGAAAATAAATGAATAAATTACATAAACTTGCAATTATGATTTATTGATTTCTTACAAAACTTTGTATTTGACTGCTTTGGTAAAATATAAAAATGGAATAAAGTTTTTAATAAATATAGCCTTTTTTATATTGATTTTCAATTAAAGAGTCAATTAAGTTTTAATTTTATTAAATAAAATTATCTTTTTTGCCAAATTATTTTTAGATGTTTATAGATATCAACCTTAATGGTGAATAGGCAGATGAAGTGGATATTTTCTTTCAATTGAAAAAACATTAATGGCTACTAGCTGAAAAAAAAAAGTTTGACCAACATATCATTTATATTTATATAAACTATGAAGTTTCCCAGATTTCCATCACCAAGCTTCAACCTTAAGCTAGAATTACTTGAATTCTCAAAAACAGAAAAAGCTTCTACCACTCCATACTACGTTACCAGATTCTAATCTAGTACTGAAATTTTCTTGAATCTCCAATTGGTTTTGGTTCCTCACCATGGTATGTCTCATAGAATTTCCTTTTTGATTGTTATAAATTAGTTGTGATTTCTTTACCGAGTAAGAGCTCCAATAAAATTTTTAAAAGGGACATCTTATTTTATTTAATTCTTTTTCTTATATTATATATATATATATATATATATATATATATATATATAAAATTATTTTCATTAATTATTAAAATACATGATAGTTAATTATAATTTGATAATGATTTTTTTTCAATTGGCAATATAATATTTTCTATAATAATTCGTAAGACACAAATTGGCATATATAAATTATTGTGCCTTCATAACACCACAAATGCTTATATCTTAAGTGAATTCGTACGGATTATAGTTTGAAAGACTTTTTCAATTGTGTCAATTGTTGCATGAATCATCATAATTATTCTAGTAGTGGAAATATTTAAAAATATAATTAAACTCCATTTGATTGAGTATACCAATTAGAATATCATTTTTACTTGTATAATATTTTGTATTTCTTTTAATTACAAAAGTAAGCTCAAATCATCAGTATTGTAGTGAGTGTTACACTTTAAAAAATGGTCTAAGGTTACGACAATGTTTTTTGAAATTTAATTATTTGATAATTTAATTAGCTTGAGTTTGAAATGTATAAGAAGACACTTCAAAAAACTGAAGACAATTCTACAAAGCTAATGTTAAAACATGATTGATTCAAATTGAAGTGAATTAGACAAATTAGGAAGTGAAACATAAATGCAAATTTAATTGTATATAATTTTTAATTATAATTATATCAATCGTGCTTTAAGAAAATAACAAAACTTTGAGAATATGTGGTACTCTAGCTACAATATATAGTATGATTTTTTTTTATGAAGAGGATTCTTTTTTTAACTGCCTCCGATGATCATTGATATGAAAGAGTTATATTTTGATGTTTGGCATACCAAACTTAATACAAGATCTTGGGGGTAGAAATACAG
This sequence comes from Solanum bulbocastanum, assembly GCA_037074985.1. Taxonomy (NCBI): domain Eukaryota; kingdom Viridiplantae; phylum Streptophyta; class Magnoliopsida; order Solanales; family Solanaceae; genus Solanum; species Solanum bulbocastanum. The sequence goes on along the minus strand of CM073604.1, from coordinate 26,852,393 downwards.
TTAACTCTATTAAGTTATCACAAAAAAAAGGGAGTCTAAGCTAGCTATTACTTTTACTATCTTGACTCATTGACAAAGAGGATTGAGGGGGGTTCATACATAAAATTAGAAGGTTTAACCTGTTGCATTCTGAAGGAAGGGAGCTCCCATCTATACGTGTTAATTAATCCCCTAACTTCCCTCAGGAGATCAGAGAAAGAGTTGAAATCATGTATTGCATCAACACTATAACTCCTGGATGCTAATATATCAACAGGTTTGTTGACTTCCCTGAAGCAATGACTAATGATAAATCCATGAGATTCAATTATTTGTTGTGCTTCTTGAATCAATTTATCCAATCTCCAAGGTGTTTTCCATTCTCCGTTTAAGCATTGCACTTAGAGTAGGGAATCTGTTTCTCCCCAAACCCTATCATAACCTCTACTAACATGCCATTTAAGTCCATAGAGTAGTGCACAAGCATTAGCCATGTTTCTAGTACCTTGGCCTATACCTAAAGACTAAGCAAACCTCATGTTTCCTTGGTTCTCTTTGATTAGCCCTCCTCCACCACAACTTCCTTGAAAGCAACTTCCATCACTGTTGAGCTTACTAAAATTTCTAGGTGGTTTGATCCATTTGACTCTTACGGAAGTTCTTTGATTGATGTCCGCTTCAAAGATTTGACAGCGGCTATTCCAGCTTTCCTCTATCTTTGCTTGACCAAAGTTCTTCTATGCAACCTGTAATAGAGTTTAAGTGATGCTTGTTTTGATTTTGAAAAAAGAAGGCAAATTTATTGCTACACCTAGTTCTCCAGAGTTCCCAAGAAATGATTGGGGGTAGAGCTTTAGATATGAAAGTTGCAATGGGGTTTTTAGCCTTCAAATTCCACCAACTAAGTAATATCATCTTAAGAGTGTTATGGATATGTCCAATTAGCAGCAACCCTGCAAAAAAATTCCAGATTCTTTTAGCTTGTAGACCTAGATAAAAAAGGTGGTCAACATTTTCAATATTTGTGTTAGAGTCATCAGAAGTGCAACAATGACATCCAGGACCGATACTAATTCCAAACTTTTTAGTAACTCTTTTTACTATTCTAGCTATCTCCACCAACACAATCATAGAGAGAGCAAATGTGTATCATATTCAATCTACATTAATAGCACAACTCAGATTTGATTTGACTCATTACATCCCATAAAATTGGAGAATGGAGACTATGACATATGCTTTAATGTTTTGCTTTAACTTCCGTTATATAGAGTACATGCGTTTTTTGCATTATTTTTATATTGTTATGCATATGAATGTAGTTTTAATAATTATTTTTCCATGTTGTGTTAGTGCCGAAAATATGTCTAAACAGCAATGACAAAAGATTCTCGATTGCCTTTATTCATTGTATTAGTTGTCTTGAAGTTGTTGTACATCAACATGCTTTGATTTTTACTATTGTTATTGTTGTATATTGGTATGCTTAGATTGTTGTTGTTATTGTTTCCTTTTCATGCCTACTTAAATTTTCTATACTTGAGCAGAGGGTCCTCTGAAAATAGCCTCTCTACCTCTATGAGGTAGGAGAATGGATATAATTCAATAAAGTGAGTGTTGCTCTTCTTGCTTAAAGAAATATGAACTTTTTTTCTTTTTCTCCTTATCACCAAATCCAAATGAAAGGCCACCTTTAAAACAAAGTATGGCTTATATAAATGATGTGTGATTTCTTATTTCTTTTAACAAATGCTCCTGCATATATTTAAGAATTGTGTATTATGAGTTTGTTTTGGCAAGTTTGAAATACTTAAGAGAGGGAAATTTTATGCAAAATTTAATAAATGTGATTTTTAGGATTGTTTTCTTGAGGTTTGTACTAAGAGGGAAGGGCATAGAAGTTAATGAGACCAAAGTAAAGGATATAAGGGATTTACCAACTCTTAAGAGTGTTAAGAGGTTTGGAGCTTTAATGGGTTAGCAAGCTTTTATAGGAGGTTTTGAAGAGGATAGAGTATAACAGTTGCCCCTTAAACTGATATGATTAAAAAGGATAATGGTTTTGTGGCAAGGTAAAGTAAGACAAGTCTTATAAGAAGTTATATAGGCTTAATTAGTTCGCCTCATTTATTGCAACTTGCAAATTATGACAAGACCTTTAAGGTTGAGTTTCATGCATCGAGGAAGGCTATTTGAGTCATTCTCATGCAAGATAAATAATGACATGAAACTCAAGATAGGTTGAATTAAAGGCATGGTACTGGGCAGAATTTCATACAAGGAAACGGTAATGTGGTTATCCACATGCTTTTTAGGAAATATTCCTTGATCAACATTTTGAGTGCTAAGTTGGAAGGTAGAAAGGATTTATATGCTAGTGATATTGAGTCTCAGAGAAACTATAGTGCTCGTTAGTCTAACGTTCCATGAAAGTGTTGTTTGCTAGAGGCCCATGATGGTGGAATGGTGGAACACTTTGGATATTTCTATGGACTTTGTTGTTTATTTCAAGGCATATGATCAAATTGGAACAATGAATGGTTTGTCATGTTGTTGCTTTCTAGGCTATCAGTAGATTGTTTGTAACTTTCTAAGTCTGATTATGCTGGTTTTGACTCTGATGGAGGTAACTTGGTATCTTAGGCTAATTGTGGAATTGATTACTCAAAACTTGTGTAGTATTCTCTCTATTTCAATTTCTATCTTTCTGATTTTCTCTAGTTTTTTTCTATCTTAATAATCAATTGATATGTCATGTGTCGACTTCTTTCACCTCCTTTTTGTAATTTAGTTTAACCTTACATGGTTTAATAATCTTGTGTGTTTTATATCTCTTCAGCTACTGCCTTGACAAAGTCACCTTCACTGAATATGTCCCTTGGGTATGCGACGAATGCTAGGAGAATGAAATCACTAGAACGAGGAATTCTAATGTTGTCCCATCTGTAACTGATTTGGTAGAGCATAGTCATGCTGCACAACCTATTGATGATCCAATTTGGAGGTGAGTAAATATCTCACAGATTATTCAAAATTTATTGTTGTTTACATTGTGAATAAAAATATTTGTTTTCTTGCACATTTTCTAGCAAGGGTTGCTATAACATTTGGAACAACAAGTATACGCTTGACGGAGTTATTGCTCACCTCTCCGACAATGCAAATCAAAGTATTTCTAAGAAGCAAAGCTACTTCAACGTCGTCTTCACTTTGAAATGGTTTCAAAATACAATTTATGGCCTAAGTATTTCAACACACCATAGGGTACTGTCAATGACATTGAATTGTTTTTCTTCCCCTCGGAGGAAAGGTAACTACTTTATATGTTCATCATTTTATGCTTAGTGTTATTCATCGAATTCTCTTTGTTTTAATTTTCATTTTCTCCATACAAACTCCAGGATAAATTTTATAGTATGGTTCAAGATATGATTGGTGGAGAACATGCTCTTTGAGCATTAACACCATATGGGAAGCTATTGGTTTTCACATCCACAGAAATGCCCCTACGTCACTAGAGTAATTTCATGTTTTCATTAGATGTTATTTCATGTTCATTGTTAACTTATTTGAGAAATTGGTTGGCAAGATACCAACGGAAATGCTACTTATGGGGCATTTTCAGAGTGACACAGGGTTCTAGTAGCCATCTACTGGTACCAAACATGATTCAAACTCCTGGCTATGTTTAGGCTGCCAGAGATGCTATGAACAATAGGGCCCCTAGTGAGGACGATGCATAAGATATGACGAATGATTTGGGAAGAGGTAAGAGGATCATAAAAACAATTGTTAGGTTGGATGACTATAAATGATTGTATTCGAGATTAAAGATGGGTGGTATTAGAGTTAGCCAAAAGGACAGGGGAATCAGTATCAACTTCTTTATCCACCATTTGACTGAAATTAAACTTTTCGATAAACAAAATAAAAGTTTCGTATTATTCACTATGTTTCAGATCTTAGTATTGTTGGCTCTCGAGGATTTCTCTTAGTATTAGTTAGGACAATTGAGATATAATTTGGTTAGTAATATACTAAATTTGTCTTCTTACATGTTCAAACACACTCCAATTCCTCTCACATTCGGACAAGCTACAAGTTAGACTTAGAACTTTGATGGACAACTTTTGTAAGTGTAGAATGGAAGAACCATATTGCTCCCACCATTCAGCCTACTGTTGGTTTTCATTTATGAAATGACGATTCTTAGATTAGAAAACAATTGTTATTTTTTACTTTGCAAAAGGTTCACAAGCAAAAGAACAACATGAGAAAGATGTAAACTTATTCATGACAACTTATTTGCAAATTTAGACCCCTAGTGTTCATTGAATACGATACATTTCAGATCTCTTACAAATCTTCTTACAATTCTCAAAAATTAATTGATCCAAATTCTTTTGATGGAAGTAATGAGTCCAATGAATGGCTAATTAGAGTCTCTAAAAATCATGAATATAAACAAGTATTTATGGAGAATACGATTTTATTTGCGGTAATGTTGTTGACGAAAGTGGATTTGTAAAAACTTTTATGGGTTTGAAGGGAAGTTCAAAGTTTTATGAGCAAAAACTAAAAAGAAGCATGTACAAGACAATCCTTAATTAATGAAATGTGAGTATGATGATGAAGAATATTTTGAGAATCTTATTCTTGATGAAGAATAGATATTATTTTTCTCGCTTAAAGAAATATGGCCTTTGTTTCTATTTCTTCTTATCACCAAATCCAAATAAATTCGAATGTTGAATGAAAGACTACATTAAAACAAAGTATGACTTATATGAATCATTTGTGATTGCTTATTTTTTGTAAGAAATGTTCATCCCTTCATCTGTTTAAGAATCCTGTCTTTGAGAGTATTTTTTTGGCAAATTTGTTCTTGTTTATTTTGATGATATTCTTGTATTAGACATTCCTCAAAATGATCATCTTATTAATGTACAAACTATTTTTGAAATACTTAAGAGAGGGTTGATATGTTAAGTGCTAAGTTGGAAGTAAGGTTTTGAACAAGTAAAGGATTTATTTGCAATGGAAGTAAGGTTTTGAACAAGTAAGGATTTATTTGCAAGTGATATTGAGTCTCGCAAAAACTATACAACTCGTTAGTCTAACGTTCCATGAAAGAGCTTTATTTTCTATAGGCCCATAATAGTGGAATGATGGAACACTTTGGGGTTCATAAGACACTAAGACATTTTGGCAGAAAACATTATTGGCCACACATGAGATGGAATGTAGAAAGGATGCAAAGCGAATGTCCAGAACACAAGGAAACTAATGTCACCTTAAGGTTTATAACACCCTTGATTTATTCTAAATGGACCTTGGTTGGATATTTCTATGGACTTTGTTATTTCTTTCAAGGCATGTGATAAAATTGGAATGATAAATGGCGTGCCATGCAGTTACTTTCTAGGTTACCAGTAGATCGTTTGTAGCTTTCTAAGTCCGATTATATATGTTGATTTTGACTCTCTTGTTTGTTGTTCTAGTTTGGTATACTGATTGTGGATATGATTACTCAAAACTTGTGTCGTTGAAATGTTGTTTTGTGTGTTTTAAATCTCTTGAGCTACTGCCATGAAAATAAATTTCCCAATCAGGAATTATGATCTCCTCCCACCTGGAACGGATTTGGTAGAGCATAGTCATGATGTACAACCTGTTGATGATCCAATTTGGAGGTGAGGAAATGTCTCACAGATTATTTGTTGCGTGATAATTTATGGATCTGTGAATGAAAATGTTTGTTTTCTTACACTTTTCTTGCAGAGGTTATTTTTTTGTATGGAATGAAAAGTATGAGGTTGACGGAGTTGCTGCTTACCTCTACAACAAAGCATACCAAAGTGTTTCTAAGAAAGCGAAGCTACTTTACTTTATCTTCACTTTGAAATTTCAAAAGCTGATTTATGTCCTAAATATTTAAACACATCAGTGAAAGTTGGGGGTGGGGGGGGGGGGGGGTTAATTAAAAGTTCCTTTAGTTGACTTCCTGTAATGGCTAGTCAACTTACCTGCATGTCAGTAGAATAGATAAACAGTGATAATAATTTGTAGTAAGTAAAGAATACAAAGAGTTTTTATACTGGTTTGGATCATTGATGTGGTGCCTAATCCAGTCCCTTTGGGTTTCAAGGGTTTCCTTTAGAGCTTTGAAGTGAACTTCAGATGTACAGGTTTGATCCAGTTTGATATACAAATCAGAAGTTCTAACTTGACACTTCCTCTACTTGTACACCTACACCGAGAATCTTTGTTTCTCTTTTCTTTTCAATTGTTTCACTCACGTGATTACAAAGCTTTATAAAGGATAAAAGAAGATTGTACTATAAGCTCAAGTGAAGTTGTGTAATTTCAATTGTTGGTCTGAGTCTTCTTTTATATGTGAGTAGTGCGATGGTCTTTTAGCTCTAACAGGAAAACCCAAGGGAGCTTCCTTCAATCAAGGATTTGTAATGTTTCCTTGATTGAGAATCTTTGATCCTTGATTTAATCTGCCTTGAAACAAATGCTAATGTAGAATCCTTTGCTGATCTTCTTTTGATCCTGCCTGCTATCTTAAGCCTTCTGTTTTGCAGTTGTCATCTTTCTTGATCAGTTTCATAATCTGTGTGAATTGCTTGTTGTCCTGCTTGATCGCCCGGTATTGTCTTCCTTTTTGGAATGATGGCTGATTGAATCAATCTTTTAGATTGATAATGTGTTGATCCATTTCATAGTTGCTGCAGATTGTGAGTCAATCTATTCTTGATTGGTGCAATCCTTATGATGGATGATTGAAGGAATCTTTTAGATTGATTATGTGTTGATCCATTTCCATAGTTGCTGCAGATTGTGAGTCAATCTATTCCTTGATTGGTGTGATCCTTTAGATTTGATTTGGTCAATCTATTTCCATTGTTAGTGCTGTTTGCTCATGTCACTTAGTCTTCTTGGTGAAGCTGGTGATATTCGTATTTCTTCTCTTGATTTCCTGTGATGTGAATTCAACTTGTCATTATTCAGAATATCATAAGTAACAATCTCCCCCATTTTGATAATGACAATTAAGATTAATACGAGTTTAATTTGACTTCCTTGTTCGATTCATGCTCCCCTTTGATGTATGCCTCCTGTGTAGATTTCCAACATACTGCCCCTTGCTCTATGGCAAGGTCTACTTATTCTCCCGCTTTGACATAATCAAAAAGGAAAACAAAAAAAGGGGATAGGAAAAAACAAATATACAGTCCAGAAGAAATGGATACATATCTCCACAAACTAGTCTTTAGCAAATGAGAAAAGAATCCGTAGTCTTAACGATCACCGAGAGAATACTTCAGGGTGGTGATCACATTCCTACAAAGGGATTAATGCCAAGAAAAGTAGTACTTAATTAATAAATGAGGTAATGCCAAGACATTCTTGAAGGATAAAAAATCTTTCCTCAAGTAAAGGTTTTGTAAAAAATATCGACTAAATGAATCTCAGAATCAACAAATTGAAGCACAAAATCACCATTTTCAACATGATCACGAATAAAATTATGCTTGATAGCTATATGTTTAGCTCTAGAATAATGCACAATATATTTAGATAAACTAATATCACTAGTATTATCGCAAAAAATAAGTACTCCCTTGAAGGATAAATCATAGTCCAGGAGTTGATGCATTCTCCAAAGTAGTTGAGTGCCACAACTTCCAACCACCAAATACTCAAATTCAGTAGTTGAGAGGGCAATGGAAGTTTGCTTCTTACTATTCTAGGAAATGAGAGATTTTCCCAAAACTTGGCAAGTGCCACTAGTACTTTTCCTGTCATTTTTATCGCCTGCAAAGTCAGCATCCGAATATCCAATTAAATCAAAATTCCCAGAGAAAGAGTACCATAACCCCATATCAGAGGTTCCAATAAGATATCGGATGATTCATTTCACAACAATGAAGTGGGATTCTTTTGGGGAAGATTGAAATCTTGTGCATTTGCAAACACTGAACATGATGTTTGGTCGACTTGCAGTGAGATATAGAAGAGATCCAATCATTCCACAAAATAATTTTTCGTCAACTGCTTTTCCTGTTGTATCAAATTCTAGACAGGTGGAGGAGTTCATGGGTGTTCCAAATGCTTTCCCTTTTTCCATTCCAAAATTTTTGATCAACTCTTTTGCATGGTTACCTTGGCTGATGAAAATGCCTTTATCTGACTGATTTATTTGTAGGACGAGGAAAAATGAGAGTTCGCCCATAAGACTCGTTTCAAATTCTCCTTTCATAAGATTTGCAAAATTCTCGCATAGGGAAATGTTAGAGCTTCAAAAAATAATATCATCAACATAAATTTCAACAATAAGAATGCTAGAATCAGTTCTTTTTGTAAACAAGGTTGTCTCAATTTTCCCTTTTTGAAATTGATTATTTAAGAGAAAAGTGCTTAATCTTTCATACCAAGCCTTAGGGGCTTGGTTAAGACCGTAAAGAGCTTTTGATAGTTTAAAAACATAGTCAGGGCAAGAGGGATTTTCAAAACCAGGAGGTTGTTTAACAAACACTTCTTCTTTTATAAAACCATTTAAAAAGGCGCTTTTAACGTCCATTTGAAAACGTCTGAACCGATTGAATGATGCATAAGTTAGGAGAATTCAAATAGATTCTAACCTTGCTATGGGTGAAAAGGTTTCATCATAATCAATTCCTTCCTGCTAAGAATAACCTTGGGCTACTAAAATGGCTTTATATCGGACAACTTGTCCATCTTCATTCAGTTTGTTGCGAAATACCAATTTAGTTTGAATTACTAAATAGTTCTTAGGTCTTTCGATAAGGGTCCACACTTGATTTCTTTCAAATTGATCAAGTTGTTCCTTCATTGCTTGTATCCATGTCTCATCTTCCATAGCTTCATTAATTCGTTTAGTTCCATTTGAGATACAAGAGCCAAAGAGGCTTGTTTTCAAAGGGAAGACCTTGTTTGGATTTTATCATCTGGTTTTCCCAGAATGAAGTTTTCAGGATAGCTTGCATTGTGTCTCATTCCCTAGGAATGTTGGCTTTTTCGACTGGAGTAGTCAACTCTATCTCTGTAGTAGCTAGCTATTCAGTATTATTTTCACGGGCAACTTTTGAAATATCTTTAGCTAGAATGGCTGAAGTGATTTCATCATTGCCAGCTTCAATAACCTGTGCTCTTGGATTAGTGTCATCAAATACCACACGAACATATTCTTCAACACTTAAAGTTCTTTTATTAAAAACAAGAAAGGCCCTGCTAATGGGATCATAACCTAGAAAAATACCGTAGTCACTTCTTGGATCAAACTTACCAAGATAGTTCTTACTGTTATTGTGGATGAAGCATTTCCATCCAAATGGATGGAAGTAGTTGATGTTTGGTATCTTACCTCTCCATAGTTCATATGGAGTCTTCTTTAGTATAGGTCTAATAAGACACCTGTTAAGAATGTGACAAGTATTACCAATAGCTTCTGCCCAAAAATGATCTAGAAGATTTCAATCCAGAAGCATAGTTCTTGCTATATCTTGTAGTGAACGATTTTTCCTTTCTATAACTCTATTTTGTTGAGGTGATCTGGGTGAAGAAAAGTTTTGAGTGAAACCATTTTGAGCGTAGAATTCTTTAGAAGCTTTATTCTCAAATTCAACACCATTATCATTTTGAGTAGTTGTGATGAAGTAACCTGCTTCTCTTTGAATTTTTCTACAAAAAACTTCAAAGTTTGCAAAAGCTTTATTTTTATAAGTGAGAAAGATTACCCATGCAAACCTTGAGAAATCATCAACAACTACGAATGCATATCGTTTATCTCCAATGCTAGCAGTTCGAGTAGAACCAAACATATCCATGTGAAGGAGCTATAGGGGTTTAGAAGTACTTACAATATCTTTACCTTTAAAGGATGAACGAGTCTGCTTACCCATTTAACATGCGTCACAAATATGATTTTTGTCAAACTTTAGTTTAGGCAGACCAATGACTAGTTCAAGTCTAGAAAGTTTTTCAAAAGCATGCATACTTGCATGTCCAAGCTTTCGATGCCATAGCCAAGGATCACTTAAGACTGCAGTACGACAAGTAAGAGATGGAAAATAAACATTATTTAAAACATATATGTTATTAACTCGATCTATGATAAGAGTTAGTTTTTTCTCAAGATGTTTGATGATACAGCTGGTTGTGTTGAGTGTAACTTGAAATCCAGCATCACATAGTTGACTAATGTTGAGAAGGTTATGTTTGAGTCCCTCAACCAGCTACACTTCGATTAGATCTCATGATGAGTTGACTGTAATAGTCCCGACTCTAGTTACTTTCCCTTTAGCATTGTCTCCAAATCTGGCACATCTTCTATCTATTCTTTTTATAGTTTTGAAGTTTTCTTTCTTTCCGCACATATGTCTGGAGCATCTATTGTCAAGTACCCACATTCCTGTTTTTGTAGTTTTTCTTGGATTGCTCATGCAAAACAATAAGATTAGTTTCTTTTAGGTACCTAAGTATTTTTGGGTCCTTGATGATTAGTAACTTTTGGTCTCAAAATCCACTTTCTAGAAGAATATTTTCTACAATTAAAAGATTTGTGACCAAGATCACCGCAAGTGAAATAGGTAATTTTAGTAGAAATTTCAGGAGAACAATATTTAGAATTAGATCTATTTGATATAGTGGAACTACGATTAGAAGAGTTTCTTCTATAGAGCGTAGTTCTGTTAGATCGGACAAAACTGTGACTTGGAGACTTTCTAATGTAGTTCAACTGCATTTTGACTTTCTCTAATTCTTCTGTTAATAAGTCGACTTCAATCTGACTTGCTTCGACAAGAATCTGTCAATCTTTCTTTTCTTGAGCGATTTTATTGTATTCATCAATAACCTTCTGTAATTCATTAGCAACCATGTCCAAAGATTTTAGTAAGTCATTACAATTAGTACAGTTAAAAGATCTTACCTCACTTGTTTCACCTCGTGCCATGAAACATAGATTGGCCATTTCATCATGATCATCGTCGGTTGTTTCTCCTTGATCCTATGCTCCGAGACTCTTAGGGTCCTTATTTCTCAATTATTTCTTCTTCTCCGTTCTAGGCAGTTTTGTTTGATGTGTCCTAGTTTTCCACAGTAGTAACAGTGATTATCATTTCTTTTGAAATCATTGTTCTAAAGTCCTATTGAGGTCTATGTCCTTTTTGTCTAAGCATTTGTCTCACTCCTCGATTTATAAGAGCCATTCCTTTGTCTTGATTTTGATCAACTTCTTCTCCAATTTCAGATGTCTCAGCCGTAAATGCCACAGTTTTCTTTTTATCATCTTTATTGTACCTGCTGATATGATTTTGTTCATAGGCCATTAGGTTACATCAAAGTTCATCATACATCATTTTAAACAGATCTCCATCTTCAAGAATGGCAGCCTTAGTTTCCCCAGCTTTGGGAAGACTTCTAACAAGTTTTCTAACTTGGAGCCCATTTGAATGCACCATTCCAAATGATTTGAGTTTGTAGACAATTTTACTGAATCTCGAGAACATAGTTTCTACATTTCCATCTTCGGCCATTTTGAGCAATTCATATTCATTTAACAGTGAACTAATTTGAGCCTCCTACACTTTGGTGGTTCCTTCGTAAGTCACTTCTAGTTTGTCCCATATTTATTTCGCAGTTTCACATGTTGATATCTTGTCATATTAATCTCCGCTCACTGCATAATATAACAAACTTATTGATCTATAATTAGTTTGAATTACCTCTTGTTGTTCCTTTGTAATATCGAATGATTCGGGATCGAATGACTTCTCAGTGCCATCTTTTTCATTCAATCCAGGAATAGGCTTTGGGCCCTTGTTGATCACTATCCATGTTTGATGATCATTTCAAGTGACAAAGATTTTGAATCTGTATTTCCAGTGAGAGTAATGTTGTCCATTGAAGTATGGTGGTCGATGTGAAGAATGACTATCTTGAAGTAGAGCACCAACAATCTGATAGTGGGTCATTCGATCTTTGCTCATGTGTGGTTAAACACTTAAATGATGAGACCTGCTCTGATACCAATTGAAACTCAAGAGGAGGGTAAATTAAAATTTCCTTCGGTTGACTTTCGGTAATGGCCAGTCGACTTACATGCACGTTAGTAGAATAGATAAACAGTGATAATAATATGTAGTAAGTAAATAAAGAAAAGAGTTTTTATACTGGTTCAAATCACTGATGTGGTGCCTAGTCCAGTCCACTTGGGTTTCAAAGGTTTCCTTTAGAGCTTTGAAGTGAACTTCAGATATATAGGGATTTTGTGATTTGATCCTATCTAATATGCAAATCAGAAGTTCTAACTTGACACTTCCTCTACTTGTAATCCTACGCTCAGAATCATTCTTTCTCTTTTCTTTTCAATTGTTTCACTCACGTGATTACAAAGCTTTATGAAAGATAAAAGAATATTGTACTATAAGCTCAAGTGAATTTGCGTAATTTCAACTGTTGGTCTGAGTCTTCTTTTATATATGAGTAGTGCGATGGTCTTTTAGCTCTAATAGGAAAACCCAAGGGATTTTCCTTTAATCAAGGATTTGTAATGTTTCCTTGATTGAGAATCTTGGATCCTTGATTTAATCTGCCTTGAAACAGATGCTGATGTAGAATCCTTTGTTGATCTTCTTTTGATCCTGCCTGCTTTCTTGAGCCTTCTATTTTGAAGTTGTCATCTTTCCTAATCAGTTCCATAATCAGAGTGAATTGCTTGTTGTCCTGATTGATTGCTTGGTGCTGTTTTCCTTTTTGGAATGATGGATGATTAATTGTGTGCTGATCCATTTCCATGGTTGTTGCAGAATGTGAGTCAATATATATTCCTTGATTATTGTGATTCTTATGACGACTGATTGAATCAATCTTTTAGATTGATTGTGTGTTGATCCATTTCTATGGTTGCTGCTGATTATGAGTCAATCTATTCCTTGATTGGTGTGATCCTTTAGATTTTATTTGGTCAATCTATTTCCATGGTTGGTGCGGTTTGCTCATGTCACTAGTCTTCTTGGTAAAGCTAGTGATATTCGTGTTTCTTCTCTTGGTTTCTACGATGTGAATTTAGCTTCTCATTATTCATAATATCATAAGTTAAAAATTAGAGGCTAATGCTGATGACATTGAATTGTTTCTCTTCCCCTTAGAGGCAAGGTAAGTACTATATATGTTCATCATTTTACGTGTAGTAATTTTCATCAAATTCGCTTTGTTTTTCATTTTAATTTTCTCCGTACAGGCACCAAGAGAAATTTGATTGTTTGGTTGAAGATATGATTGGTGGAGTACATGCTCTCTGAGCATTAATGCCATATGGAGAGCTGTTGGTTTTCACATCCACATAACTGCCCCTACCTCACTAGAGTAAGTTTTTACTTATGGGGCTTAGATCTTAGTTTTCATTAGATATTATTTCGTGTTCTTTGTTAGCTTATTTAAGAAACTGGTTGGAAGATACCAACTCAAATGCTACTTATGGGGCACTTTCAGAGCATCACAGACCGATTCTAGTAGTCGTCTATTGGTACCAAACAATATTCAATCTGGGATGGTACATCAAACTTCTGACAATGTTTTGGCTGTGAGAGACGTTGTTAGCAATAGGGACCCTACTGAGGTCGATGCAAAAGTGATGACAAACAAGTTGGGAAAAGGCAAGAGGATCAAAAGACAAAATGCTAAGTTGAGTTGTATTAGAGTTAGCCAAAAGGACAGGGGAATCAATATCAGCTTCTTTATCTACCATTCAAATTAAATTAAACTTTGTGATGGAAAAAAGTTTTACGTTATTCACTATGTTTCAAATCTCATTAGTATTATTGTTTCTCGAGGATTTCTCGATCATTATTACTTGTTGTGTTATAATGTATTGATACTTTAAATTAATTATCATGTTTCAGTTAATTGTTACTAAAAATTTATCTTTTCTATCCATCAATAAGTAATGATGAAAAGTCTCATTTTGTGAAATGATCGATTTGGTGTGATCGCGTCGTTATCTTAATATTTTTTTTTTTATCTTTTTTTGTCTTTACTTATTATTTAATAATCTTATTCGATTCTTTATCCTACCTATTTACAGTAGCTCTACCTCTGTACCCTACTTTTTTTTGTAGGTTTTTTATTCAATTTGTTGAAGTTGTGACACAATGTAACCACGAAAAAGGATACCACATAATACAAAACGATAAAATACAACACAATACTCTGTGTACATTAAAATCAGACTTTGCACATACCTGATCATAACCAATTACAAGCGCCAACAACAACAACATACCCAGTGAAATCTCACAAGTGAGGTCTAGGAAAGGTAGAATGTATGTAGACTTTACTACAACCTCGTGTAGGTAAAGAGATTGTTTCCAAAAGACCCACATGCTTAAGTGCAACAAATCCAGGTACAAACAAGAAGGAGATAGTGAAGATAATATAGCAAGTGACAAGGTAGCAGTGCAAAGTTTATACCGTAAAGAAGTTGAAAACAATAATAAAATAAAAAATAATTTTGATGCACAAAATATTCCGCATTAACACTATTATTAATTTGAGCCTAAAACCTCATGTAGATTTTGGTTCGTTTTCCTCCGAGCTCCGGTCATCGTCTCCAACAACAAAATGGTAAGTTAATTATTACATCCCGATGCTACCCCTAGACGTAACACGGGACCTAGCATCATGAGTGACCCCAAGCTAACTTTGAGTCTGGCATATATCAAGTATACTAAAAATGACTAAGTAAAACATGTAATCTGCGAAAGCTAAAAATAGTGGATATCTAAACTAGGGAAAAAACCCAACTAGTTTGAATATATAAGATATAGTAATTAGATTTTTGTGATGACTAAAACAACACTTAACAACCCGAGTTGAATCTACTACTATGTCTGAAAAGCCTCTACTGAATTGAGTTGTTGGGACATGCCCCTAGCAAACTCTAAAATAATTGAAAACTAGAAATAAAGACTAAAATAAAAAGCATGTATATTATCCTCGAAGTATGAGGACCTACCACTGAAGTTGCTGAAGTTGAATCGAGAATCGATCTAAGCGTGATCTGGATGCTGAGTGTCTGAACCTACATCATGAAACAATGTAGCACAAAATATGCGTCGGTATTTGGAATTTACTGAGCATGTAGGATATAGATATGCTAAGCTGAACAAAGTATATAAGTTGAACAATGCATAACTAAGCAATGATATAATCTGAACAAGGATATAGATATGTACTCAAGTATAACTGAAAGATAAACTGAATGCAATGACCAAGTACTAATTATGAAGACAATATGGTGACCTGTATACTGACTACTGAAAATCTAGTCAATGCACTAAGAATTTGACTAAGGGAGCTACTATTAACCGAATAAACCACGTGAGATAAACGTGGAGTCTGATGTATACACCTAATCGAGAGGACCAAATATACCTTGCGAGGGGTATAAAGATATGAATGTGGCATGATCACTAAAACTGATGCCCAACTATGGGGACTTATAAACCTATGTGGGCACATAGTTTCAGGACTTTGAGGGTACGCTGAAACCTAGTCCAACTTGGCGCTAAGTCTGCTCCCAAGTGAATATTCAAAATCTGGAGCATCATTTTTTGTCTAACTGACCTAGTAAATATAATTCATGAACTAAGAGAAATTACACAAACTAGGGTTTTGAGTTTATACAAGGAATTATGCAAAGTTTCCAACAAAACGTGATATTCCTATCAAGAATACTACAACAACAAAATCACCATGAATCTCCAAGGTTTTATAAGCCCTAGATCTAAACAAGCTATAAAGAATCAAGGAACTGTCACTCCCCGAAACTACCCCCACGATGCAGACACGGGACCTAGGATCACTAGTGACCCCAAGCTTACCCTGCTTGCATATCATAAGCATACTAAAGCAAACTGAAGTAAGAAAATACTATGCAGAAGCATAAGACATGAGATAATGGAAAATGATGGGGAATACCCATTCTAAATCTGAAATAAATAATTTGTGAAGAGTTCAATAACAACTGAAGATGAAACTCAAATATAAAACTGAATCTTACTATGTTAGAAAATAGTGTCTAATTGACTAGAAGTACTGGGACATGCCCCAGCTAAATCTAGCAAAAACTGAAACTAAGACTAAAAGCAAAAGAAACATGTATGTCGACCTCGGAGAATGAGGACTCACCACTCATACTGCTAAGCAGATGATTAGGAATAGATCTATGCATGATATGGAAGATGAGGACCTAAACCTACATCATGAGAAGATGTAACGCAGAGTATGCGTCAGTACTTGAAAGGTAATAAGCATGCAAGATAGAGTAAAGCTGAACAATAAACATAACTGAACCAAAGCATATATCTGAGCAATGATAAGAGATGAGAATGATAGTATACTAGAAATACTAAACATCAAATGACTGAATGGAATGACCAAGTTTATAATAGGATGAGACTGAAATCTAACTATAACTAATAACATAGTCAATGCAATAGAATTTGACCGTAAGGGAACTACTAATAACCATCATAAAACCACACGAGCTAAATGTGGAGTCCGATGTATACGCCCTATTGAGAGGACCCAATATACCCTGCCCAAGGTATAGAGGCATGACTTATGTGATCACTAAATATAATGCCCACAGAGAGGACTTACCTATGAGGCATGTAGTTCTGGGACTATGAGGGTGACTGACCCTAGTCCACTCGGTATTATGCTACTCCCAATTGATTATGTAATTAACACATTTATGACTGAATTTCTGTAATACTGGATAGCTCAAAATACTGACATGCAAACTAAGAATTCAACATTAATATGCTGATAATGAATACATTCAGAAACTGAGGCATGTATGTGTATCTGAAATAACTAACCTAGCATGTGTAATTCATGAACTAAAAGAACTACATAGCTAGGGTTCTGAATTTATGAAGGAATCTACACAAAGAGATACTAAATTCATGACAATCTGATTTGGATCATATTAAGGGAATCAAGATTTTGACTGAAAACTGGGGACCTAATGGGTGAAAGCTAGTGAAATCCCACATACCTGGTGACGAATTCCACAGAGAAATCTTTCAATTTCGAGGCTGTAACTAATGAAAATCTTCTGTGTTCTTGAACTAGGACTTGGTCAACTCTTTTCTCCTCTTTTGTTCTAAGTTTGATGAATTTTGGAGAATGAATTGACTAGGGTAAGTTCTAATTAGTTTACTAGGCTAAAGCTGACCAAAACCACATAGTTTAGGTGATAAACAATGTAGTTCAGAGGTCCAACACAAAAAGAAAAGACCAAATGACCCCTGACATAAAATATATAGGGGTGATCGATGGACCATAGATAGACTGACGGTCAATGCTGGTCAACCGTCGTTCGACGTCTGAGGCTGAAAAACTGGGGTCCGACCTATGACCCTGGACCACCGACCATGGTCTGACCTACGGTCAGTAGGTCCTAGCTTAGGTCTTTACTTAGAGAATTTTTCTAGGGTGTTCTGGGAATGATTTTGGGGCCTTGATCCACGGACCAAGACCACGGTCCATGGTCTGACCTACAGTCCGTGGGTCCGGCCCTAGGTGGACACTTAGAATTATTTTTGGGTTGATTCTGGGGAGGGTTGCAGGAGGTTAAGCACGAGCTAACAAAACAGACCGTGGGCACCCTACGGTCTGTGGATGGGGCCCGTCGGTGGCACCTACAACTTTTGAAACCTGCATTTTTGTAGTTCTAGCATACGTGGTGTTACAGGAACTAACTGAAATCTAGGGATCTAATGGGTGAAAGGAACCACTAGTGAAATCCCACATACTTAGTGATGAAATATATTGAGAAATCCTTTAGATTTTGGGGCAGAACTTTGAAGAACACTGTTGCTTGTTCTTGAAAGAAACTGGCACCTCTTTCTCTTCTTTTCGTCCTAACTTGGATGATTTTTGGAGAATGAGGGTTCTGGGTATGTCTGATTAGATTAGTAGGATTAGACTAAGTAAAAAAATGTACTGTAGGCATCAAACGATGTAGTTTAAGTGCCTAATGCATAGGGAAAAAGACTAAAATGACCTTGAAAGTTGACGAAGGTCAATTACAGTGGAACTGATGGGCCGTCATTTGAACCTTTGCCCGTCAATTGGGTCGTGGTTCGTGGTCTGAGAGACATGGCTTCACTAAAACAATCATAATATTTTATTGCAGGCCTGGATTTTGGCAAACTTAGTGGCGTTGGAAAGAGGATTCAATTATCTCAAATTTGATAGGTTATGGGACACCTAATTCATTTTCTGATAAAAGATATGACTGTTTAAATTTGATCCAAAAGCTATTTTCTTGTAATTAGCATCTGACCTTCACCTACGGCAAGACCTACGGTTCGTAGCTCCAACCACAGACTGTACTGATCGGCCGTGGGTGGGATCAGAGACCCCTAAGTCTGGAACCCAACGAAGGGACCCCTCCTACGGTCCGTGGTCTGATACACGGTCTGTCGGCGGCTTCCATTGGTCTTGCACCAGATCCTGGAAAGCTACATTTTTTCCATCTTATCGAATCTCAGGTGTTACATTAATTCTACTAAACGATGATTACAATCTCATATTCTTTGATACACAATCACAATTTATAATTACCCTTAATAAATGTATTTTAAGTTAAATAAAATTAATGCTCTTAAGAGTTATAATTTATTGCAAGACTTCATTATTGACTATTTGTGTAGAATATAAAAGTTGAATAATGTTTTAAATTAATTAATCTTTTTGATTTAAGTTGTCAATTAAAGAGTCACTTAATTCTTTGTTTTTATTAATTAAAATTATCTTTTTTCCGAAAAAATATTAAATTGCTTTAAGATATCATCCTTAATGGTGGATAGCCAAATGAAAGGGACATTTTCTTTTATGTAAAAATAAATGTATTTATAAAATAAATTATGAGTTATAATTTCTTACTCGGCTTCGTTATTGACTCTTTCAATAAAATATGGAAGTGGAAAAAAGTTTTAAATAAATATAACTTTGTGATTTCGGTTTTCAATTAAAGAGTCATTTAAGTTTTTATTTTATTAAAAAAAAAAATTTCAAAAAAGATATTATATTGCTTCAAGATATCCGCTAGCTTCAACGTCACGCTAATTCTATTCAACAAAGAGTGATTCACTAGGCTTTTCTAATAGTTTTTTTAAAAAGAACTTCATTCTCTCCATACTCGCCTACCAGATTCTTATATAGTCTAACTTTTCACCAATCTCCAATTGTTTTTTTTTCAAGCATGGTATGTCTTTTTGAATTTCCTCACTTGTCTTTTTTGATCTAGTATAATTTTTTACACTCTTTGATTGTTATAAATTTGTTGTGTCTTCTTTCACGGATTAGAGTTCCAATAAAATATTGAAAAAGCATATCTTATTTTATACACGATAGTTAATTATATTTTGATAAAAAAAATTTAGCAAAAAATATTTTTTTTAATAATTTGTAAGGCATGAATAGATATATTAAAATTATTCTATGTTACATAACATAACAAACACTTATATCTTAAGTAAATTTGTATGAGTCATTGTAAACTATGTAGAATATACGTAGATGATCAATCGTTGTTTATGATTAACCTTAAAAACTAAATATTAAATTAGATAAAATTGTAATTATGAATTACGATTTCTTACAAAACTTCATTATTGACTATGTTTTGTAAAATATAAAAGTCGAATAATGTTTTATTAAATATAATTTTTCCCCAAGAATATTAGATTTCTTTGAGATCACATTGATCTATAACGTTTGACCAACCCATCATATATATAAACTTTAATATTTACCTTATTTTCATCATCTAGCTTCAACGTCACGCTAATTTTCTTCAACAAAAAAGTTTGGGTAGGATTTCTTGAATTCTCAAAGAAAGAAAAACCTTCTATCAATCGCTCCATACCCGCTACCAGTGTCTAATATAATTCTGAATTTCCACCATGGTATGTATCTTAGAATTTCTCACTTTTCTTATGGATTTTAGTTTTGAAAACTTTTTCAATTGGGTAAATTGTTGCACAAACTATCAAAATTATTCTAGTTGTAGAAATATTTAAAAATAGAATCAAACCTTCATCATTTTCACTTGTATAATATTTTGTATTACTTTCAATTACAAAAATTTGTCTTAATTATTATATGAACTTCGTCCATAAATATTAAATATATTCCTTAATGTTGACATATTGGTAAAATAAAAAAGTCGAATATTATTTTAAATAAATATAGCTTTTTCATTTCGGTTGTCAATTAAAAAGTCATTTAGTTCTTTATTTTATTAAATAAAATTACTTTTTATTTTAAAAAAATATTAAAAATTGCTTCAAAATATAAGCCTTAATGGTGGATAGCTAGATGAAGGGGACATTTTCTTTTAAGTGAAAATAAATGAATAAATTAGATAAACTTGTAATTATGAGTTAATAATTTCTTAAAAGAAATTGCATTGACTGTTTTGGTAAAATATAAAAATGGAATAAAGTTTTTAATAAATATAGCCTTTTGATTTTGATTGTCAATTAAAGAGTCAATTAATATTTTATTTTATGAAATAAAATTATTTTTTTCCAAAAATATATTAGATTTTTCAAGATATCAACCTTAATGGTGAATATCCAGATGAAATGGATATTTTCTTTCAAGTGAAAAACATATATGGCTACTAACTTAAAAAAAAATAAG
The DNA here is from genome assembly GCA_037074985.1 of Solanum bulbocastanum. Classification (NCBI taxonomy): domain Eukaryota; kingdom Viridiplantae; phylum Streptophyta; class Magnoliopsida; order Solanales; family Solanaceae; genus Solanum; species Solanum bulbocastanum. The sequence continues at coordinate 26,831,660 of CM073604.1, read as the reverse complement.
TTTTACCAACACATCATATATATATTTAGATAAACTATAAAGTTTCCCTAATTTTCATTGCCTAGCTTCAACATCAAGCTAGAATTACTTGAATTCTCTGAATTCTCAAAAAAAAAAAAAAAAAAAAATTAAAATTAAAAGAAAGACTTCTATCACTCCTTACCAGCTTACCAGATTCTAATCTTCTACTGAAACTTTCATCAATCTCCAATTAGTTTTGATTCCTCACTATGGTATGTCTCATCGAATTTCCTCATTTGTCTAGTTTGATTTAGAATAATTTTTTACACTTTTTGATTGTTATAAATGTTGTGATTTCTTTACCGAGTAAGAGTTCCAATTAAATTTTTGAAAAGGGATATCTTATTTTATTTAATTTTTTTCTTATATATTTTATTTTCATTAATTATTAAAAAATATGATAGTCAATTATAATTTGATAATTAATTTTTTTTAATCAGCGATATTATATTTTCTATAATAATTCAAAATACACGAATTGGCATACATAAATTAGTGTGCCTTACATAACACCACAACGCTTATATCTTAAGTGAATTCATACGGATTATAGTTTTGAAAACCATTTCAATTTAGTCAATTTTGCATGAATCATCTGAACTATTCTAGTAGTAGAAATATTTAAAAATAGCATTAAGCTCCATTTGATTGGGTAAACCAATTAGAGTATCATTTTTACTTGTATAATATTTTGTATTACTTTTAATTACAAAAGTTGGTTCAAATCATCAATATTGTAGTGAGTGTTACACTTTAAAAAAAGGTCTAAAGTTAAGACAATGTTTTTTTAAATTTAATTATTTGATAATTTAATTAGTTTGAGCTTGAAATGTTTGAGAAGACACCTCATAAAATTGAAGACAATTTTACAAAGCTAATGTTAAAATATGATTGATTCAAATTAAAGTGAATTAGACAAATTAAGAAGTGAAACATGATTGCAAATTTAATTGTCTATAATTTTTAATTATAATTATATCAATCATGCTTTAAGAAAATGACAAAATTGTCATGTCCTGAGGCTACCCCCTGGATGCGGACACGGGACCTAGGATCACAAGTGACCCCAAGCAAACCCTCCTGGCATATCATAAGCATACTAAAGCAAACTGAATCAATAAACACTATCCAAAAGCTAAATTATACAAATAATCTAAAATGATGGGGAAGAGCCATATACTAAGTCTAAATATATGAAAACTGCGAGTTTGAATACAATGAAAAGTCAAACTCTAAGACTAAAGTTGAAACTAACTATGTCTCAAATAAAGCCTCTACTGACTATAAATGTTGGGACATGCCTAAGCTAGATCTAGAAAAATTGAAACTAAAGCTAAAAGAAATAAAGATAATCATGTCACTAATACTTGAGGAATAAAATTCACCACTAATACTATTGAACTGAAGATCGAGAATCGATCTATGTGTGATCTGGCTGCTGAAGACCTAAACCTATATCACGAGAAGATGTAGTGCAAAGTATGCGTCTGTACTACAAATATACTGAGCATGCAGGATAGAGTAAAGCTGAATAATAATATAACGGAACAACCAATAAAGCAATGATATAATTTGAACATGCTAAGGATATTGGAAATACTGAACATGGCTAAACTGAGTGTAATAACCAAGTTTATAACATGTTGTGACTGAATACTGAACTATACTGATAACATGGTCAATGCAATAGAGTTTGACTGAACTGTAAGGGAGCTACTAATAACCCACATAAAACCACATGAGTTAAATGTGGAGTCCGATGTATACGCCCCATCGAGAGGACCCAATATAACCTGCCAGAAGTATAGAAGCATGCTGGCGTGATCATTAAAATGATGCGCACAGAGGGGAGTTACAACATACGGGGCACATAGTTTTGGGACTTGAGGGTGACTGACCCTAGTCTACTCGGTATTAAGCTTCTCCCAATTGATTAAGTAATTAACAATTTATGACTAAATTGCTATAATACTGGATAGCTCAAAATACTGACATACAAACTGAGAATGCAATATTAATATACTTATAACAATGCATTCAAAAACTGAGGCATATTTATATATATAACTGAATTAACTAAACTAGCAAGTGTAATTCATGAACTAAAAGAACTACATAGCTAGGGTGCTGAGTTTATGCATGAATCTGGGCAAAACAATACTAAAACATGATAATATGATTTGGAATCATTCTAATAGCTAAAACCCAACAATTTTAACATTCAAGAAACCCTATTTCTGGATAACATTAAGGGAATCAAGATTCTGACTGAAATATAGGTACCGAATGGGTGAAAGGAACCCACTAGTGAAATCCCATATACCTGGTGACAAATTCCATGGAGAAATCTTTTGATTTCGTGGCTGAAACTGATGAAACCTTATTGCGTTCTTGAACTAGGGTACTAGACCTGTTTCTCCTCTTACACTCTAATTTTTCTAAGTTTGTTTGAAAGATCTGACTTAGGTAAGTTCTAGTTATGTTTCTAGGCTAAAACTAACCAAAACTACGTAGTTTAGGGCTTAAACGACATAGTTTAGATGTCCAACGCATAATGAAAAGACCGAAAGACCCCTGACTTAACTCCTGTTGGGGTCACCGATGGACGAGACCGACGGACCATCGATCGACTGACAGTCTGTGCTGGTCAACCGTCAGTGGGGCTCTAGGGGTTGAAAACTATGGTCTGATCCACAAACGCAGACCAAGGTTTGTGACCTAACCTACGGTCTATGGGTCTGGCCGTTGTCGACACTTAGAATATTTTTCTAGGGGTTTCTGGGGAAGATTCGCAGATGGTGGACCATAGATCTGTAGGACATTCTGTGGATCCTCCTACGGTTCGTGGATGGTGCCTGTGGGTGCCACCTGCAACACCTGAAATCTGCAATCTGGTAGTTCTAACATATGGGGTGTTACATTATCTCCCCCTTGGGAACATTCGTCCTCGAATAAAGACTAAACTAGCTGAAATGGAGAGAGAAAGAGCTGCAACCCTACCACTAAGCATTGGAAACTAATTTCTGACTGAACTAAGTTCCAAGAACATGCAAATATGCTGAAAATACAAGTACAACCTGAAGGAACCTGATGCGAAGAATGAAACTGCGCATGAATGACTGAAAAACTGAAGACAAACTATTACCTCAAATTAGAATGGAATCGGAAGGAAAGAGGTGAGGATACTTAGCCTTCATAGTTGCTTTTGCTTCCCAAGTAGCTCCCTCTATGGACTGAATCCTCCACAAAACCTTGACTAAAGAGACTTCCTTGTTCCTCAACCTTCAAACCTAACAATCAAGGATTTCAACTGGTACCTCTTCATAAGTAAGACTATCCTTCACAACCACACCTTCTAAAGGTACGATAGATGCTGGATCACCCACACACTTCTTTAGCAACAAAATATGAAAATCGGATGCACTACTGCTAGTTTGGTTGGTAGCTGTAACTCATAAACCACTTTACCGCTTTTCAAGATCTTGTAAAGGCCTACATATCTAGGAATAAGCTTCCCTTTCTTGCCAAATATCATCACCCCTTTCATAGGTAACACTTTCAAGAAAACCCAATCAACAACTTGGAACTCTAGTTCCCTTCTCCTTACATCTGCATAGGACATCTGGTTACTCTGGGCTGCCTTAAGTCTATCTCTAATGAGTTGCACTTTCTCAATAGCATCATGAATTGAATCTGGCCTTATCAAGGCTACTTCACCTACTTCAAAGCAACAAACTGGAGATCTACATCTACTCCCATACAATGCCTTATAAGGGGCTAATTGAATGTTGGAATGACAGCTATTGTTGTAGGCGAACTCTATAAGAAGAAGGTGATCATCCCAACTACCTTTGAAAAAAATCACGCAAGCTCTCAAAATGTCCTCTAAGGTCTAAATGGTACGCTCTGGCTCACTATCTGTATGTGTATGAAATGTTGTGCTAAGATTAACCTGAGTACCAAGACCTTTCTGAAATAACTTCTAGAAATGATAGGTAAACTGAGGACCTCTATCTGAGATAATAGACAAAGGAACCCCATGCAACCTAACTATCTCATTAGTGTAAAGCTTGGCATAGTCCATGTTGATCACTTCCCACTTCCAAGTTGGAATGTGGATCTTTGGATTCATACCTCCTGGTTTCTAATGTTCTACCTTGACTTGTTGACAATTGGGGCACTTAGCTGAAAAATCCGCTATATCCCTTTTCATACCATTCCACCAAAAGACTTCTCGCAGATCACGATACATCTTAGTGGCGCCTGGATGAAACTAATATCTGGAGTTATGGGCTCCTGCAAGAATCTACTATCTCAACTCACCCACCTTAGGAACACATAACCAACCTTGATAGCGAAATACACCATCTCCCCAGGGAGAAAACCTCAACCCTTTGCTGATGGACTGCACCCTTTAGTTGAAGCAATATTGGATCATTGTCTTGCTTTTTCTTAACCTCCATTATCAATGAAGATTCTAACCCATTTTGGACTTTTACACCACCATCTGATATTCTCATAAGATGAACTCCTAATCGAGCAATTCTATGAACATACTTTGCTAGCTCCTTTCTTTCTTCATCTACTTGTGCCACACTACCCATCGATAGTATGCTAAGAGCATTTGCTACTACATTGGCCTTACCAGGATGGTAATGCACACTCATATCATAGTCCTTGAGCAACTCAAGCCATCTCCTCTAGTGAAGATTCAACTCTTTCTGGTTAAACACATACCGAAGGTTCTTATGGTCTGTGAACACATCTACGTGAACACCATAAAAGTAATATCTCCAAACCTTAAGTGCAATTACCACTACTGTAAGATCGAGGTCATAAGTCGAATAGTTCTTCTCATGCACCTTAAGATGTCTAGAAGCATAAGTTATAACTGTACTTTCTTGCATCAATACACAACCTAGGCCGACTTTGGATGCATCACAATAGATCACATAACCCTCTGAACCCTTTGGTAGAGTCAAAACATGAGTTGTAGGCAACCTAGTTTTCAGTTCTGTGAAGTTGTTCTCACAATCATCTGACCACTGAAACTTGACCTTTTTTTGCATCAACTTAATCATTGGAGAGGCTATGGATGAAAATACTTCCACGAACCTTCTGTAATGACCTACTAGACCCAAGAAGAAACTTCTGATATCTGTAGGTGAGGTAGGTCTGGGCCATTGTTTCACTACTTCTATTTTTTGAAAATCCACTTGGATCCCTTCACTAGACACGATGTGACCAAGGAAAGCAATAGATTTCAACCAAAACCCACACTTGCTATTGGAATAGAATTCCCCCCTTTCCACTCTAAAATTGGCTCTTTTGGAAATTAAAATTTGACCACCCGGGTCGTACAATCTATTGAAGCATAAAATGCATGGAACCAATCCATGCCCAAAATTACATCAAAATCAAACATGTCTAATCAACCAAAGTGACTCTATGAGACAAAGAAATAGGACAACTCCTATTGACTCTTTTTGCCTCTACCGAGTCACCAACCGGGGTAGACACCAAAAAAGGTTCTAGTAACTCTTTAGGGAGCACTTTAAATTTCACAGCCACAAAAGGTGTAACAAATGATAAAGTGGCACTGGGGTCTAATAATGCATAATCATCAATGGAAAAGACTTGCAACATACCCGTTACCACGTCTGGGAAACTCTCTTGGTAACCTCGAGATTGAAGAGCATAGAAGCGGTTCTTCTTGGGAGCACCGTAATTTGAACCACTTGGAGGGACTTGCTTGCCATTTCTTCCTTGAGCCCTTAGCATGGGAAAATCTCTCTTCATATGTTCGCTCTTTCCACAACTAAAGCAACCATCCGTGCCAACTAAGCACTTGCCATCATGATTTTTGCCGCACTTGCACAACTAGGTCTTTCAACATAAGAGCTACCACTATTACCTCCTTGTGGCTTAGGGTTAGACACCCTATCTTTGTTGACATTTGGAGCACTAGAAGAGCCTTGGTTTGAAAACCTTATCTTAAGCCTTGGTTTACCTTGAACCTCAAATTTACTCGTGGAAGAATTCCCATCATTATCCTTGCCCTCTTTACTTCTCTATTCACTTGTTTGAGCTTTTGTTCCTCAATTTGTTCAGCATGAATAATAAGACGTGAGATATTCATACTTGGGATGAGCATTGTCGAACGACATTCATTGACTACCAAGTCAAATACCCTAGCCCTAGAGTCCGCCACTAAGGTTGGAGCATAGTTAGACAATTGGGTGAACTTAAGGACATACTCCTTCACACTCATACCTCCTTGGCGAAGGTTGATGAATTCTTGCATATTTCGTTCTCTCAAGCCTAAGGGAAAGAATCTATCAAGGAAAGCTAACTTGAATAATTCCTAATCTACCAAGCCTGCTCTTACGAGTCTCTCATCCTTCTATTGCTCGTACCAAAGTTGAGCCACGTCCTTCAATTGGTAGGAGGCTAGTTCTGCCTTCTCTTGTGTAGACACTCCCATAACATCAAGCACCTTAAACACTTCATCAATAAACCCTTGTGGGTCTTCATCCACTTTGGAACCATAGAACATAAGAGGATTCATTCTTGTGAAATTCCTAATCCTTGAAGCGGTTGTACTTGCATCGGGGTTCACATGAGCTCTAGCTTCCCTAGTGACTTGAGTCGTTAAAGCATGAGTCGATGTTGGGAGAGTCATCCTTATTTCAACATTTGACATAGCCCCCTCATCTTTAGGAGCTTAAGGAACTTGAGGCCCTTTAGGACCTTGGGGACCTTGGGGAGGAACTCCCTCATTCACAATCTTCTATTCCATCCTTTTTGCGACCGCCCTTTTTTTAGTCATATCCTATATGCACAAGAAAAGGGTTAGGAAAAGAACTTCGTAGAGTTAAAACTCTATGGCACGACTAAAGAGTAATGAAAAAAGTGAAAGTTCCTAAACATCTTATACCCTCTCATTCATAAGTGTGGCGTGCTTACATTCATGAACAAGAATCTACTAGACGTGGTTCATGAGACATCATCCTAGAATCATTCTAAACCTTGTGCTCTGATTACAAAGTTTTTCACGACCCAGGGTTACCCCCGAGATGTAACACGGCGTACTTGACCCCAAAGGGGTCTCATACAAACCCTTAGCATATTCATATAATAAAGTCATAGAAATGATGCAAAAAATTTAAAATTTTACAATCGAAGTCAATTTCCTTTTCATAAACGGATATAAGAATCTAGACCTTGTCTCAATCACCATCTATTACAATAGAGAATACAAATAGGGTTAAAAACCCTTTACATCAATAAAGTCTCAAACATAGAAAGTACAATAGAAGCTAGAAATGAATAATGTCTTGTCCTCGAACCATGAGGACTCACCAAGCCTAGGGAATAGTCAACCCAAGCTTCACTTGAAAGAAGAAATGTGTCTCAATGACTGGAACCTACAGTCATAGTAAATGTATGAAATATCAGTTAGCACAAATAATGTACTAAGTATGGAGCCATGCACAAAAATCCTTAAAACATGTTTAAAAGGGGCATTTAGTTGAACTCATGCCATTATTAAGTTTAAAAGCCATTATGCACATTTATGAAGAAACATAAGTCAAACCAACATATAAGCAACCCAAAGCCATACTAGTGCAATGCAAAGGTATGCTCCCATAGCCCTACCAAATGCTAAGTATCACACTTAAGTTACCAACAACATACATATCTTACTTTTGCCTCATCCATAACCAACATACATAATAAGGAGTTATTCATATTCATTACTGGTAAAAAGTAAAGTCAACCTTAAAATCCATACATATCATACAAACATAATCCATAAGTCTTCAAAACATAAGAGAACCTCACCATAACCCCTCTTAAAGCCTACTTGTGCAATGCATAAGTGAAGTCCCATACACCTACTATTACTAAGTAGTACCTCTTAAGAAGTTATAATTAAAGTCAATGTTCTTATCATAGTTCATAGTCGTATCATATAGGGATAATAGCCTTAACCGACATAGACCATATGAGCTACATGGAATTCGGTGTTCTACCCCCACACTTAAAAGAGGTGTCCTACTTGCCTAAGATAGAACGTACATTTTAGTTTTTAGGTGGATCCTCCAGCTAAAGACCTATGTGGGCACATATTTATGGGATAAGGAGATTGCTACTATAAACCCTAACTACTAATGTGGAGGTGTCTATCTCATTAGATAACTATATTGGGAACCTAATTACTAGCGTGATGGAACCCATCTCATACTGATATCCACTCGGTGCTAAGCATAATTACCTTTAGAATTCATATTAGTCTTTACTTAAGTTCATGGTAATGAGAGAATGATCTAGGCACTCAAACAACATACATCATAATAGCTCATAGATTCATAAGGTGAGAATGCCCTTTTAACCTTAGAACCATCAACATGTGAGTAAACCTTTCACATAACATTCATAGTGTTTCATGAGAATATCCTTTCAATCAACACAACAAGCTTATCATAACATACATACATACTTCATGCATAATCAAGTGCAAGGGTATTGGGAAGAAAGATCATGCATCAATACCACAATTACACAATAGTCATAGGATTATCACTATCTAAGTGAATCACAAGTTCATATACAATCCACATCAACATGTATAAACCCTAACAAGTTTCCCTTCAAGAAAATGAATCAAGATCAACCCTAAATTTTAGAATTACTACATTAGATAGAGGGATATCATGATTCTACAACTTAATCAATGTAAACAAAATCAATTGTCAAGCTCCCATCATCAATCAATCCGTACCCTAATTCACAATTTAGGAAGAAGGGGACATCATAGGTCCAAGGGAGATTTTCATCATAAAACATCAATACTCCATTAATCCAATCAATAAATCATCATAACCAACCATAATAAACCATAAACAAACAATTGAAAATGTTTTATAAGGAGACCCACGTTATAGATTGAAAACCTTAGATTTGGGGGATTTGAAATCATAAAAATATAGTTTGAATGGGCTCTTTGTGTGATAGCTACCCAAAAATGAAAAGCATCCATACCTTGACTAAGAAACTCCAAGAAATTTTAGGAAGAACCTTTGGAATCCACAAACCCTAGCTTCAATGGCTCATTTCTTCTTCTTTATGTTTAGAGAGAGAAATATAGAGAGAAGAGGAAGTTTTTTTATTTCAATTGGGTGTTTAAGTATAATGACTTAGAATAATGAATTTTGACTTAGAAACATCTTATATACTTCCCCTAAAAATACCCAAAACACCCCTACTTTAATTGGACTAAAAAGGAATAGACTTGGTTGACCCTCATTTAAGTGCCCCCATCAGGGACCACGAGCCACTCTTCACGACCTGTAGTAAGGTCCACAACTCATGGTCCTACCTATGATGAGGAGGCAGTGGCTTGGCACATGGTGCCTTAGGCTCACAAGCCCAAGGCATTACCACGAGGGGCTCCACAAGTCGTGGTCCCTCTTGCAGTCCTTAATGCAGTGGCCTTGCCACTTAGGACCATTAGTTCAATGCCTAAGGCAACTCCACGAGGCCTCTCATGAGCTGTGGTCATGACCACGAGCCGTGGCAATGGCAGTGGGAGTTGAGGCAGTAGCTAGGATTTTGGGTGGCTTCTCACTTTTAGCCAAGGCAATTCCATGAGGTTTCCCATGAGTCGTGGTCATGACCACAAGCCGTAGTGGTGGCCGTAGGCTTGAGGCAGTGTGCTCAAGTTTAGGGTAGCCTTGGCCTTTGGCCTTGGCTTGCCCCTTTTGCTTGGCACATGTCCTTTAGGCCTTGACTTCTAAAACCCCTATGTCAAGTTTAGATGGTCTACTAATCTACAGGGAGTCATTCTATAGTTTTTAATCCTTACGTTAGGCTCTAGTTTAACCTACCATTTTTTCGGGGCGTTACACTGCCCTAGAGGTTGAGATGCTCCATCGCGAGTTACACCAGGAGTGAATGAAGGGTTTTAGGAGGGATTGTCTGATGGTCTGGTTATGAAAGGCCGTGAGGACCATATTCACTTGCATCACCCCTGTACAGGAGCTTCCCTGAATCAAGAAGGGAGATTTCCAGCACTTCACTTTTATGGACAAGGCCGTGACCGGCCTGGTACCTCAAGAGGATCTTGATTCTGATGTTGACACCTTTCACTCCCAGAGTCCTTAATTTGGTTTTTGCCCTTCTTGGGCTTGTAGTGCGCAATACTAAACTCTTATTGTTTTTCCCCGTCCTTTTTTAAGCACATGGATGCTTGTTTTGTTGTTCTATACAGTCTTTAATTAATTGTTAAGGTTAATGACTTACTGTTTTGTTGTTGAGCACTAATTGAATTGTAGAGATTAGTCCAGATGCGATTTGGGGTCTATATATGTGCCTAGGGAAAAACATGCGGGATAGGTTGAGGTTATGTCTAGCCCTGTCCTGCTTTGGCGGGAGAAATCCCACATATGCGGCCTTGCGTTGCTAGGAAAATCCTACCCCAGTGGCCTTGACAGGAACAAAACCTCTGCCAACGATTTTTTTGGGTTCTTCTTTTTTCTAAATCTCACTTAGATTCCCCGACTTTAATTAGGAATTAGGTAGAATAATTGTTTCCTACCTCGAGTCAAACCAACGATACATGTTCCAAAATCCTTTCACGTTACTTCCACACTACAACACACTCGTCACCAGGATATACCTAGACATTCACACGATTATTAGTTGGTCGCAATGCATGCCCAAATTTTGTCTTACGAATCACTCATAGATTATCCAGACCCTCACACCAAACTTAGTTATGACTTCTTCCCTCAACGAGTTTCACGACTCAAACAGTTACCACTTGCATAATTTCAACAATTAAGCCAGCATATTACACATATGAAATTCAGATACATAACACTGCGCACAGAATCATACCACAACACACCAGCCAAAAATACTTTCCACCTTCACAGTTATTTGAAATGACATGAAACGCGCATTCCCAGTTACAAACTACACATCACAACAATTTCACCTTATTAGTTAGTTCGTTCCATAGACAACCATTATTAATCATCTATGCCTTATGCATCCCCTAAGGTCAGATACTAATTGGAACCTTTTCAGTTCTAATTAACTTTGTTTGTGTCCCTTCAGTCGTAACCACGACATCTAGTTCACTTAGTTGAGATACCAATAGGAATCGTGATATACCAATTGGACTCAACTCATACCACAAGAGACATTCGCACGAAGGGGGAGGAAAAGAAGGGACAACTTCCTAGAATGATTCATAGCTTCCTGAAGATTAGGTATGGACGTCAACACACCAATCCGCAGGAGTCTATTTCACATTTTTCTCTTCTACTGAGAGAATGGTAACCTGGGCTCTGATATCAATTTGTGACGATCCAACCCAGTAGGCCGTGCAGGCACCTACCTTAACACACTAATAGGATAACCCTCATATACCAATAATTAAAATATGTGGAAAATTAAAGAAAAATGGAGATAAATGAAATAACACGGTTCCATAAATAAGAACTTTTAAAACAATTTTGGGTTAAGACTTCTAATGTAATTAACACCCCCAAGGATCTATTCTAAACAGGTATAAGAGCTATTAAGAGTACAAACTGGACATAATAAATAAAAGACACAGATCCCACCATGCGGAAGGAAGAGTAGAAGCTGATGCAAAATTTCTTCGTCTTCATCTATTGAAACATCACCAAACAGCATCCAATCTATGCCAAAAAGGCATAGCAACAGTATTATCAGTACAATCCATACGTACTGGTAAGTATCATCGGTCAACCCGATGCCCACCATATAACATAAGAAACCACTAGCAAGAATATGCGTTGAACCACTCGCTTCTCCACCTTTACCCTCTCTAGAATACCTCTGAATTACACTAGCACCCTTACTACTAACGACTTTCTCAGTCAACCTACTTTCTAGGTTCTTGATCTTAGCCTAACCCTCCTAACACATAAAAGAGTCCACGAACACAACTACAAGCATTTCGACTAACCCCCCCCCCCTCATGACATACCCTTACTTTATTTTCTATATTACCCTACTTTTGCCACATGGTACATTGTCAAGCTTGATAACTACAAACCACAAATCCCTTTCTCCAAGGTGAAATCTACCTAAGTATTCACATCACGTACACTACCCCTACTTCTCAAAGTTTAATAATATAACTAGCCCTCTACCTAATCAATAGCAACTCTTGGACCCTTGGTCCCCACTTACTGCATTACATTTCGATTTGGACTCAACTCTTTCGAAATCATTAACAAATAGGACATCTACCCAGTTCACTCAACACATTGAAGTAATCATATATAGGTCAGCATAGCATGCATCAATTCAGGAACAATGTATCATTTCACATTCCTCAAGATATATAATTATTTTAAGTCATTGGTCCTCTCATGGAACCCAAACCCAAATAGTTAGCATACCAAAATGTGGTATCCGATCTAATGTTTAAGTAGGAACGTGGCAACAGATCCCATATTTATGCCAGAACGTGACAACCGATCCAAGTTAGTGTGTCAGAACGCAACACCTGATCCATTCAACAAGCGACAATCACAATCACAAGTATATTATCATAATTATACAATCAAGTCATGATTTCATGGCAATAATTATTCAATCATCCTCATTTACGAATAATGTGATCAATAATACAACATTCGCATACATAGATGTATCATAATGAGGCAAGAACAAACACATATCACACAACATAAAATCACAAACATAACCTACATGTATTTGTTGACATATGTCACTTAACCAATAACTCGACCATACTAAGCCTTATTTTATTATCTAAGGTTTCTTCCTATGATTTAATCAACTTTTATTCGGTGCACGAAGACCTACGCATAATTCATACCATTGATTAACATTATACTACGCAGTGAACACAAATTTATAACTACTCAATTAATACAACCTAGCCTAATTGGGCGCCAAGCACCTGTACGGATTTTTGGCTTCAATTCTTATTTCTAGAATTTGCGACATTGATCTTGAGGGGAAATCAGCAATCTATCGACGTCTTTACTCTAGAAATCTCTCCCTATTTCTTTCCCAAGTTTGGAGAAGCTTGTCAGGGGTTTCTAGGGTGGGTTATATCTAACTTAGGTGTTTAAAGAAGAATGATAAAATAGATTTTGCGTTATTTACATTCTGTCTTACCTATCCTGCCCTAGCGCTAGCTTACCCCGCCATGGAGTCACCGCCCTAGTGGCATCTAGCCCAACCTAAAGGGATAGTAGCCTAGTAATTTCCCTGACGTTTTGCTTGCCAAAATAACAACAGTTCGGGTCGTTACACAATTGCTAGGTTGGATGACTATATATGATTGTAGTTGAGATTAAAGATGGATTGTATTAGAGTTAGACAAAAGTTTCATATTATTCACTATGTTTCGGATCTTAGTATTTTTGGCTCTCAAGGATTTCTCGATTTTCAACAAATGTAAATAGTTTTTTTCACCAATGATATTTTGTGAAAAGTTACCATATGTAATATTTCATTTGTTTAGCTATACAAGGTAGATTTGGTAGTATATTAAGATTTCACAGTATGGCATTCTTATTATAATTAACTGTTCATTAATTAAGAAGTGTGTAATTTGGCTACTTAATTTGAACAGCACTTTTGTCAATACTAGAGCAACCATTTATGTTTGATCAAGATTTCAAAAGTGTTTTTACGTGTTCTCAAATAGTAGCAATAATACATAGTCATAACACACGACCGCATAAAGTTCAAATCACCTTCCCTAGATTTTGCTGAGTAAATCAAAGTCACAAGACGACAACAACAACAACAACATAGTAATACTTAATGGTGATCTCACAATAAAGTGGAATTTGGAGAGGGTAAGACGACGACAACAACATAATAGTACTTAATTAATTCTACTCCTTACTTCAACCTCGACTGTAACACTACCCCTTACTTCAACCTCGACTGTAACGCTACCCCTTTACTTAAGTAATATCCTAAGCTTCTCTCTTAGCCCTTTTCTCGGCCTAATCTAATTTCACTATTCTATTAGTCAAGGTTTTTGAAAGAAAATCTAACAAACATAGGAAAAATGTCAAACAGGATGTCTTGAAATTTCAAAAAAAAGCTTATGTGGCTCCATCCCGTTTACTAGATTTTTCATCAATCCTAAATTTTTTCTATTTACATCATGATATGTCTCTAACATTTTCCTCACTCATCTTCTTTGTTTTAGTATTTTTTTTTCTTCTTTTTGTTTGTTATAAATTTGTTGTGTATCATTTTACATGTAATAATTTCAATAAATTTTTGAAAAGTGAGATCATGCTTTAGTTTTACTCGATGAAGAAGCTAGGCTATATGGAGAACTTGAAATTTTTTGTACTGATTCTATATTTTTTTTTTTATCAATATTGTTAAGATTACGGTCCTAGGAAGAATGTGTATGTTGTATTTTTTATTTTCTATTTTTCTCCCCATAAGACTTCTTTAATTTATATTTTTATTTGGGCTCAAATTAGTCATTTGTGACTTTATTGAAAGTTTCTGACTATTAGCCAAAATAGAAAATTTATAGTTGGTAGTGTAAGAGAAATTAGTTTTAAATACTAAAATACACTTCTCATTTGGTATTTTTTTTTTTTTTCATATTTTAAATATATTATTTATAACTATTGTATTTTATTACTCATTACATGTATGTTATTATAGAATGTTTATTATTCTAAAAAACTTATAAAAAAATTCACATGGAATACACGTACAAAGTGCGTGTCCAAAAACTATTTTTATTAATAAGTATTATCTACATTGTACATATCCCATCTTTCCTCTCCCAAAATCTCACCTACAAGATTGCATTAATCTATAAAGTTTGACTAATACAACATGTATATAAACTATAAAGTTTTCCTTATTTTCATCGCCTAGCTTCAACGTCAAGCTAATTTTCTTCAACAAAAAGGGATTGGCTAAGATTTCTTGAACTATCAAAAAGAAAAATACTTCTATCGCTCCATACCCGCTTACCAGATTGTTACCTAATGATGAATTGTCATCAATCTCCAATTATCTTTGTTTTCATCATGATATGTCTCTTAGAATTTCTTCACTTGCCTGGTATGATTTAGTATAACTTTTTACCATCTTTAATTGTTAGTGTTCCAACAAAACTTTGAAATAGGAGATCTTATTTTATTTAACTTTTTTATAGAGAAAAGACATAACGTCACTACTGAAGTTGTCTCGAATTTTCAAAAAGACACCTTAAATTTTGCAACTGTCCTATTACCCCACTAAACAATTATGAACTGATCTTATTATATCATTTTTTTTATCAACATCAGATTTTAAGAAGAAAGTGGGTTCACACACCAATCATTACATGACACATGTTAGTTTAATTATAAATATAACTCTTTTTTTCATTTTAATTTTTTTCTTTTTCTCACTCTCTCTATCTCTCTTAATTTTTCACTTATTTTAATTTTGATTTCATCTTAAATTCTACATCATCTTCTACCCCACTTTCAATCTGATCCATCCTTCCATTTTCTTTCTTTTTTTTTCACCTCCACCCTCACCCCACCCCCCACGTAAAGTTGAACCGCTCTCCCTCTTTTTTTCCCTTTTCTTCTTCTTCTCCAATCAAATTCCTATTTCACTTATTTTTTTGTAAAAAGGAAATCATATTATTTTCTAGACTTTATTGAATTATTGATAACAAAACTAATAATTTTTCTAAGAAAATTTGAAATTTTGAAGGTATCATCAATTACTCTTTTCATATAACTTAAAAATTAGAAATGATAATTTTCAAAGAATCAATAAATTCCCCCAAAAATTGAAAAACTTGATTGAAATCGGATATAAAAAAAAATATATGACACCTTCTAATCATCTTACAATCTAATGAGTTGATCAAAATGATCAAAATGTAAGAAAATATTTGGATAAAGTTTTAAAAGTAAGGAGAGTAAAACTAATAGTAGTAAAAAAAAAAAAAAAAAAAAAAAAGGAGGTGAAGTTGTGGTAAAAATGGTGACAATGAAAGTGACAAACTTCAATGGAGATGGCGATGAATTATTGAAGAAGAAAGAAGAAAGAAAGAGAAAAAATAATAAGGAAAAAAATTTAAATAATAACAAAAATATATTTTATAATAAAATACTTGTAAAAATAAAATTATATTAGTTATTTTAGGTTGCTCACTATCTTTGAGAGAGTGCACACATCTCTATGTAAGATGGACAAAAAATGATGTAATAATGTCAATTCAAGATAGTTTAGTGGGGTAATAGGACGCCCGCATTGTAACGCCTCTGAAACCTAACAGACTGACCAGCAGGAAAGTTGGTGAACCACGGAGGAGTTAACGGACCATAAAATAAACAACGGTCCGTCGACCTGCTCGTGGCTCACACCTAGGTAGGGTAGTGGACCACGGAGCCCTTCACGGGCTGTAGATTCCCAATTGAGCTATGGAATGGCTCATAGAAGTGAGGCAAAGCCACCAGGGCTCAAGTGTGGAACCACGGAGCCCTCCACGGGCTATAGTCCCAATGACGGGCCATGGATGGGTCAGTCGTCTTAACCCAGTAGACACTAGCCCCAATTTAAGAACCACGCTAGCCTTCACGGCCCGTGATCCTTCACATGGTCCATGAAGTGAACCATAAATAGAGGTACCAAAAACCAGTAGCATTGGCTAAGAACCATGACATTCTTGATGGGTCATGGTCCCATCGATGGTCCGTCAGTAGCATCGTCGATGGACTTCATCAGCTTTTGAGTTAGGGTCATTTTCTTCTTTTCCCCTAAACATTGGACATTTAAACTACGTCGTTTAATGCCTAAACTACGTCGTTTAATACCTAAACTACGTCATTTCACTTAATATTAAAATAAAATTCTAGTCAGACATTACCCAGAACCCTCATTCACCAAAACTTAAAGCAAATAGAGAAGAAAGAGGCACCAGTTTCCCCAAGAACAAGCAGAGGTGTTCTTCAAGTTTCAACCTCGAAACCCAAAGGATTTCTCCGTGAATTTCATCACCAGGTATGTGGGATTTCACTAGTGGGTTCCTTTTATCCACTAAGTCCCTAGAATTCATTCAGTTTCTTGATTCTCTATATTTTGTTTAGACATAGGGTTTCTAAAACTTTGGAGATTTGTTGTGATTTAGTCATTGTTGTATCGTTAATTGAAATAGAATGTTTCCTAGAAAATTTGCTTAATTCCTTGAATAAAAACTCAGAACCCTAGTTTTTGTGGATTTTCTTAGTTCATGAAATACACTTGCTAGGTCAGTTAAATAGATAATCATGCTTCAGATTTCGAATGTCACATTATCAGTATATAAATATTGCATTCTCAGTTAGTATGTCAGTATTTTGAGTTATTCAGTATTTTAGTTACATACATTTCAGTCATATACATATTCAGTTAGGAGTAGTGTACCGACCCGAACCGTCGTTATGTAGGAGAAATAAAAATTCGTGAAAAATCTTGGCCCTTGTCGCGCCATAGCGAGCCAAATGCCACTAGGGTGGCAGCGCAAGATCAGGTTAAGGTGGTGCTAGGGCGGGATAGGCAAGGCAGAATGTAAATTGCGAGAAATCCTATTTTCTCCATCTTTCTAAAATACCTAAATAAGTCGTAAAACACCTTAGAAACCTCAGAAAAGCTGTTCTAAGCTTGGGAAGGAAGGAGAAGAAGATTCTAGCATAAGGATGGCAATATCTTACGAATTCTTGGCCAAATTCACCGTTACAAAGTTTGAAAAACTAGAATCAAAGTCAAAAACTCCGTGCAACTACTTGGTGCCCAAGTACGCTAGGTTTTATGAATTGAGTAGTTATAAATTTGTGCTTACTATGTAATATATGTAAATCAATGGTAGGATTTATGGATAGGCCTTCATGCACCGAATGAAATCCATGGTTAACCCTAGAAATCAAAGTAGGTGGGTTTATGCTTGTGAGGAGAAGATGATGATTCTTTTTAGGTCTTCTAGAATTGCCATCATGGATAGAATTGGTTCAAGAATAAGAATATGAAATCATGAACGAAACTAGATTTATGAATGTATGCTAGACCATAAATTGGAGTGATTGAATTTGGGAATTTATGATGAATTATGATGAAACCCTAGAAGAAGCCTTAGATAATGAACTAGGGCTAAGTGTGGTCGAATTAATGTTTACATGATATGGGCTGAGGACTAGTTCATGGTGATGATTGTGATTCTATGATTGTGTGATGTATGATATATATATGAATGTTGTATTATTGATCACATTTGATGTAAATGAGATGGATGGACTGTGATTGCCATGAATTGATTATTGAAATGTATGATCTTGAGGATATACTTGTGATTGTGATTGTGGTGTGTTGAATGGATCGGTTGCCACATTCCGACATAACTAACTTGGATCGGTTGCCACATTTTGGCATAAGTATAGATCAGTTTCCACGTTTCGACATAATTATTGGATTGGGTACCACGTTTTGTTATGATAACTATTTGTGTTTGGGTTCCATGAGAGAACCAATGATTTGCCATAATTGTGTATATTGTTGAGCATGTGATAACTGATATTGCATATGTTCCATTTATGAACATGATTATATTGTTATATTGGCTTATAATTAATTGTTATGATGTTAAGCAAACTTGTTAGGTATAGTGGTAGGGTAAAGTGTTCAAGGGCGAGTAATGGATAACAAGGGTGGTTCGGACGTTGTAATGGTGAGAAGTAGAGGTAGAGTATGTGATGAAATATGTTTAGGTGGATTTCAACTTGAGGAAAGAGACAGTATCTAGTGGTAAGAAAGCTTGATATAATGTACTATGTGACCACGGTTGGGTAATGTGACGAGGAAGTAAGGGTTTGACATGAGCGGTTAGTTGAAAGGAAGCATAGTGATTAATTGGGGTTTTGTGAATGTATTAGAAGGTTAGGCCATGATCAAGTAACCAGTAAGTAAGTTGGTCAAGAGGGTGGTTAGTATTCAGAGTACTAGTATAGATTGGAGGTGGAGAACTAAGTGGTTTATTTCATGATCTTACTAGTTGGTTTCTTATGTTATGCGGTGGGCGTCGGGTTGAACGATGGTGTGTACCAGTATGTGTGTTTGTACTGATACTACTCTTGCTATGTATTTTGACATAGTCTGGATGCAGGTTGGTGATGTTTCATTAGGTGAAGACGAAAAAATTCTCCAACAGCTTCTACTTTTCCTTTCGAATGGTGGAGCTATGTCTTTTATTTATCTTGTCAAGATGTACACTTAGTAGCTCTTGCACCTATTAGACTAGAGCCTTAGGAGTTGTTAAATTGTTTTACCAGTTTTAATCAAAAGAGTGTCTAAAGTTGTTATTATAAAAGCATATTTTTTATACTTATCTCTATTTTCTTTAAGTACTCTGCATAATTTAGATATGGGTATATGAGGGTTCTCCTACTTAGGTGTTAGGGTGGGTGCCCGCATGGCCCAGTGGGTTGGGTCATGATAAATTAGTATAAGAGCCTAGGTTACTGGTCTTCCCATACAAGAGCAAAATGTAGACAAAACTCATGTGGATTGGTGTGTTGATGTCCACATCTAATCTTCAAGAAGCTAGAAAGCATTCTAGGAAATTGTTCCACTCATTCCCTCCTTTCATGCGAAGTGTCGCTTATGGTATGAGTTGAGTCCAATTGGTATCTCCAAATTCCAATTGGTATCTCCCGATTCCAATGGGTATCTCAACAAAGCGAACCGAAAGTCGTGGTCACGACTGAAGGACACAAGCAAGGTAAATTGAAACTGGGAAGGTTCCAATTGGTATGTGGCCTTAGGGGCAGTGTAAATGCATGGATGATCAGTAATGATCATCCATGGAACGAAGTAACTAATTAAAAATTTGGACTTGTCCTTGAGTTACTGCTTGAATTTGTGAGTATGTACTTCTTGTTTTCCAAATTTACTATGAATGTGAATGTATAATTGCTTGACTATGATGAGGTAATTATGTGTACTATAATGTGTGCTTGAACCTTGAATATGTGCACTGTGTTGGGTAATTGATTGAAGTTATGCAAGTTGTAAATACTCGCGTATTGTGAAAATTGTAGAGGGAAGAACTCATAACTCAGTTGGTGCGAGGGTTTAGATAAATTATAGAGTGGTTCATAAGGCAGAAATATGGACGTACGTCACAACCAAAAAATAATCAAGTGAATCTCTAGGTGTATACTGGAGATGTGTGGGTGTAACGTTGAATTAACAAGAACTAGTGGGATGCCGTGTCACTAAGATATATTCAGATTATTTAATGAATTTTGTAGCTGGGAGATTTATATTAGATTGTTTGGTTAAACTGAAAACCTTGGGGAAATTTTAGAAAAATGAAAAGAACCCTGGAATTATTAGCTTGGGTTCTAGTCTCGTCTAAGCCAATGGGGCGGGATTTTTCCCGCCAAAGCGGGATGTTCCCGCCAGAGTGGGACAAGGCGAGGCAACTTCTCAACCCAGCCTCCCTAGTTTTCCCTAACTTCAAATGCCAACCCAATGGGATCCGAAAAATTCCCTTCAACTCTTTCAGTGTTCAGCAATTTGGGAAATTGTTATAAAACTTAGAAATGCACTTTTTACTATGGAAAAGCAGGAAATCAAGAATCCATGTGCTATAAAAACTTTGGATAGCAAAAGATAAAAATAGTTATCTAAAATTTACAAGCAAATAGGGCGAAATAATAAGTCAGATCAAGAACCCTGAGAATGGGAACTGTTGGTTTCAGAGGCGAGGTCCTCCGGCGGCTTCTCACCAGCCCAGGCCTCATTCAGCATAGGGAATTCCTTGTAGTCCTTTGGATCGAGTCGTGGGATCTCCCTGTTAGGGGAAATACAAAAAAAGATGGCCTTAATAGTCTTCCACATATGGGCCATCAGGTGGTCCCTTTCCAAACCCTTCTTCCTCTCCCGATGCAGCTGGCGACAGAGCATATCGACCTCTAGGGCAGTGTTGGGTGGAACAGGAGTGACGTCGGCATAGGCGCTTCCCATTCTCTTTCGGATAGCCTCCAGATCCTCTTCTAACCATGCACCTGAGAGTGGGTCCTCATCGTCCGAATCCACAGCCGCCTTACTACTGCTAGCCCTGCCCGTCCTCCTCTTCTTGCTCCTAGAAGTAGAGCTATGTCTAACCAAAAGAGGGTGAAAGGGGAGATCTATAGGAATTACCTCATCGGCGTCAAAAAGTGGCCCTCCCGCTCACTTGCATAGCGCATTAATGAGTCATGTTAAAATGAAAGCCTTCTTGTTACTCCGATAGAAAATCTTCCACTCAAAAATGATCTGCGCCCCTACATATAATTGAATGCCCTGTATAGCTCACGCTGCCACCAGAACCTGAGAAAAGGTCACGTCTGTGCGGTTTCTCGACAGGCGAATCCTGCTGGTCACCAAGTGTAGCCACCTCTTAGTATCAGGTGACTAATTTATGCTAGTAATACCCTTCGCAGTAGCCCAATATACTTGATACTGGTGCAATGGCTCAACCAGAGTGTTTCTCAGCCACTCCAGATCCTTCTCCCTTAGCTTGGCGTAAACTCCACATTAGAGACATCGGGCAACTCTAATACTTTATTAAGGGTGGTAACATTCTAAGGGATGTTGACTCCCCAGACACGGATGACAGGGTAAAAGTCATCCCAGCAGGCTGTAGGGATAATGGCATAGAACTCCCTCCAACATCTAGGGGAGCCTCAGTCAGTGGAGCACATCCGAACTCTATCAGATGCGCCTGGAATGCAGGCGCCTTCTCCTATAGCATGTGCAGTACTAAACCTCTCTCGCAACAGAACTCTATGTTCCTATTATCATGATGCCTTCCCGACTTGCGGCATTGGGAAACCAGATGAAGGGTAAGTGTTCTTCAGTTTGACCTGCCATTAGAGAGCTTGCAGAAAGTTGAATGTACGTTCGAACACAATAGGATAGCTGGATTCGGCTAAAATAAAAAAAGAGCAATTTATGTGTTAAGGGTAGGCCACTGTAAAGCATATCTCGCCACAACGGCCATAATCCCTCCTTGGCGGGATTATGAAGGCCGCCATAGTGGGATGAAGGCCACCAGAGTGGCCATCATCTGGGACAAACACCAGGTGAGACAATGGCACCTTTTCATCGCAAAACCCCCCATTTCGGCAGAATTTCAGTAGATCAGAGTTATTTAACTACCCTATAACGTAAATATGCAATTATTTCAGCAAAATAACTCCTAAATGAGGCCTAAATTTGAGTTTTACACCAATAGACGCTTCAACTTCCTCCACCCATTTTTGTATCGATTTAACCATATTTTGATGAAATCCTTACGCCCAGGACGCTGTGGGAACGGTGAGGACGTAAGGGAAGTAACCATGCTTCGTTATTCTAACAAATTAAGCAACCTAGTTTATTTTGAATAACTAATCGAAATTTGTTTTAAGCAATTATACAGTAGCATGCATTTGTTGTTAATCAAGTATTAAAGTAAAGAGCATAATAAACCCAAAAATTACCTTGTGTTCGACGTTTGAAGGAGAGTGATTGAGAGGATTGTTGGGAGAGTTTTGGAAGTTTCGGGAGAAATAGAAACAATGTTCCTTATTTTTCCCTTTTCTTCCTCCGATCTCCCACTCTAGAGGAAGGCCCCTCGCCGAAGCAGCCCCGCCTTAGCGGAAGGGCTGCTACCCTGGCAGGGTTGGGTTAAATTGTGAAAATTGGGCAGGTTCTTTTGTTGTATGTTGCCTTATTTTTCTTCCAAGTCTTTAGGCATAGTGCCCTTTCGTGTATCAAATAATTGAAAAGTCACCAATCATCATGATTCCTTAGTGGGCCAATCCCTTAATTTATAAATAAATTGAAATGGGGAGTGATGTCTCGTGCACTGGTCATTCAGGACGAACGAGGGGTAAATTGGTATCTATTGTAACAACCTGAACCATTGTTATGTAGGGAAAACAAAAATCCAGGAAATATCTAGGCCCTTGTCCCTCCATTGCGGGATAGATGCCACTAGACCGGCGGTGCCAGAGCGGGGAAAGCTAGTGCCAGTGGGGGATAGGCGAGGCAAAATGTAAATTGTGAGAAATCCTAGTTTCTCCACTTTTCTAAAATACCTAATTAATTCATAAACACCCTAGAAACCTCAGAAAAGTTGTTCTAAGCTTGGGAAGGAAGAAGAAGAAGATTCTAGCATAAGGATGGCAATATCTTGCAGATTCTTGGTCATATTCACCGTCACGAAGCCTGAAAAACCAGAATCAAAGTCAAAAACTCCGTCCAACTGCTTGGCACCCAGGTAGGCTAGGTTTTATGAATTGAGTAGTTATAAATTAGTGCTTAATGCGTATTATATGTAAATCAATGGTAGGATTTATGCATAGGTCTTCGTGTACCGAGTGAAATCCGTGGTTAACCCTAGAAATCCAATTAGGTGGGTTTATGCTTAGGAAGAGAAGTTAATGATTCTTGTTAGGTCTTATAGAATTTCCATCATGGATAGAATTGGTTCAAGAATAAGAATATGAAATCATGAACGGAACTAGATTTATGAATGTATGGTAGACCATAAATTGGAGTGATTGAATTTGGGACTTTATGATGAATTATGATTAAACCCAAGAAAGAAGCCTTAGATAATGAAATAGGGCTAAGTATGGTTGAATTAATGTTTACATCATATGGGCTAAGAAGTAGTTCATGGTGATGGTTGTAATTTTTTTATTGTTTGATATATGGTATGTATATAAATGTTGCATTATTGATCACACTTGACATAAATGAGATGGATGGACTGTGATTGCCATTAATTTAAGACTTAACTGTATGATCGTGAGGATATACTTGTGATTGTGATTGTGGTGTGTTGAATGGATCGGTTGCCACGTTCCGGCATAACTAACTTGGATCGGTTGCCACATTTTGGCATAAATAACTTGGATCTGTTGCCACGTTCCAGCATAGCTATGGATCGGTTGCCACGTCTCGACATAATTATTGGATCGGGTACCACGTTACAGTATGCTAAACTATTTGGGTTTGGGTTCCATGAGAGCCAATGATTTACCATAATTGTATATAATACTGAGCATGTGATAACCGATATTGTATATGTTCCATATATGCACGTGATTATATTGTTGTATTGTCTTGTCATTGATTGTTCTGATAATAAGCGAACTTGTTGGGTATAGTGGAAGGGTAAAGACTTCAAGGGCGATTAATGGATAGCAAGGGTGGTTCGGACGTTGTCTTGGTGAGAAATAGAGGTATAGTATGTGATTAAATATGCTTAGGTGGATTTCACCTTGAGGAAAGAGACAGGGTCTAATGATAAAAAATCTTGATATAATGTACTATGTGACCATGTTAGGTAATGTGACGAGGAAGCAAGGGTGTGACGTGAGCGGTTAGTTGAAAGGAAGCGTGGTGATTAATTGGAGATTTTTTAATGTGTTAGAAGGTTAGGCAGTGATCAAGTAACTGGTAAGTAAGTTGGTCTAGATGGTGGTTAGTAGTTAGAGTACTAGTGTAGTTTGGAGGTGGAGAAGCGAGTGGTTTATTTCATGATCTTACTACTTGGTTTCTTATGTTAGGAGGTAGGCGTCGGGTTGACCGATGATGCCTACCAGTACATGTGTTTGTACTGATACTATTCTTGCTATGTCTTTTGACATAGTCTGGATGCAGGTTGGTGATGTTTCATTAAGTGAAGATGAAGAAATCCTCCAACGCTTCTACTTTTCCTTCCGTATGGTGGGAGCTTTGTCTTTTGTTTATCTTGTCCAGATGTACTCTTTTAGCTCTTGTACCTGTTAGACTAGATCCCTGGGAGTTGTTAAATTGTTTTACCGATTTTAATCAAAAGAGTGTCTAAAGTTATTATTATAAAAGAATATTTTTTATACTTATCTCTATTTTCTTTAAGAACTCCGCATGTTTTAGTTATGGGTATATAAGGGTTCTCATACTTAGGTATTATAGTGGGTGCCCGCACGACTCAATGGGTTGGGTCGTGACATGTAGACTAAGCACCAAGATGGACTAGGATTCAGCATACCCTCATAGTCCCAGAACTACGTGCCCGCATAGGATTATAAGTCCTCTCTGTTGGTCATCAGATTTAGTGATCATGCCAGTCATGCCTTTATATCCCTGCCAAGGTATATTGGGTCTTCTTGATGGGGCATATAGATCGGACTCCATGCTTAGCTCACGTGGTTTATGTCGGTTAATAGTAGCTCCCACAGTCAGACAATTAGTGCATTTGACCAGGTTTTCAGTATATACTTTAGCATTCAGTTCAGCATGTTATCTTCATGATTAGTACTTGGTCATTGCATTCAGCTTAGCTTTTCAGTTCAGCATGCAGGAACAAGCCTTGATAGAAATACCATGGGGTCAAAGGTTGAGTGGTGACATGGATGAAGTAAGGAAGTGTCGTGAGTGGTTGCCCGGGTTGGTAGTAGTTATTTTGGAAATTTCCTCTAAGGGATAGAATGGTTAAGTATGATCAAGAAAGGAGTGAGTAAGGGTTAGAGCCTTTAATGCATTTGGGGATTTATAAAGGTGGAAGAATGATCAGTCTTATTGCATGTTTCAGGCTAGTCTATTTCTTATATTATGCAATGGGTATCGGGTTGACCGATGATGCCTACCAATATGTGTGGTTGTACTTATACTACTCTTGCTACACCTTTTTCGCATAGTCTGGTTTCAAGGCCAGTGGTGTTTCATAGATGAAGACGAAGACATCTCCAACAACTTCTATTTTCCTTCCATGTGGTGGAAGCTACGTCATTTATTATTATGATATGTCTTGTAATCTTAGAAGCTCTTGTACCTGTTTAGACTAGATCCCTGGGGGTGTTAATTACGTTACAAGTCTTAACTCCAGTTGTTTAGAAATTCTTATGTTATAAAAATCTCTATGAGTTTCTTTTATTCGCCAGTTTTCTTAATCGTCCGCATGTTTTAACTGGTTGGAAATTGAGGGTTCTCATACTAAGGTGTTAGAGTAGGTGCCTGCACGGCCCGGTGTGTTGGGTCTTGACAGAGGACAATAGGCATGTTTTAATATTAGTCTTTACTTTTAGTTTTCAATTTTATTAGAGTTTGCTAGGGACATGTCCCATCAACTCAACTCAGTTAGAGACTTTTCTGACATAATAGTAGATTCAGCTTGAGTTGTCAAGTGGTTGTTTCACTTATCACTAAACTTTTTTTTATATATTATTATTCAGACTTGTTGGTCTTGCTCCTCTTCACATATCTATTGATTTAGTTTCCTCTTAGTTCATGTTTACTTAGTTATATTCAGTATGTTCAAGATATGCCATACGCAGGGTTAGCTTGGGGTCACTCGTGATCCTAGGTCCCGTGTTACATCAAGGGGGTAGCCTCGGGGTGTGACACACATAAATAAGTTATCATTTAGAAAATTCGGAACAAGTTCATGTGTCACATTATGTCTTTTCTATTTTATATATATATAGAGAGAGAGAGAGAAAGAGAGAGGGAGAGAGAGAGAGAGATTATTCTCATGAATTATTAAAATAGATAATCGTTAATAATAATTAGATAATTAATTTTTTTCAATTAGCAGTATAATATTTTTTTAATAATTTGTAAGACACGAATAGATATATATAAATTATTGTGCCTTCCTTGACACAAACACTTATATCTTAAGCAAATTCTTATGGATTATAGTTTTGAATATTTTTTCAATTGAGTCAACTATTGCACAAGCAATCAAAATTATTCTAATAGTAGAAATATTTAAAAATAGAAGACTTCATCTGATTCAGTATGCTAATTAGAATAAAAAATATACTTGTATATTATTTTGTCTAACTTTTAATTACAAGAATAGGTCTAAATCATCAATATTGTAGTGATTGTAACTCTTTAGAAGACATTCAAAGTTAAGATATTATCTTTTTAAAGCTAATTATTTGATAATCTAATTAGTTTGAGATTGAAATGTCTAATAACACATCTCAAAGAATTGAAAATAATTTTACAAAGCTAATACTAAAACATGAATGATTCAAATTTAAGTGAATTAGACAAATTAAGAAGTCAAACGTAATGGCAAATTTAATTTTCTATAGTTTTTAATTATAATCACATCAATCGTATTTTAAGAAAATACTAAAACATTTAACATATGTGGTAGTCTAGCTAAAATATATAGTATAATTTTCTTGATGAAGAGGATTCAAGTTGTGGTACTCTAGCTATCTCCACCAACAGATCCATAGAGAGAGAAAAAATATGTATCCTATTCTTACTACATTGATAGCAGAACTCAAATTTGATAGCTTCAATATATAAGATATAATAATAAGAGTTTAGTGATGACTGAAACAACACTTAACAACTCGAGCTAAATCTATGTTTGAAAAGCCTCTACTGAATTGAGTTGTTGGGACATGCCCCCAACTAACTCTAACAAAACTGAAAACTAGAAATAAAGGCTAAAATATAAAGCATGTCTATTGTCCTAGAAGTATGAGGACTCGCCACTGAAGCTGCTGAAGTCAAATCGAGAATCGATCTAAGCGTGATCTGGATGCTAAGTGCCTAAACCTACATCACGAAACGATGTAGCACAAAATATGTGTCAGTACTTGGTATGTACTGAGCATGCAGGATATAGATATGCTAAGCTGAACAAAGTATATAAGCTGAACAATGCATACCTGAGCAATGATATAATCTGAACAATGATATAGATATGTACTGAAGTATAACTGAAAGATAAACTGAATGCAATGACCAAGTACTACTCATGAAGATAACATGTTGAGCTGTATACTGAAGTTACTAGTGAAAACCTGGTCAATGCACTAAGAGTCTTGACTATGGGAGCTACTATTAACCGATATAAAACACGTGAGCTAAACGTGGAGTTCAATGTGTACGCCCCATCAAAATGACCGAATATACCTTGCTAGGGTTAAAAAGGCAGGATTAAGGCGTGATCGCTAAAACTGATTCCCAACTGAGTCAACTTATAAACCTACGCAGGCACGTAGTTTTGGGACTTTGAGGGTACATTGAACCCTAGTCCAACTCGGTGCTTAGTCTACTCCTAACTGAATAATCATGAAGGTAAAATGTACTAAATACTAAATATCT
Organism: Solanum bulbocastanum; assembly: GCA_037074985.1. Classification (NCBI taxonomy): domain Eukaryota; kingdom Viridiplantae; phylum Streptophyta; class Magnoliopsida; order Solanales; family Solanaceae; genus Solanum; species Solanum bulbocastanum. The sequence continues at coordinate 26,803,448 of CM073604.1, read as the reverse complement.
CAAAATAATGACATGCTAACTGAGAATGCAATATTTATATACTGGGAATGTGACATTCGAAATCTAGAGCATTATTTTATGTTCAACAAACCTAGCAAGTATAATTCATGAACTAAGAGAAATTACACAAACTAGGATTCTGAGTTTTATACAAGGAATTATGCTAAGTTTCCAACAAAACATGATATTCTGATTAACGATACTACTACAACAAAATCACCATTAATCTCCAAGGTTTTATAAACAAGCTATGAAGGGTGACTAAAAACTAGGGATCTAACAGGTGAAAGAAACCCACTAGTGAAATCCCACATGCCTGGTGACGAAATATACGGAGAAATCCTTTGGATTTTCAGGCTGAACTTTTAAGACTGCTTCTTGTTCTTGAAAGAAACTGGCACCTCTTTCTTATCTTTTCATTCTAACTTGGATGATATTTTTAGAATGAGGGTTCTGGGTATGTCTGTTTAGATTATTAGGCTTAGACTAAATAAAACAGCGTAGTTTAGGCGTCAAACAACGTAGTTTAAGTGGCTAATGCATAGGGAAAAGGATCAAAATGACCCTGACTTAAAAGCTCACAAAGGCCATTCATTGACGGGCCGTCGTTTGAACCACTGCCCGTCAACTGGGTTGTGGTTCGTCGTCTGCCCGATAGGGATTCACTAAGACGAGCATAACTTTTTACTCTAAGCTTGGATTTTAACAAACTCAGTGGAGTTGGAAAGATGATTCAATTATCTTTAATTTGATAGGTCATGGGCCACCTAATTCATTTTATGCTAAAAGATATGACCATTTGAAGTTGATCTAAAGGTCATTTCTCTCTAATTAGCTGCTGACCCTCACCTACGAAGAGACCTACGGTCCGTAGGTCATTCCACGGACTGTACTGGTCGGTCGTGGCTGGGATTAGAGACCCCTAAGTCTGGTACCCAACGAAGGGACCCCACCGACGATCCGTGGTATGATACACGGTCTGTCGGTGGCTTTCGTTGGTCCTAACACCAAATCCTGAAAAGCTACATTTTTTCCATCTTATCGAATCTGAGGTGTTACATTAATATTACTAAACAAGGATTACAGTCTCATATTTTATGATGCAAAATCGCAATTTATAATTACCCTTATTAAATGTATTTTAAGTTGAATAAAACTAATGGTATTATGAGTTATAATTTCTTGGAAGACTTGATTATTGACTGTTTTGGTAGAATATAAAAGTCGAATAATGTTTTAAATAAATAAATCTTTTTTATTTCAATTGTCAATTAAAGAGTCACTTAGTTCTTTGTTTTATTCAATAAAATTTCTTTTTTTTCCAAAAAAAATCTTAAATTTCTTTAAGATATTAGCCTTAATGGTGGATAGCCAGATCAAAGGGACATTTCCTTTTAAGTGAAAATAAATATATTTACAAAATTACAATTAACATGACTATTTCAATAAAATATGAAAGTGGAATAAAGTTTTAAATAAATTTAACTTTGTGATTTCGGTTGTCAATTAAATAGTCATTTAAGTTTTTGTTTTATTAAATAATTTTTTTAGAAAAGATATTAGATTGCTTCAAGATATCCCCTAGCTTCAACGCCACGTTAATTCTACTCAACAAAGAGTGATTCGCTAGGCTTTTCTAAATTCTCAACAAAAAAAAAAAGCTTCAATCTCTCCATACTCGCCTACCAGATTCTAATATAGTTCTGACTTTTCACCAATCTCCAATTGTTTTTTATTCAAGCACAGTATGTCTCTTTGAATTTCCTCACTTGTCTTTTTTGATCTAGTATAATTTTTTACACTCTTTGATTGTTATAAATTTGTTGTGTTTTCTTTCACGGATTAGAGTTCCAATAAAATTTTGAAAAAGCATATCTTATTTTATACATGATAGTTAATTCTAATTTGATAAATTTTTTTTTAAAAAAAAATAGCAATATAATTTCTTTTAATAATTTGTAAGATACGAATAGATATATAAAATTATTCTGCGCTACATAACATAACAAACACTTATATCTTAAGTAAATTTGTATATGCTATAGTAAACTATGTAGAATATACGTAGTTGATCAATTGCACTTTACGACTACCCTTAATAAATAAATATTAAATTAGATAAAATTGTATTTATGAATTATAATTTCTTACAAGACTTCATTATCGACTGTTTTTTTAAAATATAAAAGTCGAATAATGCTTTAAACAAATATATATTTTTTTTATTTTGGTTGTCAATTAAGCCATTTATTCATTGTTTTATTAAATTATCTTTTTCACAAAAAAATATTAAATTGCTTCAAGATATCAGGCTTAATGGTGGATAGCGAGATGAAATAGATATTTCCTTTTAAGTGAAAATAAATATATTATAAATTAGATAAAATAGCAATTATGAGTTATAATTTCTTACAAGACTTCATTATTGACTGTTGCGGTAAAATATAAAAGTAGAATAAAGTTTTTAATAAATATAGCCTTTTCATTTCAATTGTCAATTAAACAGTCGTGTAAGTCTTTGTTTTATTAATTTCTTTTCATTTTTTCCCCAAAAAATATTAGATTTTGTCTAGCTTCAACGCTACGCTATGTTTCTTCAACAAAAAAGACTGGGAAGGATTTCTTGAATTCAAAAACTTTCTATTGATCGCTCCATACCTGCTACCAGAGTTTAATATAATTCTGAATTTCCACCATGATATGTATCTTAGAATTTTCTCACTTGTCTTATGGATTTTAATTTTGAAAACTTTTTCAATTGGGTTAATTGTTGCACAAACTATAAAAATTATTCTTGTTGTAGAAATATTTAAAAATAGAACCAAAACTTCATCAGTTTCACTTGTATAATATTTTGTATTACTTTTAATTACAAAAATATGTCTTAATTATTGTATGAACTTGCCTCCATAAAGATTAAATATATTCCTTAATTTTGAGATTTTGGTAATATAAAAGTTGAATAATATTTCAAATAAATATAGCTTTTTGACTTCGGTTGTCAATGAAAAAGTTATTTAATTCTTTATTTTATTAAATAAAATTACTTTTTATGAAAAAAAAAATATTAAATTGCTTCAAAATGTCATCCTTAATGGTGGATAGATAGATGAAGGGGACATTTTCTTTAAAGTGAAAATAAATAAATAAATAAGATAAACTTGAAATTATGAGCTGTTAATTTCTTACAAGACTTCTTATTGACAGTTTTTGAAAAATATAAAAATGGAATAAAGTTTTTAATAAATATAGCCTTTTGATTTTGATTGTCAATTAAAGAGTCAATTAAGTTTTTATTTTATTAAATAAAATTATATTTTTTCCAAAAAATATTAGATTTTTCAAGATATCAACCTTAATGGTGAATAGCCAAATGAAATGGATATTTTCTTACAAGTGAAAAACATTATGGCTACTATCTTAAAAAATAAGTTTGACCAACACATCATATATATCTATTTATATAAACTATAAAGTTTCCCTAATTTTCATCACCTAGCTTCAACGTCAAGCTACAATTACTTGAATTCTCAAAAAATAAAAAAAAATAAAAAGCTTCTATCACTCCATACCATCTTACCAGATTTTAATCTAGTACTAAAATTTTCATCAATCACTAATTGGTTTTGATTACTCACCAAGCTATGTATCATCGAATTTCCTCATTTGTCTTGTTTGATTTAGAATAATTTTTTATACTTTTTGATTATTATAAATTTGTTGTGATTTCTTTACCGAGTAAGAGTTCCAATAAAGTTTTGAAAAGGAGATCTTATTTTATTTAATTTTTTTCTTATATATTTAATTTTCATTAATTATTAAAATACATGATAGTAAATTATAATTAGATAATTAATTTTTTTCAATTAGCAATATAATATTTTTTGTGATAATTCGTAAGACACGAATTGACATATATAAATTATTGTGCCTTACATAAGACCACAAACACTTATATCTTAAGTGAATTCGTACGAATTATAGTTTGGAAAACTTTTTCAGTTGAATCAATTGTTGCACAAATCATCAGAATTATTCTAGTAGTAAAAATATTCAAAAATAGAATTAAACTCCATTTGATTGAATATACCAATTAGAGTATCATTTTTACTTGTATAATATTTTGTATTACTTTTAATTACAAAAGTAGGTTCAAATCATCAATAATGTAGTGAGTGTTACAGTTTAAAAAAAGGGCTAAAGTTAAGACAATATTTTTTGAAATTTAATTATTCGATAATTTAACTAGTTTGAGCTTGAAATGTCTAAGAAGACACCTCAAAAAATTGAAGACAATTTTACAAAGCTAATGTTAAAAGATGATTGATTCAAATTGAAGTGTATTAGACAAATTAAGAAGTTGCAAATTTAATTGTCTATAATTGTTAATTATAGTTATATCAATCGTGATTTCAGAAAATAACAAAACTTTGAGAATATGTGGTACTCTAGCTACAATATATAGTATAATTTTTTTGATGAAGAGGATTCTTTTTTTTTAACGGCCTCCTAGGATCATTGATATGAAAGAGTTACATTTTGATGTTTTGCATGCCAAACTTAATACATGATCTTGGTTTAGAAATAGAGTTAGATAAACTCTATAAGTTATCACAAAACAAGGGAGTTTAAGCTTAGCTATTACTCTACTAACTTGACTCATTGACAAAGAGGATTGAGGGGGGTTCATATATAAAATTAGAAGGTTTAATCTAATGCATTATGAAGGAAGGGAGCTCCCATCTATCTGAGTTAATTAATCCCCTAACTTCCCTCAGGAGATCAGAGAAAGAGTTGAAATCATGTATTGCATCAACACTATAACTCCTGGATGCTAATATATCAACGGGTTTGTTTGCTTCCTTGAAGCAATGACTGGTGATAAATCCATGAGATTCAACTATTTGTTGTGCTTCTTGAATAAATTTATCCAATCTCCAAGGCGTTTTCCATTCTCTGTTTATGCATTAACTAAGAGTAGGGAATCCGTTTCTCCCCAAAACCTATCGTTACCTCTACTAAAAAACCATTTAAGACCATAGAGTAGTGCACGGCCTTCAGCCATGTTGCTAGTACCTTTGGCCTAGACCTAAAGATTAAGCAAGCATCATGTTGCCTTGGCTATCTCTGATTGGCCCTCCTCCACCACAACTTCCTTGAACGCAATTTCCATCACTGTTGAGCTTACTAAAATTTCTAGGTGGCTTAAGCCATTTGACTCTTATGGAAGTTCTTTGATAGATGTCTGCTTCAAAGATTTGATAGAGGCTATTCCAGCTTTCCCTTATCTTTGCTTGACCAAAGTTCTTCTATGTAACCTGCAATAAATTTTAATTGATGTTAGTTGTGATTCTTTATAAAAAAAGGATTTACAGCCTCAAATTTATTGCTGCACCTAGTTCGCTAGATTTCCCAGCAAATGATTGGGGGTAGAACTTTAGATATGAAAGCCGCAATGGGGTTTTAACACTTCAAATTCCACCAACTTAGTAATATCATCTTAAGAGTGTTATGCATATGTCCAATTCCCTGCAGCCCTGCAAAAAAATTCCAGATTCTTTTAGCTTGTAGACCTAAGCAAAAAAGGTGATCAACGTTTTCAATATTTGGGTTAGAGTCATCAGAAGTTCAACAATGACATCTAGGACCGATAGTAATTCCAAACTCTTTAGTAACTCTTTTTACTATTCTAGCGATCTCAACCAACACAATCATAGAGAGAGCAAATGTGTATCCTATTCAGTCTACATTGATAGCAAAACTCAGATTTGATTTGACTCATTACATCCCCTAAAATTGGAGAATGGAGACTATGACATATGCTTTAATTTCTTGCTTTAACTTCCGTCATATAGAGTACATGCATTTTTTGCATTATTTTTATATTTCCATGCATATGAATGTAGTTTTAATAATTATTTTTCCATGTTGTGCAGGTGCCGAAAATATGTCTAAACTGTGGTGACAAAGAATTCTCGAATGCCTTTATTCATTGTATTAGCTGTCTTGAAGTTGTTGTACATCGGTATGCTTAGATTGTTACTATTGTTATTGTTGTATATCGGTTTGCTTAGTTTGTTGTTGTTATTTTTTCCATTTCATACCTACTTTGATTTGCTATACTTGAGCTGAGGGTCCTCTGAAAATAGCCTCTCTACCTCCATGAGGTAGGAGAATGGATATAATTCAATAAAGTGAGTGTTGCTCTTCTCGCTTAAAGAAATATGAACTTTGTTTCTTTTTCTGCTTATCACCAAATCCAAATAAAAGGCCACCTTTAAAACAAAGTATGGCTTATATAAATGATGTGTGATTGTTTATTTGTTGTAACAAATGTCCCTTCATATGTTTAAGAATTGTGTATTGAGAGTTTCTTTTGGCAAGTTTGAAATACTTAAGAGAGGGAAATTTTATGCAAACTTCAATAAATGTGAATTTTAGGATTATTTTCTTGGGTTTTGTATTTAGAGGGAAGGGCATAGAAGTTGATGAGACCAAAGTAAAGGATATAAGGGATTTACCAACTCTTAATAGTGTTAAGAGGTTTGGAGCTTCAATGGGTTAGCAAGCTTTTATAGGAGGTTTTGAAGAGGATAGAGTATAGCAGCTACCCCTTAATCCGATATGATTAAAAGGGATAATGGTTTTGTGGCAGGGTAAAGTAACATAAGTCTTTTAAGAACTTGAAACATAAGCTTAATTAGTTCGCCTCATTTATTGCAACTTGCAAATTATGACAAGGGTTTTGAGGTTGAGTTTCATGCATCGGGGAAGGCTATTTGAGTTGTTCTCATGCAAGATAAATAATGACATGAAATTCAAGATAGGTTGAATCAAAGGCATGCTACTGGGTAGAATTTCATACAAGGAAATGATAATGTGGTTATCCATATGCATTTTAGGAATTATTCCTTGATCAACATTTTGAGTGCTAAGTTAGAAGGTATAAATGATTTCTATGCTAGTGATATTGAGTCTCGAAAAAATTATAGTGCTCGTTAGTCTAACATTCCATTCAAGAGTTGTTTGCTATAGGCCAATGATGGTCGAATGGTGGAACACATTGGATGCTTCTATGGACTTTATTGTTTATATCAAGGCATATGATCAAATTAGAACAATGAAAGGTTTGTCATGTGGTTGCTTTCTAGGCTATTAGTAGATTGTTTGTAACTTTCTAAGTTTGATTATGCTAGTTTTGACTCTGATGGAGGTAATTTAGTATCTTAGGCTGATTGTGGAATTGATTGCTCAAAACTTGTGTAGTAGTCTCTCTATTTCAATTTCTACCTTTCTTCTTTTCTCTAGTTTTTTTTTCTATCTTAATAATCAATTGATATGTCATGTGTCGACTTCTTTCGCCTCTTTTTTGTAATTTAGGTTAACCTTACATGGTTTAATAATCTTGTGTATTTTAAATCTCTTCATCTACTACCTTGACAAAGTCACCTTCACTAAATATGTCCCTTGGGTATGCAACGAATGCAAGGAGAATGAAATCACTAGAATGATGAATTCTGATATTGTCCCACCTGTAACTGATTTGGTAGAGCATAGTCATGTTGCACAACCTGTTGATGATCCTATTTGGAGGTGAGTAAATATCTCGTAGATTATTAGGAATTTACTGTTGTATACATTGTGAATAAAAATATTTGTTTTCTTGCACATTTTCTGGCAGGGGTTGCTATAACATTTGGAACAACAAGTATACGCTAGACAGAGTTGTTGCTCACCTCTCTGACAAAGCAAGTCAAAGTGTTTCTGAAAAAGCAAAGTTACTTCAACTTCATCTTCACTTTGAAATCTTTCAAAAGGCGATTTATGGACTAAGTATTTCAACACACCATAGGCTACTGTCGATGACATTGAATTGTTTTTCTTCCCCTCGGAGGCAAGGTAACTATTTTATATGTTCACCATTTTATGCTTAGTGTTATTCATCAAATTCGCTTTGTTTTCATTTTCATTTTATCCGTACAAACACCAGGATAAATTTTATAGTATGGTTCAAGATATGATTGGTGGAGAACATGCTTTCCGAGCATTAACACCATATGGGGAGCTATTGGTTTTCACATCCACAGAACTGCCCCTGCGTCACTAGAGTAAGTTTTTATTTATTTCGTGGTTTCATTAAATGTTATTTCATGTTCATTGTTAACTTATTTGAGAAACTGGTTGGCAGGATACCAACGAAAATGCTACTTATGAGGCATTTTCAGAGCGACACAAGGTTCTTCAAGCTGTCTATTGGTACCAAACAGGATTCAAACTCCTGACAATGTTTTGGCTTCCTGATGCTATGAACGATAGGGCCCCTACTGAGGACGATCACAAGTTATGATGGACGATTTGGGAAGAGGAAAGAGGATCAGAAAAACGATTGCTAGGTTGGATGACTATATATGATTGTAGTCAGGATTAAAGTTGGGTGCTATTAGAGTTAGCCAAAAGGACAGGGGAATCCATATCATATTCTTTATCCACAATTTGACTGAAATCAAACTTTGTGATGGACAAAACAAAAGTTTCGTATTATTCACTATGTTTCGGATCTTTGTATTGCTGGCTCTCGAGGATTTCTCAATTTTCAAAAAATGTAAACAATTTTGTTTTCATCAATGATGTTATGTGAAATGTTACTATATGTAATATGTCATTTGTTTAGCTATACAAGGTTCTTATTATTTTTAATGACTCATCCAATTAACTATTGATTAATTAAGATGTGTGTTAATTGGCTACTTAATTTGGAAAGTGCTTTTGTCAATAGTAGATCAACCATTTATGTTTGATCAAGATTTCAAAAGTGTTTCTATGTGTTCTTAAATAGTAACAATAATAAATATTCATAACAAACGACCGCATAATGTTCAAATCCAAGTGAAAAGCTTCCCTAGATTTTGCTGAGTAAATCAAAATCACAAGACGACGACAACAACAACAACATAGTAATACTTAATGGTGATCACATAATACAATAGAATTTGGAGAGGGTAAGACGACAACAACAACATAATAGTACTTAATTAACGCTACCCCTTATTTTGACCTCAACTGTAACGCTACTCGTTACTTCGACCTCGACTGTAACGTTATCCCTTACTTCTACCTCGATTGTAACCTACCCATTTACTTAAGTAATATCCTAAGCTTCTCTCTTAGCCCTTTTCCATGTTAAATAAGTGGTTTTGTTAGCTGTTGTCGTAGTTTATAGGAGCTTGTTGGCGGTAGATTTCTATTTCATAGGTGCAGTTATGTTTCTAGAGTATAATTTGTAGTAGCTAACTTAGTAGAATATTTTATCTTTAACTGTTTAGCAATTGTTAAGCTACCAGTTACGTTGGTTCCTATTTTTCTACAGTTAGTCGTTGTAACTCACTTGTATAAAGAGAGCTTGCAACTGTATAATAAAACAACACTTACTTGATTCATTTTTTTGTTATTCTCTGTCTTTCTACTGAATATTTTGTAACATTTGGTATTTGAGCCAGAAAGAGACTTTCTGATGTCGAGTATAAGTGTTGGTACTGCATATTGAGAGTTATTTTTTGCAGTACTATTGCAGTAGCAAAAACTATGGCCTCTGAAAATAATGTTCAGCCTGCTATTGGACCTCTAAAAATTTTGTTCAGCCTGCTATTCCACGCTTCGATGGTCATTACGACCATTAGAGCATGCTGATGGAGAATTTCCTTAGGTCCAAGGAATTCTGGCTAGTTGTCAGTACTGGCGTGCAAGAGCCAACGGCTGGTACTACCTTGTCTGAGGTACAAAAGGCAGAATTGGAAAGTCTAAGGTTGAAAGATCTCAAGGCAAAGAATTATCTTTTCCAAGCTATTGATCACTCAATATTCGAGACTATTTTTTGCAAAGATACTTCTAAGAAAATATGGGATTCCATGAAGAAGAAGTATCAAGGAACGAAAAAGCCAAAAAGGGCATTATTGCAAATATTTCGTGCTGATTTTGAGACATTACAAATGAAGATGGGAGAATCAATTTCAGATTACTTCTCAAGGACTATGGCAATAGAAAATAAGATGTGGATTCATGGTGAGAAGATGGAAGATGTCACCATTATTGAAATATTCTTCGCTCCATGACATCAAAATTCAACTATGTTGTTTGTTCAATTGAGGAATCAAAAGATACTACTGAACTTTCAATTAATGAATTGCAGAGCTCATTATTGATTCATGAGCAGAAAATGAATCAATAAAGTAGCAAGGAACAAGCTCTTCAAGTCTCATTTAACTATCACTCTTCAAAAGGTGGTGGTCGCGGAAGAGGAAGAAGGGGAGGAAACAATTCTGGTGGTGGGAGGCACTCGCACCAGAAAATTGAAGAAAATTCTTCAAATTCTCAAGTTAGGGGAAGAAGCTTTGATAACAACAATAATTCAGGTAATTATAAGTCGAAGTCAGTTGATAAGTCAAAGGTTGAATTCTACAGATGTCATAGGTATGGCCATTATAAATCAAAATGTAGAACTAACTTGAATACAGATGGTGGACGACAGTCTAATTTTGCAGAAAAGGAAGAAGATACCTCTCTGTTAATGGCCCGTCAAGAGGTAGAACAAGCGAGAATGATTCAAAAGTTAGACGTGGGTTTCAGTAATCACATGTGTGGAAACAAGTCTGATTTCTCCATATTAGATGAGTCATATCAAGATTATGTTAAGTTCGGGAATGATTCAAAAGTTGTTGTCACGAGAAAAGGACAGGTAACCATTCAAACTAAAAGAGATATTCCTGAAATAATCTCTGATGTCCTTAATGTTCCAAAGTTAACGTCAAATCTTTTGAGTCTTGGTCAGTTGCAAGAGAAAGGATATGAGATTGTCATTAAAATGGATTTTGTTGAATTCAAGATGAAAATTTTGGCAATTTGCTCAAGTTAAAATGACTGCAAACAGAATGTTTCCTCTCTATCTCAATAATATACAACAATCATGCTTCTTAACAAAACAAGGAGATGATGCTTGGTTATGGAATTTTAGTTTTGGGCATCTGAATTTCACTGGATTAAAGACCTTGCAACAAAAGAAAATGGTTATTGGTCTTTCTCAAATTTCAGCTCCATCTGAAATTTGTGAAAAGTGTGTTGTTAGCAAGCAATCTCGCAACTCTTTTCCACAAAGGGGTTCATGGAGAGCAAAGAAGGCACTGGAACTTGTCCACTCCGATATTTGCGGACCAATAATACCATCTTCTAATGGAGGTAAAAGCCATATAATTACCTACATTGATGGTTTTACTCGAAAATGTTGGGTATACTTTTTGCAGATGAAATCTGAAGCTTTTGAATCTTTTAAAAGCTTCAAAGTGCTTGTTGAAAAAGAGATCGGTAGCCCAATAAAAGCTCTGCGTTTAGATCGTGTGGGAGAATATAACTCACATGAATTCGCAAATTTATGTGAGCTTCACGGAATCAAAAGGCAACTTATAGCAGCCAGCTCGCCCCAACAAAATAGAGTATTTGAGAGAAAAAATCACACTATCATGAACATGATGCAGAGTATTTTGACAAGCAGCGGTGTTTTAAAAAGCTTTTGGCCTGAAGCACTCAATTGGACTATTCATATCCTGAATAGATGCCCCACATTTGCAGTTAAATACATGACTCCGGATGAAGAATGGAGCAGACAACGACCAACCACATATCACTTCAGAATCTTTGGGTGCATTGCATATGCCCATATTCCTGATCAAAAAAGAAGCTAGACGACAAGGGAGAAGAATGTATTTTTCTCAGTGTTAATGATTAATCAAAATCTTACAAGCTTTATAATCCTAACACTAAGAAAATATTAGTTACCCAAGATGTCATCTTTGATAAAAAACAGTTTTAGTCGTAAAACAAAACTGCCATGAAAGAACAAATTCCAATATGCATTGATAGAGAAAATGGTGAAGAAGCAATTCATCCTCAACAACAAGTTCTAGCAGTAGTAGTCCCTGAAAATACTTAAGATAGCAATCTTAGATGTTCTGAAACATTGCCTGTTATGGATGAGCAAAGAGAAACTATAACTGATTCACGTGCCCCTCGTGCTCGAAGAAACCCGCATGGATGACAGATTACAAGGTAAAGGAATTAATCAATCTGAAGACCCTTACACTCATTTTTCTCTATTTTCTGATTGTGAACCAATAAATTTTAAAAGTGCTGTCAAAGATGAAAAATGGCGAAAGGCAATGGATGATGAAATTGCAGCCATTGAAAAAAATGATACATAAGAGCTTGCTGATCTACCAGATGGACATTAAATGATTGAAGTAAAGGGTTCATAAAACTAAGCTGCAGCAGAATGGAGAGATTGACAAGTACAAGACACGGTTGGTGGCTAAAGGCTACAAACAAAAATTTGGGGTGGATTACAGAGAAGTTTTCGCTCCTGTTCTCAGACTTGATACAATCAGATGAGTGATGGCATTGGCTTCGCAAAATTCATGGCCTATTTGTCAATTGGATGTGAAGTAGGCTTTTCTACATGGAGACTTGCAAGAACATATATTTATTGAATAATCTCCTGGTTACGATAAAATTGATGAAGAGCACAATGTTTGCAAATTGAAGAAGGCTCTAGATGGACTAAAACAAGCACCTAGAGCTTGGTATAGTTGTATCGATGCTTATTTTCAAAAGAAGGTTTTCAAAAATGTCCGTATGAACATACTCTTTATACAAAGTGTGAAGATAGAGGGAAAATATCGATGGTAGGGTTATACGTAGATGATCTGATTTATACGGTTAATGATAGAGTCATGTTTGAAAAGTTCAAAAGATCTATGATGCTTGAGTTTGATATGTCTGATCTTGGAATGCCGCATTACTTTCTTGGCATAGAAATAGTGCAATCAGTTGAAGGAGTATTTATTTCTCAAAAGAAGTATGTGCGAGAAATTTTAGACAGGTTTCAAATGACCAATTGCAATCCTGTCACTTCACCTTTTGATGTTGGCTTGAAGCTTACGAAGGATCTTGGAGGAAAGAGGATCAGTGGCACTTTTTTAAGCAAATTGTGTGAAGTCTGATGTATTTGACAGCAACAAGGCCGGACATCACACATGTTGTAAGTCTCATTTGTAGATTTAGGAGAATCCAAAAGAATTGCATCTTTTGGCTGCAAAAAGGATCCTTCGATACATAAAAGGTACTGTCGACTTTGGGTTGTTCTACAAGAAGGATGAAAATACATATCTGATTGGCTTTTCTTATAGTGATTATGCTTTAGAGTTAGATGATCGGAGGAGTAATTCAGGTTATGTGTTTATGCTAAGTTTAAGTGCAGTCTCATGGTCATCAAAGAAACAGCTAATTGTCACTTTATCAACAACCAAAGCTGAGTTTTTTGCTGCTACTACATGTGCCTGGCAAGCCATTTGGCTAAGAAATATTCTTACTGAGTTGAATGTCAAGCAACAAGAAGCAACAACAATTTATTGTGACAACAGTTCTACAATAAAGTTGTCCAGAAATCCAGTATTTCACGGGAGAAGCAAGCATATTGATGTAAGATTTCATTTTTTAAGAGATCTCACTGAAGATGGAGTAATTGATCTTGTCTACTACAGAAGTGAAGATCAGGTCGCGGACATTTTCACAAAATCCCTCAAACATGCATCATTTGTGAAGCTTAGGAAATTACATGAAGTTTGTACTTATGTGTAACAGACTTCTGAGAATTAAACTGAATGTTCGAGAACATTAGTTTAAGGGAGGAAATGCTAAATAAATGATTTTGTTAGCTGTTATCCTAGCTTATAGGAGCTTGTTGGTAGTAGATTTCTATTTCATAGGTGTAGTTTTGTTTCTAGAGTTCAATTTGCAGTAGGTAACTTAGTAGAATATTTTATCTTTAACTGTTTAGCAATTGTTAAGCTACCAGTTTCGTTGGTTCCTATTTTTCTGCACTTAGTTGTTGTAACTCACTTGTATAAATAGAGCTTGCAACAGTGTAATAAAACAACACTTGATTGATTCATTTTTTGGTTATTCTCTGTCTTTCTATTGAATATTTTGTAACATTCCAGCCTAATCTAATTTTACTATTCTATTAGTCAAGATTTTTGAAAGAAAATCTAAGAGACATAGGAAATATCAATAAAAAAGTTATCAAATAGGATCTCTTGAAATTTTTTTAAAAAGCTTATGTATGAATGGCAAATAAGTAGGGAAAATGCGTAAGTACCCCCCAACCTATGCCCGAAATCCCAGAGATACACTTATACTATACTAAGGTCCTATTACTCCCCCACCCCCAAACTTATTTTATAAATAATTTTCTACCCCTTTCGACCTACGTGGCACTATCTTCTGGGTCCAACGCGTGTTGACCATTTTTTCAAGCTATCTGGTAGATAGTGCCACGTAGGCCAAAAAGGGGTAGACAATTTTTTATAATATAAGTTCTGGGGGGGGGGGGTAATAAGACCTTAGTATAGTATAAGTGTGGCTTTGGAATTTCGGGCATAGGTTGAGGGGGTACTTATGCATTTTCCCAATAAGTAGTGGCAAAAATTAATTCTCCTTCGATTTAAATTTATTTGTCTTATTTTCTATTTTAGTCTATTACAAAAAAAAAAAAATGTCTCTTTCCTAATTTGGTAACTCTTTAATTTCAAATTCTTGTTGGCATGTTCAAAATTACAAGATTAAATTGGGTTCATAATACACATTCTAAATTTAAGACTACAAAATTCAAACATCTTATTAACTTTCTTAAACTTTGTGTCTGGTCAAACCAACACAAACAAATTGAAACATAGGAAGTATTAGTTAGGACAATTGAGATATAATTTGGTTAGTAATATACTAAATTTGTCTTCTTACATGTTCAAACACACTTCAATACCTCTCACATTCGGACGAGCTACAAGTTAGACTTAGAACTTAGATGGAAAACTTTTGTAAGTGTAGAATGGAACCATTCAACCTGGTGTTGGTTTTCATTTATGAAATTATGATTCTTAGATTTAAAAAAAACAAATTTTTTTTTTTTTACTTTGCAAAAGGTTCACAAGCAAAAGAACAACTTGAGAAAGATGTCAATTTACTCATGACAACTTATTTGCAAATTCACACCATAAATAGTAAAGGCTCGAGCTAAAGCATCTCAATGATCTAGTGTTCATTGAATACGAGACATTTGAGATGTCTTACATTTCTCAAAAATTAATTGATCCAAATTCTTTTGATGGAAGTAATGAGTCCAATGAATGGCTAATTAGAGTCTCTAAAAATCATGAATATAAACAAGTATTTATGGAGAATATGATTTTACTTGAGGTAATGTTGTTGAGGCAAGTGGAGTGGTGAAAACTTTTATGGGTTTGAGGGGAAGTTCAAACGTTTATGAGCAAAAACTAAAAAGAAGCATGTACAAGACAATCCCTAATTAATGAAATGTGAGGATGATGATGAAGAATATTTTGAGAATCTTATTCTTGATGCAGAATAGATATTATTCTTCTCGGTTAAAGAAATATAGCCTTTATTTCTATTTCTGTTTATCACCAAATCCAAATGAATCCGGATGTTGAATAAAAGTCTATATTAAAACAAATTATGGCTTATATAAATCATTTGCGATTGCTTATTTGTTTAACAAATGTCCATCCCTTCACGTGTTTAAGAATCGTGTCTTTGAGAGTTTTTTTTTTTTGGCAAGTTGGTTCTTGTTTATTTTGATGATATTCTTGTATTAGACATTCCTCAAAATGATCACCTTCTTAATGTACAAACTGTTTTTGAAATACTTAAGAGAGGGTTGATATGTTGAGTGCTAAGTTGGAAGTAAGGTTTTGAACAAGTAAAGGATTTATTTGCTAGTGATATTGAGTCTCACAAAAACAATACTGCTCGTTAGTCTAACGTTCCATGAAACAGCGTTATTTTTTATAGGCCCATAATAGTGGAATGATGGAACACTTTGGGGTTCATAAGACACTAAGACATTTTGGCGGAAAAAATTATTGGCCCACATGAGATGGAATGTAGAAAGGATGCATAGCCAATTTCCATAACACAAGCAAACTAATTTTGCCTCAAGGTTTATAACACCTTTGATTTATTCTAAATGGACCTTGGTTGGATATTTCTGTGGAATTTGTTGTTACATTCAAGGCATGTGATAAAATTGGAACGAAAAATGGCTTGCCATGCTATTGCTTACTAGGTTATCAGTAGATCGTTTGTAGCTTTCTAAGTCCGATTATATAAGCTGATTTTGACTCTCTTGTTTGTTGTTCTAGTTTGGTATACTAATTGTTGACATAATTACTCAAAACTTGTGTCGTTGAACTGATCTTTTATGTGTTTTAAATCTCTTCAGCTACTGCCATGACAATAAATTCCCAATCAGGAATTCTGATCCCGTCCCACTTGGAACGGATTTGGTAGAGCATAGTCATGATGTACAACCTGTTGATGATCCTATTTGGAGGTGAGGAGATGTCTCAAAGATTATTCAATTGCGTGGTAATTTATGGACCTGTGAATGAAAATGTTTATTTTCTTGGACATTTCTTGCAGAGGTTATTTTAACGTATGGAATGAAAAGTATGAGCTTGACGGAGTTATTGCTCACCTCTCCGACAAAGCATGCCAAAGTGTTTCTCAAAAATCAAAGCTACATTACCTTATCTTCACATTGAAATGGTTTCTAAAGCTAATTTATGGCCTAAATAATTCAACACATCAGAGGCTAATGTTGATGACATTGAATTGTTTTTCTTCCCCTCAGAGGCAAGGTAAGTACGGTATATGTTCATCATTTTACGTGTATTACTTTTCATCAAATTCGCTTTGTTTGTCATTTTAATTTTCTCCGTACAGGCACCAGGATAAATTTGATCGTTTGGTTGAAGATATGATTGGTGAAGTACATGCTTGCCGAGCATCAACGCCATATGGGGAGCTGTTGGTTTTCATATCCATAGAACTGCCCCTGCCTCACTAGAGTATGTTTTTATTTGTGGGGCTTAGATCTTACTTTTCATTAGATGTTATTTAGTGTCCTTTGTTAACTTATTGAAGAAACTGGTTGGCACATACCAACTGAAATACTATTTATGGGGCATTTTCAAAGCGACACAGACCAGTTTTAGTAGCCGTCTATTGTAACCAAATAATATTCAATCTGGGATGGTACGTCAAACTCCTGATAATGTTTTGGAAGCCAGAGACGCTGTGAACGATAGGGCCCCTACTGAGGTCGATGCAAAAGTGATGACAGACGAGTTGGGAAAAGGAAAGAGGATCAAAAGACGAAATGCTAAGTTGGGTTGTATTAGAGTTAACCAAAAGGACATGGGAATCAATAGCAGCTTCTTTATCTACCATTTAACTGAAATTAAACTTTGTGATGGACAAAAGTTTTACATTATTCACTATTTTTTAGAATCTCATTAGTATTGTTGTTTCTCGAGGATTTCTCGATCGTTATTACCCGTTGTATTATAATGTATTGATACTTTAAATTAAATATCATGTTTCTACTAATTGTTACTGAAATTTTATCCTTTTTATCCATCATTGAGTAATGATGAAAAGTCTCATTTTGTGAAATGATCGATTTGGTGTTATCGCGTCATTATCTTAATACTATCCTACCTATTTACAGTAGCTCTACCTCCGTACCCTACTTTTTTTTGTAGGTTTGTTATTTAAATTGTTGATGTTGTGACACAATGTAACCACGGAAAAGGATACCACATAATACAATATGTTACGATACAACATAATACTATGTGTACATTATAATCAGACTTTGCACATACCTAATCATAAACAATTACAAACGCCAACAACAACAACAATATACCCAGTGAAATCTCACAAGTGAGGTCTAGGGAAGGTAGAATGTATGTAGACTTTACTACTACCTCATGGAAGTAGAGAGATTGTTTCCAAAATACCCTCATGCTCAAGTGCCACAAATCCAGGTACAAAGAAGAAGGAGATAGTGAAGATAATATAGCAAGTAACAAGGTAACAGTGCAAAGTCTATACCGTAAAGAAGTTGAAAACAACAATAAAATTAAAAATAATTTGATGCACAAAATATTTCGTATTAACATTGTCATTAATTTGAGCCTAAAACCTCATGTAGATTTTGCTTAATTTTCCTCCGAGCTCCTGTCATCGTCTCCAACAACAAAATGGTAAGTTAATTATCACGTCCCGAGGCTACCCCTAGACGTAACATGGGACCTAGAATCATGAGTGACCCCAAGCTAACTCTAAGTCTGGCATATATAAAGTATACTGAAAATGACTAAGCAAAACATGAACTATGCAGAAGCTAAAAATAGTGGATATCTGTACTGGGGAAAACCCAACTAGTCTTAATATATGAGATATCATAAATAGATTTAAGTGATGACTAAAACAACACTTAACAACTCGAGTTGAATCTACTACTACGTCTGAAAAGCCTTTACTGAATTGAGTTGTTGGGACATGCCCCCAACTAACACTAACAAAATTGAAAACTGGAAATGAAGACTAAAATAGAAAGCATGTATATTGTCCTCAAAGTATAAGGACCCACCAGTGAAGCTGCTGAAGTTGAATTGAGAATCGATCTAAGCGTGATCTGGATGTTGAGTGTCTGAACCTATATCATGAAATGCTATAGAACAAAATATGCATCAATATTTGGAATGTACTGAGCATGTAGGATATAGATATGCTAAGCTGAACAAAGTATAAAACCTGAACAATGCATAACTGAGCAATGATATAATCTGAACAAGGATATAAATATGTACTAAAGTATAACTGAAAGATAAAATGAATGCAACGACCAAGTACTAATCATGAAGATAACATGTTGACCTGTATACTGAAGTAACTGCTGAAAATCTGGTTAATGCACTAAGAGTCTGACTAAGAGAACTACTATTAACCGACATAAACCACGTGAGCTAAACGTTGAGTCTGATGTATACGCCTAATCGAGAGGACCCATTATACCTTGTCAGGGGTATAAAGACATGACTATGTCATGATTACTGAAACTGGTGCCCAACTGAGGGGACTTATAAATCTACGCGGGCACATAGTTTTGGGACTTTGAGGGTACGCTGAACCTAGTCCAACTCAGCGCTAAGTCTACTCCCAACTAAATATTTGAAATTTGGACCATGATTTTCTGTTTAACTGCTCTAGCAAATATAATTCATGAATTAAGAGAAATTACACAAACTAGAGTTCTGAGTTTATACAAAGAATTATGCAAAGTTTCAACAAAACATGATATTCCGATTAAGGATAATACAACAGCAAAATCACCATGAATCTCCAAGGTTTTATAATCCCTAGGTCTAAACAAGCTATGAAGAATCAAGGAACTGTCACACCCCGAAGCTACCCCCAGAACACGAAAACGGGACCTAGGATCATGAGTGACCCCATGCTAACCCTGCTAGCATATCATAAGCATATTAGAGTAAACTAAAGTAAGGAAATATTGTGCAGAAGCATAAGACATGCGATAAAGGAAAATGATAGGGAATACCCATTCTAAATCTGAAATAAATAATTTGACAAGAGTTCAATAACAATTGAAGATGAAACTCAAATCTAAAACTGAATCTAACTATGTCTAAAAATAGCCTCTAACTGACAAGAAGTGTTGGGACATGCCCCAACTAAATCTAGCAAAAACTGAAACTAAGACTAAAAGTAAAAGAAACATGTATGTCGTCCTTGGAGAATGAGGACACACTACTGATACTGCTGAGATGAAGATCAAGAACCGACCTATGCGTGATCTGGAAGCTGAGGACCTAAACCTACATCACTAGAAGATATAGCGCAGAGTATGTGTCAGTACTTGAAAGGTACTGAGCATGTAAGATAGAGTAAAGTTGAACAATAAACATAACTGAACCGAAGCATAAATCTGAGCAACGATAAGAGATAAGAATGATATTATACAGGAAATACTGAACATGAAATGACTGAATGTAATGACCAAGTTTATAACATGCTGAGACTGAAATCTAACTGTAACTGATAACTTGGTCAATGCAATAGAATCTTACTATAAGGGAGCTGCTAATAACCGACATAAAAGCATATGAGCTAAATGTGGAGTCCGATGTATACGCCCCATCGAGAGGACCCAATATGCCCTGCCAGAGGTATAAAGGCATGATTGGCGTGATCACTAAGTATAATGCCCACAGAGAGGACTTACCTACGAGGCAGGTAGTTCTGGGACTATGAGGGTGACTGACCCTAGTCCACTCGATATTAAGTTACTTCTAATTGATTATGTAATTAACACATTTATGACTAAATTTCTATAATACTGGATAGTTCAAAATACTAACATGTAAACTAAGAATGCAACATTAATATGCTGATAATGAATACATTTAAAAATTGAGGATCCGAAATAATTGACCTAGCATGTGTAATTCATGAACTAAAAGAACTACATAGCTAGGGTTCTGAATTTATGAAGGAATCTACACAAAATGATACTAAAGTCATGACAATCTGATTTGGATCATTCTAACAGCTAAAACCCAACAATTTCTAACATTCAAGAAACCCTAGGTCTATATAATATTAAGGGAATCAAGATTCTGACCGAAAACTAGGGACCTAATAGGCGAAAGGAACCCCCTAGTGAAATCCCACATACCTGGTGATGAATTCCATGGAGAGATCTATCGATTTAGGGGCAGGAACTGATGAAAATCTACTGCATTCTTGAACTAGGGCTTGGTCGACTCATTTCTCCTCTTTTGTTCTAAGTTTGATGAATTATGGATAATTAATTGACTAGGGTAAGTTCTAATTAGTTTACTAGGCTAAAGTTGACCAAAACCACATAGTTTAGGGGTCCAACGCCTAAGAAAAAGACCGAACTATCCCTGACTTAAAAGGTGTCGGGGTCACCGACGGTCCATGTTAGTCAACCATCGTTCGACATCTGAGGCTAAAAAGTTAGGGTCCAACCTACGGCCTTGGATCACGGACCGTGGTTTGACCTATGGTCCGTAAGTCCTAGCGTAGGTCTGGACTTAGAGAATATTTCTGGGGAGTTCTCGAACTGATTCTTGGGCCTCGATCTGCAGACTAGGACCACGGTCCGTGCGTTCGGCTATAGGTCAACACTTAGAATAATTTTTGGGCTGACTCTAGGGAGGGTTGCAGTAGGTGAACCACGAACCACCAGAACACACTATGGGTTACCCTATAGTCCATGGATTGGTGCCCTTTGGTAACACCTGCACCTTTTGAAACCTGCATTTTGGTAGGTCTAGCATACAGGGTGTTATAGGAACTGACTGAAATCTAAGGACCTAATGGGTGAAAGGAACCACTAGTGAAATACCACATACCAGGTGACGATATCTAGGGAGAAATCCTTTAGATTTTGGGGCTGAACATTGAAGAACAATGTTGTTTGTTCTTGAAAGAAACTAGCGCCTCTCTCTTTTTTTTATTCTAACTTGGATGATTTTTGGAGAATGAGGGTTCTAAGAATGTCTGACTAGATTATTAGGCTTAGACTAAGTAAAACGACGTAGTTTAGGCATCAAACGATGTAGTTTAAGTGCCAAGTGCATAGGGAAAAAGACCAAAATGACCCTGATTTACAAGCTGACAAAGGCCATTCACGGTGGGACTGATGGGCCATTGTTTGAACCATTGCCCGTCAACTGGGTCGTGGTTCATGGTCTGACCGACATGGCTTCACTAAAATGAGCATAATGTTTTACTCCGAGTTTGGATTTTAGCAAACTCGGAGGCGTTGGAAAGAGGATTCAATTATATTGAATTTGATAGGTTATGGGACACCTAATTCATTTTGTGATAAAAGATATGACTGTTTGAAGTTGATCCAAAACAATTTTTTTCTAATTAGCTGCTGACCCTCACCTACGGCCAGACCTACAGTCTGTAGGACCAACCACGGACCGTACTAGTTGGTCGTGGGTGGGATTAGAGACCCCTAAGTCTGGAACCCAACGAAGGGACCCCACCTAGGTCTGTGGTTTGATACACGGTCCATCGGTGGCTTCCGTTGGTCCTGACACCAGATCCTGGAAAGCTACATTTTTTCCATCTTATTGAATCTGAGGTGTTACATTAATACTTCTAAACGATGATTATAGTCTCATATTCTTTGATGCACAATCGCAATTTATAATTACCCTTAATAAATGTATTTTAAGTTAAATAAAATAAATGCTATTATGAGTTATAATTTCTTGCAAGACTTCATTATTGACTCCTTTGGTAGAATATAAAAGTTGAATAATGTTTTAAATAAATTAATATTTTTTATTTCAATTGTCAATTAAAGAGTCACTTAATTCTTTGTTTTATTAATTAAAATTATCTTTTTTTCGAAAAAATATTAAATTGCTTTAAGATGTTATCCTTAATGGTGGATAGCCAGATGAAAGGGACATTTCCTTTTATGTGAAATTATATGTATTCATAAAATAAATTATGAGTTATAATTTCTTACCCAGCTTCCTTATTGACTGTTTCAATAAAATATGAAAGTGGAATAAAGTTTTAAATAAATATAACTTTGTGATTTCGGTTTTCAATTAAAGAGTCATTTAAGTTTTTGTTTTATTAAATAATTTTTTTTCAAAAAAGATATTAGATTGCTTCAAGATATCTGCTAGCTTCAACGTCACGCTAATTCTATTCAACAAAGAGTGATTCGCTAGGCTATTCTAATTTTTTTTAAAAGAATTTCATTCTCTCCATACCCGCCTACCATATTCTAATATAGTTCTGACTTTTCACCAATCTCCAATTATTTTTTATTCAAGCATGGTATGTCTCTTTGAATTTAGTGACTTGTCTTTTTTCATCTAGTGTAATTTTTTACAATCTTTGATTATTATAAATTTTTTGTGTTTTCTTTCACGGATTAGAGTTCCAATAAAATTTTGAAAAAGCATATCTTTTTTATACATGATAGTTAATTATATTTTGATAAAACAAATTTAAAAATTTAGCAATAATTTTTTTTTAATAATTTGTAAGGCATGAATAGATATATAAAAAAAATTATTCTGTGTTACATAACATAACAAACACTTATATCTTAAGTAGATTTGTATGAGTCATAGTAAACTATGTAGAATATACGTAGATGATCAATCGTACTTTATGATTAACCTTAAAAAATAAATATTAAATTAGATAAAATTGTAATTATGAATTATAATTTCATACGACTTCATTATTGACTGTATTTTGTAAAATATAAAAGTTGAATAATGTTTTAAATAAATATAATTTTTTCCCCAAAAATATTAGATTTCTTTGAGATCACATTGATCTATAACGTTTGATCAACCCATCATATATATAAACTATAATGTTTCCCTTATTTTCATCATCTAGCTTCAACGTCACGCTAATTTTCTTCAACGAAAAAGGCTGGGTAGGATTTCTTGAATTCTCAAAGAAAGAAAAGCCTTCTATCGATCGCTCCATACCCGCTACCAGAGTCTAATATAATTCTGAATTTCCACCATGGTATGTATCTTATAATTTCTCACTTGTCTTATGGATTTTAGTTTTGAAAACTTTTTCAATTGGGTTAATTGTTGCACAAACTATCAAAATTATTCTAGTTGTAGAAATATTTAAAAATAGAATCAAAACTTCATCATTTTCACTTTTATAATATTTTGTATTACTTTCAATTACAAAAATATGTCTTAATTAGTATATGAAGTTGCGTCCATAAAGATTGAATATATTCCTTAATGTTGAGATATTGGTAAAATAAAAAAGTCAAATAATAATTTAAATAAATATAGCTTTTTGATTTCGGTTGTCAATTAAAAAGTCATTTAATTCTTAATTTTATTAAATAAAATTACTTTTTATTCAAAAAAATATTAAATTGCTTCAAAATATAGCCTTATTGGTGGATAGCAGGATGAAGGGGACATTTTCTTTTAAAATAAAATAAATGAATAAATTCGATAAACTTGCCATTATGTGTTAATAGTTTCTTACAATACTTTGTATTGACTGTTTTGGTAAAATATAAAAATGGAATAAAATTAAAGAGTCAATTAATTTTTTATTTTATTAAATAAAATCATCTTTTTTCCAAAAAAAATATTAGACTTTTCAAGATATCAACCTTAATGGTGGATAGTTAGATGAAATGGATATTTTCTTCAAGTAAAAAACATATATGGCTACTAGCTTAAAAAATAAGTTTGACCAACACATCATATATATATATATATATATATATATATATATATATATATATAAACTATAATGTTTCCTTGATTTTCATCACCTAGCTTCAACGTCAAGCTAGAATTACTTGAATTCTCTAAATTCTCAAAAAAAAAAAAAAAAAATCTATCAGTCCATACCAGCTTACCAGATTCTAATCTTGTATTGAAATTTTCATCCATCTCCAATTAGTTTTGATTCCTCACCATGGTATGTCTCATCGAATTTCCTCATTTGTCTGGTTTGATTTAGAATAATTTTTTACACTTTTTGATTGTTATAAATTTGTTGTGATTTCTTTACCGAGTAAGTGTTCCAATTAATTTTTTGAAAAGGGAGCTCTTATTTTATTTAATTTTTTTCTTATACATTTTTATTTTCATTAATTATTAAAATACATGATAGTTAATTCTAATTTGATAATTAATTATTTTCAATCAGCGATATAATATTTTCTATAATAATTCGTAAGACACGAATTGACATATATAAATTATTATGCTTTACATAACACCACAAACTCTTATATCTTAAGTGAATTCGTACGGATTATAGTTTGGAAAACTTTTTCAATTGAGTCAATTGTTGCACGAATCATCATAATTATTCCAGTAGTAGAAATATTTAAAAATAGAATTAAACTCCATTTGATTGGGTATACCAATTAGAGTATCATTTTTACTTGTATAATAGTTTGTATTACTTTTAATTACAAAGTAGGTTCAAATCATCAATATTGTAGTGAGTGTTATACTTTAAAAAAAGGTCTAAAGTTAAGACAATGTTTTTTGAAATTTAATTATTTGATAATTTAATTAGTTTGAGCTTGAAATGTCTATAAAGACACCTCAAAAAATTGAAGACAATTTTACAAAGCTAATGTTAAAACATGATTGATTCAAATTGAAGTGAATTAGAAAAATTAAGAAGTGAAACATAATTTCAAATTTAATTGTCTATAATTTTTAATTATAATTATATCGACGTGCTTAAGAAAAGGACAAAATTGTAACGCCTCGAGGCTACCCCCTGGACACGGACATGGGACCTAGGATCACGAGTGACCCCAAGCTAACCCTGCTGGCATATCATAAGCATACTAAAGCAAACTGAATCAATAAATACTGTGTGGAAGCTAAATAATATAAATAATCTGAAATGATGGGGAATACCCATATACTAAGTCTGAATATATGAAAACTGACAGTTTTAATACAAATGAAAAGTCAAACTCTAAGACTAAAGTTGAAACTATCTATGTCTGAAATAAAGCCTCTACTAACTAGAAATGTTGGGACATGCCCCAACTAGATCTAGCAAAACTAAAACTAAAGCTAAAAGAAAGAAAGATAATCATGTCACTAGTCCTCAAGGAATGAGGACTCACCACTAATGCTGCTGAACTGAAGATCAGGAACCGATCTATGCGTGATCTGACTGCTGAGGACCTGAACTTACATCACGAGAAGATGTAGCGCAGAGTATGCATCAGTACTTGAAAGGTACTGAGCATGCAAGATAGAGTAAAGCTGAATAATAACATAACTAAACAAGCAATAAAGCATTGATATAATTTGAACATGATAAGGATACTGAAAATAATGAACATGGCTAAACCGAATGCAATGACCAAGTTTATAACATGTTGAGACTAAATACTGAACTATACTGATAACATGGTCAATGCAATAAAATCTAACTAATCTGTAAGGGAGCTACTAATAACTGAGATAAAACCACATGAGCTAAATGTGGAGTTTGATGTATACGCCCCATCGAGAGGACCCAATATACCCTGCTAGAGGTATAGAGGCCTGCTGGCGTGATCACTAACATGATGCCCACAGAGGGGACTTACAACTTACGGGGCACATAGTTCTGGGACTTTAGGGAGACTGACCCTAGTCCACTCGGTATTAAGCTTCTCCCAATTGATTAACTAATTAACAATTTATGACTGAAACGCTATAACACTGGATAACTCAAAATACTGACATGCAAAGTGAGAATGAAACATTAATATACTGATAATAATGCATTCGAAAACTGAGGCATGTTTATATATATATATATAACTAAATTAACTGACCTAGCAAGTGTAATTCATGAACTAAAAGAACTACATAGCTAGGGTGTTGAGTTTATGCATGAATCTAGTCAAAATAATACTACAACATGATAATATGATTTGGAATCGTTCTAACAGCTAAAACCCAACAATTTTAACATTCAACAAACCGTAGGTGTAGATAACATTAAGGGTGTGTTTAGTATGTTTCCAATTTTCTCATGTTTGGTTGGGTTAAATGTTTTGGAAATTTTTTTCCAAATCAACTCATTTTCCTCAAATTTAAGGAAATGACTTCCCTTCAAAACTTAAGGAAAACATTTTCCAAAACTCTCTTCCAACTTCAAATTACAATTTTATTTTATTTTTGTTGAAAAAATCAATTTATTGTCCCTCCCCTCAAACCAAACCCCAACCCCCCTCCCCCAAATAATAATTTAAAGTTTGTTTATAAAAGATATTTTTAACTTCAATTTTTTTACTCCACCCTCACCCCCAGCCCCCTACCACCAGCCCAAAAAAAATATTAAAAGTTGTTATAAAAAGATATTTCTAATTTTTATTTTTTTATTTTTTACCCCCTACGCCCCCCCTCCCCCTCATCAGGCCCTACCCCCTTCAAAAAAAATTTAAGTTTGTTTTTAAAAAATATTTTCTACTTCAAAATTTTATATTTTCACCCCTACCCTCGACCCTCCCCCGCCAGCCGTTCCCCCCCCCCCCCCCTAAAAAAAATTTAAATTTGTTTTTAAAAAATATTTTCAACTACAAAAATTTTATTTTTTCCCCCCGATTCTCGACCACCGCCCCCCCGGCCATCCCCTACCAGCCCCCCCACCCACCCACTCCCTACCAGACCACACCACCCAAAAAAAAATTTAAGTTTGATTTTAGAAAATATTTTCAAATTCAAAATTTCATTCTTTTCACCCCTACCCTCGCCCCCCTCCTCCCCCCCCCCCAAACCTAAAAACAAATTTAAGTTTGTTTTTAAAAATATTTTCAACTTCAATTTTTTATTTTTTCACCCCTACCCTCGAGACCCCCCCCCCCCCCCCCCGGAAGCCCCACGCCCAACCCCCAAACAAATTATGTTTGTTTTTAAAAAACATTTTCAATTTCAAAATTATACTCTACTCTAGTAAAAATAAAAGATATTTCTCAAAAACATTTTTCATTCATAAATCAAACACAAAATCTTTTCCAGAAAATATTTTCTACTCACCAACCAAACATGAGAAAATAAATCAAAAATCTACTTGTTTTCCAGGAAAATATTTTCCATGGAAAACATTTTCCTTCATACTAAACACGCCCTAAGGGAATCAGATTCTAACTAAAATCTAGGGACCTAATGGATGAAAGGAACCCACTAGTGAAATCCCACATACCTGGTGACGAATTCCATGGTGAAATTTTTTGATTTCGGGGCTGAAACTGATGAAACCTTAGGGTTCTTGACTTCTTTCTCCTCTTACGCTCTAATTTTTCTATGTTTTGATGAAAGATCTGACTTAGGAAAGTTCTAGTTATGTTTCTAAGCTAAAATTGAACAAAATCATGTAGTTTAGGGGTTAAACGACGTAGTTTAGGTGTCCAATGCATAAGCAACAGACCCCTGACTTAACTGTTGTCGGGGTCACCGATGGATGGGACTGATGAATCGTTGATCGAATGACGGTCCGTGTTGGTCAACCGTCAATGGGGTTTTGGGAGTTGAAAATTGGGGTTTGATCCACAGACGCAGACCACGGTCCGTGGGTCGACACTTAGAATATTTTTCTTGGGGTTTCTGGGGAAAGGTCATAGGTGGTGCACCACAGACCTGCAAGACGGACCATGGGTTCTCATATGGTTCATGGATGGTGCCCGTGGGTGCCACCTGCAACACCTGAAATCTACAATATGGTAGTTCTAGCATGCGGGGTGTTATATTATCTCCCTCTTGGGAACATTCATCCTCGAACAAAGACTAAAGTAGCTGAAATGGAGGGAGAGAGCTTCAACCCTACCACTAAGCATTGGTAACTGATTTCTGACTGAACTAAGTTCCAAGAACATGCAAATACACAGAAAATGCAAGTAAAACATGAAGTAGCATGATGCTAAGACTGAAACTACACATAAATGATTGAAAAACTGAAGAGGAATTGTTACCTCAAACTTGAATAGAATCGGAAGGAAAGAGCTGAGGATACTTGGCCTTCATGGCTGCTTCTGCTTTCCAAGTTGCTCTCTCTATAGACTGACTCCTCCACAAAACCTTGACTCAAACGACTTCCTTGTTCCTCAACCTTCGAACCTAATGATTAAGGATTTCAACTGGTACCTCTTCATAAGTGAGACTATCCTTTACAGCCACAACTTCTAAAGGTACGATAAATGTTATATCACCCACACACTTCTTCAGCAACGAAATGTGAAATATCAGATGCACTGCTACTAGTTCGGTTGGCAACTCTAACTCATAAGCCACTTTACCTACCCTTGTCAAGATCTTATAAGGGCCTACATATCTAGGACTGAGCTTCCCATTCTTGCCAAATCTCATCACCCCTTTCATAGGTGACACTTTCAAGAAAACCCAATCATCAACTTGGAACTCTAGTTCCCTTCTCCTTACATCTGCATAGGACTTCTGGCAACTCTAGGTTGTCTTAGGTCTATCTCTAATGAGTTGCACTTTCTCCATAGCATCATGAACTGAATATTGCCCTATCAAGGTTGTTTCACCTAATTCAAACCAACAAACTGGAGATCTACATCTAAGCCCATACAATGCCTCATAAGGGGCCATCTGAATGTTGTAATGATAACTATTATTGTAGGCGAACTCTATAAGAGGAATGTGATCATCCCAACTACCCTTGAAATCGAGCACGCAATCTCTCAACATGTCCTCTAATGTTTGAATAGTACGCTCTGCCTGACCATCCGTATGCGGATGAATTGTTGTGCAAAGATTCACCCAAGTACCAAGACCTTTCTGAAATGACATCTACAAATGAGAGGTAAACTGAGGACCTCTATCTGAGATGATAGACAAAGGAACCCGATGCAACCTGACTATAGCATTAGCGTAAAGCTTTGCATAGTCCTTAGACGAATCTATAGTCCTAACCGCCAAAAAGCGCGCAGACTTAGTAACTCTATCCACTATCACCCAAATAGAGTCATGTTGTCCGTGAGTACGAGGTAAACATGTGATGAAGTCGATGTTGATCACTTCCCACTTCCAAGTAGGAATGTCGATCTCTTGAGTCATACCACCTAGTTTCTGATGTTCTACCTTGACTTGCTAACAATTAGGGAACTTAGCCACAAAATCCGCTATATCCCTTTTCATACCATTCCACCAAAAGACTTTTCGCAGATTACAGTACATCTTAGTGGTGCCTAGATGAATAAAATATCTAGAGTTATGAGCTTCTACAAGAATCTATTGTCTCAACTCACCCACCTTAAGAACACATAATCGACCCTGATAGCGAAACACACCATCTCCCCTTGGGAGAAAACCTCAACTTGCTGATAGACTGCACCCTTTAGTTGAAGCAATATCGGATCACTGTCTTGATTTTCCTTAACCTCCAATACTAATGAAGATTCTTACCCATTTTGGACTGTTACACAACCATCTATATGCTTATAAGATGAACTCCTAATCGAGCAAGTCTGTGAACATTCGTTGCTAGCTCCTTTCTTTCTTCCTCTGCATGTGCCACACTACCCATCGATAGTCTGTTAAGAGCATCTGCTACTACATTGGCCTTACCTGGATGGTAATGCACACTCATATCATAGTCCTTGAGGAAATCAAGTCATCTCCTCTAGCAAAGATTCAACTCTTTCTGGGTGAAAACATACTGGAGGCTCATATGGTCTATGAACACATCTACGTGGGCACCATACAAGTAATGTCTCCAAATCTTAAGTGTAAATACCACTCTGTCTAGAACATAAGTTATAAACTTACCTAACTGCTTCAACACATAACCTAGGCCAAATATGGATGCATCACAATAGATCACATACCCATCTGAACCCTTTGGTAAAGTCAAAACAGGAGTTGTAGTCAACCTAGTTTTCAATTCTGCAAAGCTCTTTTCCCAATCATCTGACCACTGAAACTTGACTTTTTTTTTGCGTCAACTTAGTCATTGGAGAGGCTATGGATGAAAATCCTTCCACAAACCTTATGTAATAACCCGCTAGACCCAAGAAACTTCTGATATCTGTAGGAGAGATAGATCTGGGCCATTGTTTCACGACTTCTATTTTCTAAGAATCCACTTAAATCTCTTTGCTAGACACAATGTGACCAAGGAAAGCAATGAATTACAACCAAAACTTGCACTTGCTAAATTTAGCGAATAACTGGTGATCTTTGAGAGTTTGCAGAACAACCCTCAAATGATTCACATGTTCTTTCTCATTTCTAGACTAAATGAGGATATCATCAATAAAGACGAGAACAACCGAGTCCAAGTACTTCTTGAACACTCTGTTCATCAAATCCATGAAAGTTGTAGGAGCAATGATTAGTCCAAATGACATAACTACAAATTCATAATGACCATACCGAGTTCTGAAGGCTTTCTTCAGAATGTCACTATCCCTGACTTTGAGCTGATGATAACCGGATCTGAGGTCTATATTTGAGAAATGACAAGCACCCTAAAGTTGGTCAAACAAGTCATCAATCCTAGGGATGGGATACTTATTCTTGATTGTGAATTTATTATAGTCAATGCATATTCTGAGAGAACCATCTTTCTTTTTCACGAAAAACAAAGGTGCACCCCATGGGGAAATACTAGGTCTAATGAAGCACTTATCTAAAAGGTCTTTTAAGTGCTCTTACAATTCCTTAAGCTCAACTGGAGCCATTCTATAAGGAGGAATAGAAATAAGCTGGGTATTTGGAAGAGATCAATTCCAAAGTCGATTTCCCTTTCGGGACAAACTCTGGGAAGATCTTCTGGAAACATTTCTGAGAACTCATTAACTACAAGAACTTACTCAATAGTTGGGATCTCAGAGCTTGAATCCTTAACCCGAACTAAATTGTCACGCCCCGAGCCTACACCCCAGACGTGACCGGCACTTGAAGACCATCGCTGGCCCCCAAGCGAACCCTTGGCCTGGCTTTCTTAACTCAGCGAAACTTAACTCAACAGGATAACTCAATGCAATGAAAGGTTATAAAATAACTCAACTGAAAGTAATTTGCCAACAAGGCATCTCAAGTCTCAAAATAGGATATTTAAATATATACATGCATGAGAGACTCCAAACTAACTGACTGACTGTCTGACTGTCTATGAAGCCTCTAAATACTGAGATGGATGTTGGGACAGACCCTGCAACATCCTAATAAAACAAAACTAAGAACACAAAATAATTGAGTCCTCCGGAATGCAAGGAGGCTCACCACTGACTCTGGAGTGCTCAGCTGGATCAACGACGTGCAGGATGCTGATCCGGGGTCCCTGTATCTGCATCATAAGACGATGCAAGCCCACTGGCATCAGTACATGGAAGGTACTAGTATGCGAGCTGGAAAACTAAGCAACATAGGCTAGAAGGAAATTTGAAAGAAACTGAAAAGTTTACCTTGTTCACTCAACTCAACCTGACTGACTTCTTTCAATATAAGACAATTTAAAACAAGTGTGATATAAAGAAAGACTGTTTAAAACATGCTATAAACTCTGTGTGTATACAAGTATACAATAAGTCTGAGATGTATATAGAAATACAATTGAACTGATGTATATAAAATACAATAATTTCCGTGTATAAAAATACAATAACTTCTGTGGGAGTTTCTCTAACCGACAACCATCACATAAGAGCTAAAGTGATGATACAGCGATCAACCTCACGCTGCCAGAGCATCCTATACCCGGCCAAAGGTATAAGACCTGAACTGCCTAATGGATCTACTAGTCTAATATGAAAAGGATTCATCTAAAGAGTATGATCCTTTTCTACCCATGGTGGCTAACATGGTTCTATGGGGGCTGTGGGTTCTTTGAACGCTCCCCCAATTCGGTGCTCGATACTACTCCCAAAAAATGTACTGGCTCTTATGTTTTTAAAACACATTTCTTCCTGCTGACATGAGATAATTACTCAAAAAAAACCTATCCCGAAGGCTCTTTGGAAATTTCAGTTTCCAACCTTGTTTAAATGTAAAGGCATTTCTTTAAAACTTCTTTGGGAATACATAGTTCCCTAATAACTTTGAGAAAATGAACTCAACTTGAAACTTGAGATTCTTTACTTAGCTTGAAACTCTAAGCTCTTTTCTTGACTTGACACTTGAGTCTAAAAATAAAGTTAAAACGTTCAATAAAGACTCTTGAACAACTTTACAACTAGCTTGACTTGCTTAACTTCTAAGCTTAACTCTTAATTTCTAACTTCACTTAACTTCTAACTAACTCTCCTTAAATTGGAATTTTTGGATTCAAAGTGATTGCTCACATATTACGGATGAGTTCTTGACTTTGGAAGTACCTTGAAGTGTTGGAAACAACTAGGAAACATAGGTATAATACCTAGGAACAAAAATAAAATAAAAATGGGGAATTAAGGTAACGGGAAGGATTGGCATTCTAAGAGGCACGGGGCGCCAGCCCTCAACTTCAAATGGGACTGCTGGCCACTCTGCCAGGCACCAGTCCTCAGCTTCAAAAGGGGACTGCTGGCCACTTCTGCCAGGCACCAGTCCTTTTCAAAAAAAAAAACCCGACTTTTCTCCCTCTTTTCTTCAACTCTAAACCACCCTTACTTCAATGGATTTAACCCCAAACACTAGGAATCATCAATCTCTCAACATACAATAAATTACAACTCAAATACACAACCCAATCATGTCCCACAACCAACAATAACTTCAACAACACAACTAACAACTTCAACAACTTCAACACCAATCCAATCTTTTCTCAAATCATAAAAAAAAAGCTTGGTGTGTGGGGGAAAGGATCAAACCACACAAAGAACTCACATACCTTGATAGGGATCACCACCGACGAAAATCCACGACGGAAACTTGTTGATCTCCTTTCTCCTCTTCTTCTCTTCTTCTTCTCTTCTTCACTCTCAAGAACCCTAACTCTTTCTCTTTTAAAATAGGATAAAAATGATCCAAAATCAACCTAACACACAATATAACCTCAAAAGAAATGGCTGGGGAAAAGACCAAAATGCCCTTAAAATTTCCGGACGGATTCCCTACCAACTGCCCAACTTTCAATGGCCATAACTCGCTCATACGAACTCGAAATCGAGCAATCTCAGTGGCGTTGGAAAGATCATTCCACAAGCTTCGTAACCATAACTAGAACTACTCCTAACTCTTCGTGATCTAGGAGTTACAACTGCTCAAAGTTGGCCAAAAATCACTGATTTCCACACTTAGCTAAATTTTCCAGATTCTGTATTTTTTTCCAAAAATGGCTACTTCCAATTTCAAGCTTCTTCATAGCTATTTCAAATTGTCGGATGTTCATAAATGATAGGGATAACCCTTAGATATCATCTTTCAAGCCTTAAGGTAGGAAATGAATCGACCCATAGGCGCTAAGCTACTACCATTCCATTCTAAGATTAGTTCATCTGGAAACTAAAAATGAACAATCCTAGTTCTACAATCGACTGAGGCATAACATGAATGTAACCAATCCATGCCTAGAATGACATCGAAGTCTACCATTTCTAACTCTACAAGATCTGCTGAGGTGACTTTCTAGGAGACTGTGACAAAGCAATTTATGTATACCCGTCTCGCTATAAGTGGATCACCGATTGGAGTAGAGACTGAGAAGGGTTCTAAAAGAGTTTCTAGACTAACACCAAAGTTTACTGCTATATAGGGAGTTACAAAGACAAAGTAGCCCCGGTTGTCTTTCCACTGAATAAACCTTATGTCAGCCACATCCTGGATGGGGACACGGGACCTAGGATCACGAGTGACCCCAAGCTAAACGTGCTAGCATATCATAACCATAATAATGCAAACTTAATCAATAAATACTATGTGCAAGCTAAATCATATAAATAATCTGAAATGATGGGGAATACCCATATACTAAATCTGAATATATGAAAACTAACAGTTTGAATACAAATGAAAAGTCAAACTCTAAGTCTAAAGCGGAAACTAACTATGTTTGAAATAAAGCCTCTACTGACTAGAAATGTTGGGACATGCCCCAGCTAGATCTAGCAAAATTGAAACTAAAGGTAACATCAAGAAAGATAATCATGTCACTAGTCCTCGAGGAATGAGGACTCATCACTAATGCTGCTGAAGTGAAGATCGGGAATCAATCTATGCGTGATCTGACTGCTGAGGACCTGAACCTACATCACGAGAAGATATAGCACAGAGTATGCATCAGTACTTGAAAGGTATTGAGCATGCAGGATAGAGTAAAGCTGAATAATAACATAACTAAATAAGAAATAAAGCAATGATATAATTTAAACATGATAAGGATACAAAAAATATTGAACGTGGCTAAATCTAATGCAATGACCATGTTTATAACATGCTGAGACTGAATATTGAACTTTACTGATAACATGGTCAATGCAACAACATCTGACTGAATTGTAAGGGAGCTACTAATAACCGACATAAAACCAGATGAGCTAAATGTGGATTTCGATGTATACGCCCCATCATGTAGCCTTGGTTGTCTCTGATTCACCCTCGTCCACCACAACTTCCTTGAACACAACTTCCATCACTATTGAGCTTACTAAAATTTGTAGGTTTTTTGAGACATTTGAATATTATGGAAGTTCTTTGATTGATATCCACTTAAAAGATTTGACAGAGGCTGTTCCAGCTTTCCCCTATCTTTGCTTGACCAAAGTTCTTCTGTGTAACCTGCAATAGAGTTTAAGTGATGTTAGTTTTGATTCTAAAAAAAGAAGGCTTTACAACATCAAATTTATAGCTACACCTAGTTCTCGAGAGTTCCCAACAAATGATTGGGGTAGAGTTTTAGATATGAAAGCTGCAATGGGGTTTTTAGTCTTCAAATTCCACCAACTGAGTAATATAATCTTAAGAGTGTTATGCATATGTCCGATTCCCAGTGGCCCTGCAAAAAAATTCTAGATTCTTTTAGCTTGTAGACCAAGACAAAAAAGGTGATCAATATTTTCAATATTTGTGTTAGAGTCATCAGAAGTGCAACAATGACATCCAGGACCAATACTAATTCCAAAATTTTTAGTAACACTTTTTACTATTCCATATATCTACACCAACACAATCATAGAGAGAGCAAATGTGTATCTTATTCAGTCTACATTGATAGCACAACTCAGATTTGATTTGGCTCATTACATCCCGTAAATTTGATAATGGAGACTATGACATATGCTTTAATTTCTTGCTTTAACTTCCGTTATATAGAGTACATGCATTTTTTGCATTATTTTTATATTGCTATGCATATGAATATAGTTTTAATAATTATGTTTCCATGTTGTCCAGGC
The DNA here is from genome assembly GCA_037074985.1 of Solanum bulbocastanum. Lineage (NCBI taxonomy): Eukaryota > Viridiplantae > Streptophyta > Magnoliopsida > Solanales > Solanaceae > Solanum > Solanum bulbocastanum. The sequence continues at coordinate 26,767,591 of CM073604.1, read as the reverse complement.
ACCAAAAATATGTTTAAACTGCGGTGACAAAGGATTCTCGAATGATTTTATTCACTATATTAGATGTCTTGAAGTTGTTGTACATCGGTATGCTTAGATTGTTACTATTGTTATTGTTGTATATCGGTATGATTAGATTATTGTTGTTATAGTTTCCTTTTCATACCTACTTTTATTTGCTATACTTGAGCTAAGGGTCCTCTGAAAATAGTCTCTCTACCTCCATGAGGTAGGAGAATGGATATAATTCAATAAAGTGAGTGTTGCTCTTCTCGCTTAAAGAAATTTTAACTTTGTTTCATTTTCTGCTTATCACCAAATGCAAATGAAAGGCCACCTTTAAAACAAAGTATGGCTTATATAAATGATGTGTGATTTCTTATTTGTTATAACAAATGTCCCTTCATATGTTTAAGAATTGTGTATTGAGAGTTTCTTTTGGCAAGTTTGAAATACTTAAGAGAGGGAAATTTTATTCTAACTTTAATAAATGTGATTTTCGGATTGTTTTCTTGGGGTTTGAAGTAAGAGGAAAGGGCATAGAAGTTGATGAGACCAAAGAAAAGGCTATAAGGGATATACCAACTCTTAAGAGTGTTAAGAGGTTTGGAGCTTCAATGGGTTAGCAAGCTTTGATAGGAGGTTTTGAAGAGGATAGAGTATAGTAGCTGCCCCTTAATCCTATATGATTAAAAATGATAATGGTATTATGGCGGGGTAAAGTAAGATAAGTCTTATAAGAAGTAGAAATATAAGCTTAATTAGTTCGCCTCATTTATTGCAACTTGCAAATTATGACAAGACCTTTGAGGTTGAGTTACATGCATCGAGGAAGGCTATTTGAGTCGTTCTCATGCAAAACAAATAATGACATGAAACTAAAGGTAGGTTGAATCAAAGGCATGCTACTAGATAGAATTTCATACAAGAAATAAATGATAATGTGTTTATCCATATGCTTTTTAGGAAATATTCCTTGATCAACATTTTGAGTGTTAAGTTGGAAGTATAAAGGATTTATATGCTAGTGATATTGAGTCTCGAAAAAACTATAGTACTCGTTATTGAGATACTCACTAATTGGTTATCAATACTTATCATATTGTTAGAGTAGATATCATTTGACTTGGTCTTTTCCATAAGATTACATTAAGTTGTTAAAGTAGTTCCTTAGAATTAGTCAAGTTAGTTACATCTCATTGTATTTAAGTTGAGGTTACTATTGAATAAATAAGTAGTGAAGTTTGCTTTGATTCTCAATCTCTTTACTCATTAGTCTAACGTTCCATGAAAAATTTGTTTGCTATAGGCCCATGATGGTGGAATGGTCGAACACTTTGGATATTTCTATGGACTTTGTTGTTTATTTCAAGGCATATGATCAATATGGAAAGATGAATGGTTTTCCATGTGGTTGCTTTCTAGGCTATCAGTAGATCTTTTGTAACTTTCTAAGTTTGATTATGCTGGTTTTGACTCTAATGGAGGTAATTTGGTATCTTAGGCTGATTGTGGAATTGATTACTCAAAACTTGTGTAGTAGTCTCTCTATTTCAATTTATATCTTTTTCTTTTCTCTAGTATTTTTGTATTTTAATAATCAATTGATCTGTCATGTGTCGACTTCTTTCGCCTCTTTTTTGTAATTTAGGTAAACCTTACATGGTTTAATAATCTTGTGTGTTTTAAATCTCTTCAGCTACTGTAACTTATTTGGTAGCACATAGTCATTCTGCACAACCTGTTGATGATCCTATTTGGAGTTGAGTACATATCTCACAGATTATTTAGAATTTGTTGTTGTATACATTCTAAATAAAAATATATGTTTTCTTTCACATCTTCTGGAAGGGTTGCTATAACATTTGGAACAATAAGTATACCCTTGAAGGAGTTGTTGCTCACCTCTCCGACAAAGCACATCAAAGTTTCTGACAAAAGCAAAGCTACTTCAACCTCATCTTCACTTTGAAGTGGTTTCAAAAGATGATTTATTCCCTATGCTTTTCAACACATCAAAGGCTACTGTCGATGACATTAAACTGTTTTTCTTCCCCTCGGAGGCAAGATAAAGTACTTTAGATGTTCACCATTTTATGCTTAGAGCTTTTTATCAAATTCGTATTGTTAACATTTTAATTTTTCCGTACAGACACCAGGATAAATTTGATAGATTGGTTTAAGATATGATTGGTGGCGAACATGCTCAACGTGCGTTAACACCATATGGGGAGCTATTGGTTTTCACATACAGAACTGCCCATAAGTCACTGGAGTAAGTTTTTACTTATTTCGTGTTTTCATTCGATGTTGTTATGTCATGTTCATTGTTAATTTATTTGAGAAACTGGTTGTCATGATACCAACGTAAATGCTACTTATGGGGCATTTTCAAAGTGACACATGGTTCTAGTAGCCATCTACTGGTACCAAACAAGAATCAAATTCCTGACAATGTTTTAGCTGCCAGAGATGCTCTGAATGATAGGCCCCCTACTAAGGACAATGTACAAGTTATAATAGACGAGTTGGGAAGAAGCAAGAGTATCAGAAAAATAATTTGTCACGACCCAACCTACTGGGCGAGTGGGCACCTACCCTAACACAATTGTAGGAGAACCCTCATATACCAATAATTAAACCATGCGGAAAATTAAAGAAAAACGGAGATAGATGAAATAACAGGGTTCCATAAATAAGAACTTTTAAAACAATTTCGGGTTTTGACTTTTAAAGTAATTAAAATCCCCAAGGATCTAATCTAAACAGGTACAAGAGCAACTAAGAGTACAAAGTGGACATAATAAATAAAAAACACAGCTCCCACCATGCGTAAGGAAGAGTAAAAGCTGCTGGAGAATTTCTTCATCTTCATCTAATGAAATATCACCAACCTGCATCCAATCTATGCCAAAAAGGCATAATAAGAGTAGTATCAGTACAAACCACACATACTGGTAGGCATCATCGGTCAACCCAACGTCCACCGCGTAATATAAAAACCACTAGAAAGAATATGTGTTGAACCACTTGTTTCTCCACCTTTATCCTCTCTGGAATACCTCTGAATCACACTAGCACCCTTACTACTAGCCACCTTCTCAGTCAACCTACTTACAAGGTTCTTGATCTTAGCCTAACCCTCCTAACGTATAGAAGAGTCCATGAACACATCTACAAGTATTCCGACTAACCCCCCCCCACAACGACATACCCTTATTTTCTTTTCTATATTACCCAACCTTTGCTACATAGTACATTGTCAAGCTTGCTAATTACAAACCACGAATCCATTTCTCCAAGGTGAAATCCACCTAAGTATCCACATCATGTACACCACCCCAACTTCTCAACTTTTAATAATATGACCAGTCCTCTGCCTAATCAATATCAACTGTTGGACCCTTTGTCCCAACTTACTACATCACATTTTGATTTGGACTCAACTCTTCCGAAATCATTCAACAAACAGGACATCTACCCGATTCACCCCACACAACGAAGTAATCATATATAGGTCACCATAGCACGCTTCAATTCAGGAACAATGTATCATTTCACAATCCTCAAGATATACAATTATGTCAAGTCATTAGTTCTCTCATGGAACCCAAACCCAAATAGTTAACATACCAAAATGTGGTACCCAATCCAAAGTTTATTTCGAAACGTGGCAATTGATCCCATATTTATGCCAGAACGTGGAAACCGATCTAAGTTAGTGTGTCGCAATGCAACACCCAATCCATTCAATATGCGACAATCACAATCACAAGTATATTCCCATAATTATACAATCAAGAAATGATTTCATGGAAATAATTATTCAATCATCCTTATTTACGAATAATGTGATCAATAATGCAACATTCGCATACATACATGTATCATAATGAATCAAGAACAAACACATATCACACAACATGAAATCACACCATCACCTACATGTATTTGTCAACATATGTCAACTAACCAATAGCTCGACCATACTTAGCCTTAGTTCATCATCTAAGGCTTCTTCCCATGATTTAATCAACTTTATTCGGTGCATGAAGGCCTACGCATAATTCTTTCCATTGATTAACATTATACTACGCAGTAAGCACAAATTTATAACTACTCAATTAATAAATCCTAGCTCACCTAGGCGCCAAGCAGTTGCACGGAGTTTTGTCTTTGATTCTTGTTTTCAAAATTTGCGATGGTGATTTTGACTGGAAATCTTCAATCCATCGACCTCTTTACGCTATAAATCTCTTCCTCCTTCTATGCCAAGCTTGGAGCAGCTTGTTGGGGGTTTCTAGGGTGGTATACATCTAAATTAGGTGATGGAGAAAATAATATTTCACGCTATTTACATTTTGTCTCGCTTATCTCGCCCTGGTGCTAGCTTACCCAGCCATGGTGCTGCCACCCTAGCGGCATCTGGCCTGCCCTAGAGGGACTAAGGCCCAATAATTTCCTCAAAGTTTTGCTTTGCCAAAATAACATCGATTCGGGTCGTTACACAATTGCTAGATTGGATGACTATATATGATTGCAGTCAGGATTAAAGTTGGGTTGTATTAGAGTTAGCCAAAAGTTTCATATTATTCACTAAGTTTCGAATCATAGTATTGCTGGCTCTCAAGGATTTCTCGATTTTCAACAAATGTAAACAATTTTTTTCATCAATGATGTTATGTGAAATGTTGCCATATGTAATATTTCATCTGTTTAGCTATACAAGGTAGTTTTGGTAGTACATTCACATTTCACAGTATGGCATTCTTATTAAAATTAATTTTTCATTAATTAAGAAGTGTGTTATTTGGCTACTTAATTTAAAAGTTATTTTGTCAATACTAGAGCAACCATTTATGTTTGATCAAGAATTCAAAAGTGTTTCTACGTGTTCTCAAATAGTAGCAATAATACATACTCATAACAAATGATCACATAAAGTTCAAATCCAAGCAAAAACCTTCCCTAGATATTGCTGAGTAAATCAATGTCACAACACAACGACAACAACAACAACATAGTAATAATTAATGATGATTTCACAATAAAGTGGAATTTGGAGAGGGTAAGATGACAACAACAACATAATAGTACTTAATTAATGCTACCCCTTACTTCGACCTCAACAGTAATGCTACCCCTTAATTCAACCTCGAATGTAACGCTACCCCTTTACTTAAGTAATATCCTAAGCTTCTCTCTTAGCCCGTTTCTCAGCCTAATCTAATTTCACTATTCTATTAGTCAAGGTTTTTGAAAGAAAATCTAACAGACGTAGGAAATATATCGAATAGGATGTCTTGAAATTTAAAAAAAATCTTATGTGGCTCCATCCCGTTTACTAGATTCTTCATCAATCCTAAATTGTCTCTATTTACATCATGATATGTCTCTAACATTTTCCTCACTCATCTTCTGTGTTTTAGTACCTTTTTTCTTCTTTTTGTTTGTTATAAATTTGTTGTGTTTCATTTTACATGTAAGAATTTCAATAAAATTTTGAAAAGTGAGATCATCCTTTAGTTTTACTCGATGAAGAAGCTGGGCTATATGGAGAACTTGAAAATTTTTGTACTGATTATATATTTCTTTTTTTATCAATATTGTTATGATTATGGACCTAGGAAGAATGTGTACGTTGTATTTTTTATATTCTGTTTTTTCTCCCCATTAGACTTCTTTAATTTATATTTTTATTTAGGCTCAAATTAGTCATTTGTGACTTTATTGAAAGTTTTCTTGACTACTAACCAAAATAGAAAATTTATAGTTGGTTGTCTAAGAGAAATTAGTTTTATATACTAAAATACACTTCTCATTTGGTATTTTTTTTTTCATATTTTAAATATATTATTTATAACTATTGTATTTTATTACTCATTACATGTATGTTATTATAGAATATTTGTCATTCTAAAAAATTTATCAGAAAAATTCACATGAAATACACGTGCAAAGTGTGTGTCCAAAAATTAGTTTTATTAATAAGTATTATCTACAGTGTACATATCCCATCTTTGCTCTCCCAAAACCTCACCTACGTGATTGCATTAATCTATAAAGTTTGACTAACACAACATGTATATAAACTGTAAAGTTTTCCTTATTTTCATCGCCTAGCTTCAATGTCAAGCTAATTTTGTTCAACAAAAAGGGATTGGCTAAGACTTCTTGAATTATCAAAAAGAAAAATACTTCTATCGCTCCATACCCCCTTACCAGATTGTTACCTAATGATGAATTGTCATCAATCTCCAATTATCTTTGTTTTCATCATGATATGTCTCTTAGAATTTCTTCACTTGCCTGGTTTGATTTAGTATAACTTTTTACCTTCTTTGATTGTTAGAGTTCCAATAAAACTTTGAAATAGGAGATCTTATTTTATTTAACTTTTTTATATAGAAAAGACATAAAGTCACTACTGAAGTTGTCTCGAATTTTCAAAAAGACACCTTAACTTTGCAACCGTCCTATTACCCTACTAAACATTTAGGAACTGATATTATTACATTATTTTTTTATCAGCCCCTGATTTTAAGAAGCAAATGTGTTCACACACCAATCATTACATGACACGTGTTAATTTAATTAAAAATATAACTCTTTTTTTTTCATTTTAACTTTTTACTTTATCTCTCTCTCTCTCTCTCTCTTAATTTTTGACTTATTTTAATTTTGATTTCATCTTAAATTCTACTTCATCTTCTACCCACTTTAAATTTGATCCATCCCTCCATTTTCTTTCTTTTTCTTCACCTCCACCCCACCCCATCCCCCACGTCAAGTTGAACCGCTCTCCTTTTTTTTTCTTTTCCTTTTCTTCTTCTTCTCCAATCAAATTATTTATTTCAGTTATTTTGTTGTAAAAAAGAAATCATATTATTTTCTAGACTTTATTGAATTATTAATAACAAAACTAATTATTTTTCTAAGAAAATATAAATATTTGAAGGTATCATCAATTACTCTTTTCATATAACTAAAAAATTAGAAATTATAATTTAAAAGAATCAATAAATTCCCCAAAAATTGAAAGAACTTGATTGAAATTGGATATAAAAAAACTATATGATACCTTCTAATCATCTTGAAATCTAATGAGTTGATCAAATTGTTCTATATATAAGAAAATATTTAGATAAACTTTTAAAATTAAAGAGAGAAAAACTAATAGTAGTAAAAAAAAAAAAAAAAAAAAGGAAGGTGAAGTTGTGGTAAAAATTGTGACATTGAAAGTGAGAAGCTTCAATGGAGATGACAATGAATTTTTGAAGAAGAAAGAAGAAAGAAAGAGAAAAAATAATAAGGAAAACAAGTTAAAATAATAAGAAAATATATTTTATAATAAAGTACATGTAAAAATAAAATTATATTAGTTATTTTAGGTTGTTGACTGTCTTTGAGAGAGTGCACGCACACTCTATGTAATATGGACAAAAAATAAATGTAATAATATCATTTCAAGATTGTTTAGTGGGGTAATAGGATGCACGCATTGTAACACCTCAGAAACCTAGCAGACTAACCAGCAGGAAAGTTGGTGAACCATGGAGGGATTCACGGATGTGAAAGAAACCATGGTCCGTCGACCTGCTCGTGGCTCACACGCAGCCAGCTTGATGGACCACAAAGCCCTTCACGGGCCGTGGATCCCCACACAAGCCGTCGAATGGCTCATAGAAGTGAGGCAGAGCCACCAGGGCTCAAGTGTGGAATCGCATAGCCCTCCACAAGCCGTGGTCCTATTGACGGGCTGTGGATGGATCTTCTGTCTTGACCCAACACACACCAACCCCAAGTTAAGAGCCACGCTATCCTTCACTGCCTGTGGTCTTCACACAGTCAGTGAAGTGGACCGTAGATGGAGGTACCAAAAAACCAGTAGAATGGCCAAGAACCATGACCTACTTGATGGTCCGTGTTCTCATCGATGGTCCGTCAGTGACCTCGTGGATGGACTTCATCAAGTTTTAAGTTAGGGTCATTTGTTCTTTTCCCCTAAGCATTGGACATTTAAACTACATCACTTAATACCTAAAATACATTGTTTCATTCAATCTTAACCTAATATTCTAGTTAGACATTACCCAGAACCCTTATTCACCAAAACTTAGAGCAAAAAGAGAAGAAAGAGGCGCCAGTTTCCTGCAAAACAAGCAATGGTTTTCTTCAAGTTTCATCCCCGAAACCTAAAGAATTCTCCATGAATTTCGTCACCAGGTATGTGGGATTTCACTAGTGGGTTCCTTTTGTCCACTAGGTCCCCTGAATTCACACAGCTCCTTGATTCTCCATATCTTTTTTAGACCTAGGGTTTCTAAAACTTTGGAGATTTGTTGTGATTTAGTTGTTTTAGTATCCTTAATCGAAATAGCATGTTTATTGGAAAGTTTGCTTAATTCCTTGAATAAAAACTCAGAACCCTAGCTTGTGTAGATTCTCTTAGTTCATGAATTACACTTGCTAGGTCAGTTAAACAGATAATCAAGCTTCAAATTTCGAATGTCATAGTATCAGTATATAAACGTTGCATTCTCAATTAGCATGTCAATATTTTGAGCTATTTAGTATTTCAGTTACATTTCAGTCATATATATATATTTAGTTGGGAGTAGACTTAGCACTGAGTTGGATTAGGGTTAAGCGTACCCTCATAGTCTCAGAACTACGTGCCCACATAAGATTATAAGTCTCCTCTATTGGGCATCAGATTAGTGATCACGCCAATCATGCCATTATACCTTTGGCAAGGTATATTGGGTCCTCTCGATGGGGAGTATACATTGAAATCCATGTTTATCTCACGTGGTTTATGTCGGTTAATAGTAGCTCCCACAATCAGACTCTTAGTGCATTTGATCAAGTTTGATCAAGTTTTCAGTATATACTTCAGCATTCATTTCAGCATGTTATCTTTATGAATAGTACTTGGTCATTGCATTCAGCTTAGCTTTTTAGTTATGTTTCAGTATTTATATTCCTGTTCAGTTTATGTCATTTCTCAATTATACTTTGTTCAGCTCATATATATATGTTCACCTTAGTATTTATATCATGCATGCTCAGTACATTCCAAGTACTGATGCATACTCTAAGCTACATAGTTTCGTGATGTAGGTTTAGGCACTCAGCATCCAGATCACGCATCGATCAATTCTTGATTTGCGTTCAGCAGCTTCAGTGGTGAGTCCTCATGTTTCGAGGATGTAACGACTGGAACTGTCGTTATTTAGTAAAAGAAAAATGTCAGGGATAATTGCGGCCACTGTCACACCAGAGTGGGCCAGATGCCGCTAGGGCATCAGCGCTCTAGCGGGATAAGGCGCGCTAGAGCAGGAATGACGAGAAAGAAATTAAATAACGCGAAGTCTTATTTTCTCTTTTTCCAAAAACACCAAAAATAGGTGAGGATCACCCAAGAAACCCTCAAAAGACTGCCCTAAGCTTGGGGAGGAAGGGGAAAGATATTTCTAGCGTAAGGATGTCGATAGCTTGTGAATTTCTAGTTAAAATCTACCGTCTTATTGTTCTGAAACCTGAATTGAAGCTATAATCTCTCTACAGCTGCTTTGCACCCAGGTAGGATAGGTTTTATTAATTGAGTAGTTATAAATCTATGACTCACTACGTAGTGTATTGGTAATTGACGGTAGAATTTATGCATAGGCTTTTGTACACCAAAAAAGAAGCGATTATACATGTATTCCTAGGGTTACAACAGACGTATACCATAGAAAGAAGCCCTATTCTGTGAACTAGGGTTAGGTGAGGGTTTGATTCCATGTTTGTGTGATGTATGTAGGTATTTGCTTCATTGTAAAGCATGTATATACGTGAATAAAGCCATGTTGGTCAAACCTAATTAAATGAGTATGAATGAACAAATGTATTCCATGATTCACACCTGATTGTCTAATTATGAGTATGTACATATGAGTGTGATTGTGATTGTTGTTGTGTTGAATGGATCGAGTGCCACGTTTTAGTGCATATATATGATTGGGTGTCACGTTCAGAAGACTAATTGGGATCACGTGTCATGTTCTAGCACACTAACAATTTGGGTATGGGTTCTATGAGAGGACCATAATTTTGTCATATCTACTTGTTATTGATAATGTGGATCGGTATGGTGTTCTTGAACTGATAATTATAATGTGCATTATATATATATACATACATGGGTTTGGGGGGTCGTAAGGTAATTGGTTATATTACGTTAATGAATAAATTGTGAATAGGCAGGCCCAATCGGGATTTGGTATGGTAAGTGGGGACCAAGGGTCCCAGTGCTATCATTCGTAATTTAGGGAGGTGGTAATGTGTATTGTTGTTAAGAATTGGGGGGGGGGGGGGGGGTACTATGTTGTCAAATATTAATAGTTGGATATTAAAATGGTTAACACACCTTGATAGAAGTACCATGGGGTCAAGGATTGAGTGGTGACGTGGATGAAGTAAGGGTGTGCCGTGAGTGGTTGGCCGGGTTGGTAGTAGTTATTTTTGGAATCTCCTCTAAGGAATAAAATGGTTAAGTATGATCAAGAATGGAGTAAGTAAGGGTTAAAGCCCCTAATGCATTTGGGGAGTTATAAAGGTGGAGAAATGAATAGTCTTATTGCATGTTTCTTGCTAGTCGATTTCTTATATTATGTGGTTGGTTTTGGGTTGATTGATGATGCCTACCAGTACGTGTGGTTGTACTAATACTACTTTTGCTATGCCTTTTTAGCATGGGCTGGTTTCAGGGCAAGTGGTGTTTCATAGGTGAAGACGAAGACATCTCCAACAACTTCTATTTTTCCTTCCATTTGGTGGAAGTTGTGTCACTTATTATTATGATATGTCTAGTAATCTTAGAAGCTCTTGTACATGTTTAGACTAGATTCGTGGGGTGTTAATTACGTTAAAAGTCTTAACTCAAGTTGTTTAGAAATTCTTGTATTATAAAAATCTCTATGAGTTTCTTTTATTCGTCAGTTTTCTTAATCTTCCACATGTTTTTAACTAGTTAGGAATCGAGGGTTCTCCTACTTAGGTGTTAGAGTTGGTGCTCGCACGGCCCGGTGGGTTGGGTCATGACAAATTGGTATTAGAGCCCAGGTTACTGGTCTCCCAGTGCAAGAGCAAATGTGGAATAGACTCCTACGGATTGGTGTGTTAACATCCACATCTAATCTTAAGGCTATGAAATATTCTAGGAAGTCGTTTCATTTCTTCTCTCCTTTCGTGCGAGATGTCGCTTGTGGTATGAGTTGAGTCCAATTGGTATCTCCCGATTCCAATTGGTATCTTAACTAAGTGAACTGGACGTCGTAGTCACGGCTGAAAGGGCACAAGCAAAATAAATTGGAATTGGGAAGGTTCCAATTGGTATTTGGCCTTAGAGGTTGTGTAAATGCATGGATAATCAGTAATGGTCATCTATGGAGCCAATTAATTAATAATTGTACTTGTCTGTGAGTTGTAGTTGAAGCTATGAATGTATGTATATTATGTGCCTGAAATGACTGTTGAGGTGAAAGATACGTTTACTTGGATTCTATGATATGATTATGTGCACAATATTACTTGTCTGGATTTTGATGTGTGCAATATGCTAGCCTAAATTTTCAAAACTGTGTGATTTGTAAAATGAAATTTGGACATGTGATGCAACCGACTATAACCGTATGAGTGTGTGAGCATGTTCTGGAGATGTGCATGTTTATGGTGTCGAATTAATGGGAAGGGATTCTGGAGTGTGTACCGTTGGGTTAACTCGGGGTAGACAATGATTTTTCTAGCTACGAGGATTATCCTAACTACTTAGTATGGTCCCAGGAGTCGATGAAAACTTTAGGATGGAAAGAAAACCCCAGAAAATTATTGACGTGGGGTATTGTTTTCGTCTGAGCCGCTGGGGCAAGATAATTCCCGCCAGGGCGAGGCCACCATAGAGGGACTCCTCCCTGCAAATCAGGACAAAGCGAGAAAAAATCTCAGCCCTGTCTCCCCTGTTTTTCCCTAGTCACCCATATAGACCCTGAATCATGTATGAGTTAATCCCTGTAATTCAACCAACACTCAATAATAGAAAAGTAAGTTATAACCCTTAGTATTTAAATATTAGTTGTGATGAACAGCAAAAAATCAGCATCCATGTGCTTACAAAAAGTAAGGAAAAACAAAAGAAAAAAAGGAAATAGTGTTCATTACAGGCCCAAAGGAGGGGGAGGGGGGGGGGGGGGGCAAAAAACCAAATCAATGTCCTTGGGAAGGGGAGGTATCATAATTGGAGTCCAGATCCTCTAGGGGTATCAAGCCAGTCACGGCCTCATCCAACATAGGAAACGCTCTCCTGGCTCGAGACGGGGAATCTCCGTTTCAGGTGCAACACAAGTGAAGACGACCTTGAAAGTCTTCCATATTTGGGCCAATAAACGATCACTCACCAAACATTTCCTCCTCTCCTGACACAACTGGCAGCGGAGCATCTCAACCTCAAGAACAGTGCTGGGTGGAACTGGAGTGTTGCTAGCATATAAGCGTCCCAACCTCTTCCGAACGGCCACCAAGTCTTCCTCCACCCAAGCACTTGATAGTGGGGGTTGGGACTGGGTAGGGCGAGTGTCGTCACCTGCATCGTCCTCCCCTCCTTCGTCATCTTCTTCAATATCCGCTTGACTGTTATTAGCCCTGTCCATTTTCCTCCTCTTACTCCTGAAGCTAAAGCATGCCTAATCAAAAGAGAGTGAAAAGGGGGATCCATGGGTAGTACCTCATCAATGTCCAAGAGGGGCACCGCCGCCCTCTTGTACATTGCGGTCACCAGCCCAAGTAAGAAGAATGCCTTTTTGTTGCCCTGGTAGAATACCTTTCAATCTAAGATGATCTACGCATCCACATTTCTACCAATGACCTGTATAGCACACTCCACCACCAAAGCCTAAGGAAATGTCACTCGATGCAGTTGCCCGATGGGCGAATCCTCTTAGTAACCAAGTGCAGCCACCTCTTGGCATCCCGTGACCAACTAGCACTAGTGATTCCCTCCTTCGTAGCCTAGTAGACCCTATCTTGGAGTGCAAGCTCTACTAGTGTATCCTTCAACCATTCAAGGTGCATCTCTCTTAGCTTGGACTCAAACTCTGTTTTGAGGACCTCTTGCATCTCAAGCACCTCATTGATAAATTGAGTGATTAAGGGGATGTCAACTCCCCAGATACGAATGGTAGGGTGAGGATCGTCCCAGCGGATGGTAGATAGGATGACATAGAACTCCCTCACCCATGTGGAGCGCACAGTGGGGCCCATTTGAACTCCATCTGCCAGACATAAAAGGTGGGTACCTTCTCCTCTAGGTTCAGCAAATGGAAATCCCTCTCACAGCAGAACTTGGTGTTCCTGTGATCATGGTATCTTTTCCAACTGGCAACATCGAGAAACTGAATGAAAGGAAAACTCTCCTTGTTAATACCATCCATTTTAGATAAGCCTGCAAAATTATGAAACATACGCTTTAGAATTCCTTGGGATTAGACAGTGTTGGCTAAGAAAAGAAAATTTTCAGATTTAAATGAAAAGGGGCCACTACCCCCATTAAATCCCGCCATAGTGACCCAAATCCCACCAGAGCGAGATGAGAGAGGTTGCCACAGTGGGATGAAGGATGCCAGAGTGGCCTTTATCTGGGATGAACTCCAGGCGTGATCATGGTACCCCTTTATCCTAAAAACCTTGTTTTTCACAGAATTCCAGCAGATCAGAGTCTATTTTAGTACCCTAGTACTTAAATATGTTGTTATTCTAGCAAAATAACCCCTAATTGGTGCCTGGATTCAAGCTTTACACCAAGAAAACCTTTTAACTTCCCCCACCCTTTTTGGTATCATTTCAACAATATTTTTGTGAAATCCTTATGCACAAAATGTTCTGGAGACATTGTGAATGTATGGGAAGTGTCCATGCTATGTTGTTTAAACAAGTCAAGAAACCTCTGTTCAAAGTTTTGAATAACTATTCCAAGGCCTTCCTAATCATTTAGTTATCGTCATGCAATCGCAGTTAAGTAAGTAATGAAGTAAATAGCATAAAGAACGATAACATTACCTTGAAATTGACGTTCGAAGTGAAGTGTTTGAGGGGATTTTTGAGAGTTTGGAATGAGAAGAGAGAAAAATGAGGAAACCATTCCCGTCCGCCCCCCCTCCCCTTTACTGTCTCAAATCTCCCGCTACAATGGGAGGTCCCTCGCCACAGTAGGAAGGTTGTCGCTTTGGCGAGGTCAACTCCGTGTTACAAATTTGAAAAACCACAATTCTTCATGTTTTAATTATGGACCAAATCGTTAGTCTAGAAGTACGTCAAAAAAGGGAACATATTGATCCCTTCGCTAGTCGTTTAAGGACGAACAAGGGGTAAATTTGTATCTATTGTAACAACCCAAACCGTTATTTTTGAAAAGGAAAAATGTTGGGGTAAAACTAGGGCCACTATACTACCAAAGTGGGCTAGAAGCCTCTAGGGCGGTGGGGCCCCATCCGAATAGGGCACGCCAGAGCAGGAATTAACGAACATAACTTAAATAACGCGAAGTCTTATTTTCTCTTTTTTCCAAAAACACCAAAAAGAGGCGAGGGTCACCCCCAAAAACCCTCAAAAGGCTGCTCTAGGCTTAGGGAGGAAGGGGAAAGAGATTTCTAGCGTAAGATATCGATAGCCTGCGAACTTCAAGTCAAAATCTACCATCTTACCGTTTGGAAGCTTGGATTGGAGCTATAATCTATCTACAGTTGCTTGGCACCAAGGTAGGCTAGGTTTTATTAATTGATTAGTTATAAATACGCGACTCACTCGGTAGTATATTGGTAATTGACGGTAGAATTCATGCGTAGGATTTTGTGCACTGAAAAAAATGATTATAAATGTATTCCTAGGGTTACATCAGACGTATACCATAGAAGGAAGACCTATTACGTGAACTAGGGTTAGATGAGGGTTTGATTTCATATTTGTGTGATGTATGTGGGTATTTGCTTCATTGTAATGCATGTATGTATGTGAATAAAGCCTTGTTGGTCAAACCTAATGAAATGAGTATGAATGAACAAATATATGACATGATTCAACACTTGATTGTATGATTATGAGTATGTACATATGAGTGTGATTGTGATTGTGGTTGTGTTGATTGGATCGGGGTGTCACGTTCTAACACACTAACTTAGATCGGGTACCACGTTCGGGCTCATATATGGGATAGGGTGTCATATGCGGCATACTAATTGGGATCGGGTGTCACATTTTGGCACACTAACAGTTTGGGTATGGGTTCCATGCGAAGACTATTGGTTTGTCATATCTGCTTGTTATTGATAATGTGGCTCGATATGTTGTTCTTGAATTGATAACTGGAATGTGAATTTTATACATACATATATATATATATATATATATATATGTATATACACACATGTGGGTTTGTGGTGTCGAAAGGTAATTGGGTATCTCTCATTAATGAATGAACTATGAATGGTCAAGCCCAATCAGGATGTGGTATGGTAAGTGGGGACCAAGGGTTCTGGTGTTATCATTCATTATTTAGGGAGGTGGTGATGTGTATTGTAGTTAAGAATTATAGGGGGGGGGGGGGGTACTATGTCATCAAATATTAAGAGTTGGGTATTGAAACGGTTAACATGCCTTAATAATAGTACCATAGAGTCAAGGGTTGAGTGGTGACGTGGATGAAGAAAGGGTGTGCCATGAGTGGTTGGCCGGGTTGGTAGTAGTTATTTTTGGAATTTCCTCTAAGGGATAGAATGGTTAAGTATGATAAAGAATGGAGCGAGTAAGGGTTAAAGCCTCTAATGCATTTGGGGAGTTATAAAGGTGGAGGAATGAACAGTCTTATTGCATGTTTCTTGCTAGTCGATTTCTTATATTATGTGGTTGGTATCGGGTTGACTAATGATACC
This sequence comes from Solanum bulbocastanum, assembly GCA_037074985.1. Taxonomy (NCBI): domain Eukaryota; kingdom Viridiplantae; phylum Streptophyta; class Magnoliopsida; order Solanales; family Solanaceae; genus Solanum; species Solanum bulbocastanum. The sequence goes on along the minus strand of CM073604.1, from coordinate 26,751,626 downwards.
TACCAGTACGTGTGGTTGTACTGATACTACTCTTGCTATGTCTTTTTGGCATAGGCTAGTTTCAGGGCCAGTGGTGTTTCATAGGTGAAGATGAAGACATCTCCAACAAGCTTCTACTTTTCCTTCCATGTGGTGGAAGCTACGTCATTTATTATTATGATATGTCTTGTAATCTTAGAAGCTCTTGTACCTATTTAGACTAGATCCCTGGGGGTGTTAATTACGTTACAAGTCTTAACTCGAGTTGTTTAGAAATTCTTATGTTATAAAAATCTCCATGAGTTTCTTTTATTCATCAGTTTTCTTAATCTTACACATGTTTTTAACTGGTTGGGAATCGAGGTTTCTCCTACTTAGGTGTTAAAGAAGGTGTCAGCAAGGCTCGGTGTGTTAGGTCGTGACAGAGGACAATAGACATGTTTTAATTTTAGTCTTTACATTCAGTTTTCAGTTTTGTTAGAGTTAGCTGGGGACATGTCTCATCAACTCAACTCAGTTAGAGACTTTTCAGACATAGTAGTAGATTCAGCTTGAGTTGTTAAGTGGTTGTTTCAGTTATCACTAAACTTTTTTTATATACTATTATTCAGACTAGTTGGGCTTGTTCCTCTTCACATATCTATTGATTTAGTTTCCGTTTAGTTCATGTTTACTTAGTTATATTCAGTATGCTCATGATATGCTAGACTCAGGGTTAGCTTGGGGCCACTCATGATCTTAGGTCCCGCATTACATCAAGGAGGTAGCCTCGGGATGTGCCACATATAATTAAGGTATTTTTTTGAAAATTCATAGATGATAGTCAATTAAAATTTGATAATTGATTTTTTTTCAATTAGCAATATAATTTTTTTTTAATAATTTGTAAGACACGAATAGACATATATAAATTATTGTGCCTTCCTTGACACAAACATTTATATCTTAAATAAATTCTTATGTATTGTAGTTTTGAAATTTTTTTCAATTGAATCAACTGTTGCACAAGCTATCAAAATTATTCTAATAGTAGAAATATTTAAAAATAGAATTAAGACTTCATCTGATTGAGTATGCTAATTAGAATAAAAAATTTACTTGTATAATATTTTGTCTAAGTTTTAATTATAAAAATAGGTCTAAATCATCAATATTGTAGTGATTGTAACGCTTTAGAAAACATTCAAAGTTGAGATAATGTCTTGTTAAAGCTAATTATTTGATAATATAATTAGTTTGAGATTGAAATGGCTAAGAACACATCTCAAAGAATTGAAGACAATTTTACAAAGCTAATTCTAAAACATGATTGATTCAAATTTAAGTGAATTAAACAAATTAAGAAGTCAAACGTAATTGCAAATTTAATTTCCTATATTTTTTAATTATAATCGCATCAATCGTATTTTAAGAAAATAATAAAACTTTTAGAATATGTGGTACTCTGGCTAAAATATATAGTATAATTTTCTTGATGAAGAGGATTCAAGTTGTGGTACTCTAGCTATCTCCACCAACAGATCCATAGAGAGAGCAAAAATGTGTATCCTATTCTGACTACATTGATAGCACAACTCAAATTTGATAGCTTAAATATATAAGATATAATAATAAGAGTTTAGTGATGACTAAAACAACACTTAACAACTCGAGTTGAATCTATGTCCAAAAAGCCTCTACTGAATTGAGTTGCTGGGACATGCCCCCAGCTAACTCTAACAAAACTGAAAACTAGTAATAAAGACTAAAATGAAAGCATGTCTATTGTCCTCGAAGTATGACGACTCGCCACTAAAGCTGCTGAAGCCGAATCGAGAATTGATCTAAGCGTGATCTGGATGCTGAGTGCTTGAACCTACATCATGAAACGATGTAGTACAAAATATGTGTCAGTACTTGGTATGTACTGAGCATGCAGGATATAGATATGCTAAGCTAAACAAAGTACATAAGTTGAACAATGCATAACAGAGCAATGATATAATCTTAATGCAATGACCAAGTACTAATCATGAAGATAACATGTTGAACTGTATAATGAAGTAACAAGTGAAAACCTAGTCAATGCACTAAGAGTCTTCGTGAGCTACTATTAACCGACATAAACCACGTGAGCTAAATGTGGAGTTCAGTGTATATGCTCCATCGAGAGGACCCAATATACCTTGCCAGGGGTAAAAAGGCAGGATTGTGGCGTGATCGCTAAAACTGATTCCCAACTGAGGAGACTAATAAACCTACACAGGCACATAGTTATAGGACTTTGAGGGTATGTTGAACCTTAGTCCAACTCGGTGGTAAGTCTACTCCTAACTGAATATTCATGAAGTTAAAATGTACTAAATACTGAATAGCTCAAAATAGTGACATGCTAACTGAGAATGCAATATTTCTATACTAGGAATGTGACATTCGATATTCGGAGCATAAGTTTATGTCCAATAGATCTAGCAAGTATAATTCATGAACTAAGAGAAATTACACAAACTAGGATTCTGAGTTTTATACAAGGAATTATGCTAAGTTTCCAAAAAAACATGATATTCTAATTAAGGATACAACAACAACAAAATCACCATTAATCTCCAAGGTTTTATAAGCCCTGGGTCTAAACAAGCTATGAAGAATCAAGGAGTTGACTTAAAACTAGGGATTTAATGGGTGAAAGGAACAAACTAGTGAAATCCTACATGCCTGGTGACTAAATCTACGGAAAAATCCTTTAGATTTTTGGGCTGAAGTTTTAAGAACATTGATGCCTCTTCTTGACAGAAACTGGCGCCTCTTTCTTATCTTTTCGTTCTAACTTAGATGATTTTTTTAGAATGAGGGTTTTGGGTATGTCTGACTAGATTATTAGGCTTAGACTAAATAAAATTGCTTAGTTTAGGCATCAAACAATGTAGTTTAAGTGTCTAATGTATAGGGAAAAGGATCAAAATGACCCTGACTTAAAAGTTGACAAAGGCCATTCACGGTGGAGTTGGTGGGCGTCGTTTGAACAACTGCCCGTCAAGTGGGTCGTGGTTCATGGTCTGCCCGATAGGGATTCACTAAAATGAGCATAATTTTTACTCTAAGCTTAGATTTTAGCAGACTCGATGGAGTTGGAAAGATGATTTAATTATCTTTAATTTGATAGGTCATGGGACACCTAATTCATTTTGTGCTAAAAGATATGAACGTTTGAAGTTAATCTAAAAGTCATTTCTCTCTAATTAGTTGTTGACTGTCACCTACGGTAAGACCTACGGTCCATAGGTCCAACCATTGACTGTACTGGTCGGCCGTTGGTGGGATAAGAGACTCCTAAGTCTAGAACCCAATGACGGGACCCCACCTACGGTTTGTGGTATGATACACGTGTCACGACCCGAGTCTACACCCTGGGCGTGGCTGACACTCAAAAACCATTATTGGTCCCCAAGCAAACCCTCATCCTGGCTGACTACAAGAGGAAGACTAACTTACGTATGCAAAAGCTTAAAACTGAAATAAAATTCAATAAACTCAACTTTGTAAAACATTAACTCAAATGAACAACTTAGAATAAAAATAAGATGGATGTCAGTACAAGACCGCGACATCATGACTAAACTGAAAACTAAATGAAATCCTCCAGAAACAAGGAGGCTCACCATAGCTAACTCGAACTCTCGAATGTATCAACGAATCTCTTGTTGATGATCCCGAATACCTGTGTCTACATTATGAAAAGATGCAGGCCAATGGCTCAGTACATGGAATGTACAAGTATATGCCCAGGTTCTCCACAATTGTAACATGTACGATCAAAAGATGGCCTGCTGCCTACCGAAGGTGCGACTCTCTGGCAATCCTGAATCAAATTATAAGGTGGAGTTCCCGAGTAATTACCTGTATAGGTAGAGGCAGGCATCGCGGATTGAATTGGCTTAACTGCAAGCATTGGCCTTTCGGACCCCCTGGAGTAAGAACCTTGAAAGTTACCTGAGTTTTTGGCCCTTTTTACCAATTTCTTAGCCTGACCATCTCGCCTCCCCCCCTCCACTTTTTTCACAAAGTCTGTTACCTCATTAAATCTCCTCCCTGCAGAGGTCAGGTAAACAGATAACACCTGCAACTCAGAATTTAGTCCCCTAATAAATAAATGGATCCTCTCCTCCTTAGTAGGCACCAATTGAGTAGCATATCTAGACAAAGCATGAAACTTGGCTTCATAAGCATCCACGGACATACCACATTGCTCCAAAGCCATGAACTCATCCTTCTTGCGATCCCTCAAAGTCCTAGAAACATATTTCTCTAAAAACAGAGCATGAAATTAGGTCCAAGAAAGTGGGGGTAAAGCTGAAGATCTGCATTCCATATAAGCTCTCCACCACTGCTTAGCCTCACCTTGAACCTGAAAAGTCACGAACTCAACCCCATGCTGATGGAAAATTCCCAACTTATGAAGCCTCTCATATCAATCTAAGATAAACTCATATGCATCCTCACTCTCAGAACCAAGAAAATAGGAGGATTTAGCTTCAAAAACTTCGTCAACATTTCTTGTTCATCACCAATCATAACAGAACCCAACAAAGGATGGAAGAAAGATCATTACCTCCAGTCCCAGCCACCTTGGACACAATGATAGCAACAGGGGGTTTTGGTAGGATCTTGTGTTGCTTAAACAGAGGGAAGCACTCCAGAACCAACCAATCCTTTCAAGAATGATATGATCTACTGAGCTAACACTGGGTCCAAAGGAGGAATGCCTATAGTTTCAGCCTGCACCTCTTCCTCTTGTTCCACTCCTCAACATTCTCAACATCAATATTCTCCTCTATTTCTTCATGATGCACAGGAGGGTTCTCATTTTGGGGAGCATTTTCGATCGGCACCCTATCTCTAGTAGGAGCCACTCTTACTCGGCCTCTACCTCTACCTCTAGCTCTTCCTCTACCCTTGCCTCAATTGCGACCTCTCGCTGCAGATTCCTTAGCTAGAGCATTGATGAGAGCTATAGGCCTGACACCATTGAATCTAGTATTGACCATCTGCGAACAGAAGAGTAAAGGAAGTTAGATACTAATTTGAATCGCCAGATAGCAATTGGAATCAAGCTATAGCACGAAAAGAGACCAGAGAAGACAAAGAGATTTCCTAAAGTTTGATAGCCTCTTGAACAAAAGTACAGACGTCTCTGTACCGTTCCACAAGACTCTACTAGACTCGTTTCGGTACATCGAGATCAACAAACCTAGGCTCTGCTAGCAACTTTGTCACAACCCAGACCGTCCTGATTGGCACCCACACTAACCCTCCAGTGGGAGAACCACTACTACAACCCAAACCAAGCAACTAAACCAAAAACTAAAGCATTTAGGTTACGAAAGAAAGTTAAATAGCTAAAGACTGAAGTTCCCATAAACTTCCAAAAGATCTAACAACTAACAATGTGGAAATACGCCTAGAACCTGAAAGTCAATATACCAAAACATCTAAAGTTCAACAAGTCTAAACAAGAAGGGTTACAACCCCAAACTAGTGAACTAATAACTAGCTATAAAATCTAAGTCCGAAATGTGGACATAGATAGAAAGAGAACTCATGGCAGCCTGTAAGAACTGGCTCACCCTTGAATTCGAACGACGATCACTAATCTTCTAAATAAGGTCTGTCAATAGCCGCCTGAAGATGCCTTGTACTCAACAAAAAAAGAGCAAGTGCAGTATCAGTACACAACCACAGTGTACCGATAGGATCACGTGGCTATCCCATTAAGTGTAACATACATAAGTCATTATGACAATATAATCACATGCATATATAGAACATATACAATATTAACAACATTCAAGAACAACAGAGCATTTCACAATTCTCAATTATACAGTTATGTCACGTCAATGGTCCTTTCATGAAACCCAAACCCAAACTGTTAGCATATTAGAACGTGGTACCCGATCCAATGATTATTCCAAAACGTGGAAACTAATCACATAATTATGCCAAAACATAGCAAACGATCCAAGTTAGTGTGTCAGAACGCAACACCCGATCCATTCAACAGGCCACAATCACAATCACAAGTACATTCTCATAATCATACAATCAAGTCATGATTCATGACATCCATCATTCATATATCCTCATTTACAATTAATATGATCAATAATGCAACATTCACATACATATATGTATCATAATTAAGCAAGAACCAACTTACATCACACAATCATAGAATCACAACCATTACCTACCTCGAAACAAGCTTGAAATCCTAAGAAACTAGATTCTTCCCTTTTTGAATTTGTTTCGCTTGTTCTTGGTCTACAAACAATCAATATAATACGAGAATCAATAAACAATCACTAATTATTCAGATTACTAACAATTCTAACAACCCTAGACCAAACCCTTGATCCCAATATCCCAATTAGGGTTGTTTCCACCATAAATTCCATATCAAAAATGCTCCCCTATAATTACCCATTAGATTACATTCTATGGATCGAAAAATGGATTCGGGGAGTGAAAATCTTACCTTTAGCCTCAAGAATGGTGGAAAACTGTTAAGAAAATCCCTAGGTTCGTTTCTTAGCTCTCAAGTTTGAAAATTGTAGAATGAAATGTTTTTGGATTTATTTACAACTTCAAGTTGCATCTACCCCGCCACGGCGGCACTTGCCCGCTACAGAGGCCCCACCCTAGCGATAGAAATCACCACCAAAGCGGCATGAAACAGTGATCTAAATAATAATTCCAAAACCCCTATTTCACAACACACCTTCAACCAACGACACTTAGAAACTACCCGTTCACGCCAATTCAGTTTTGGGAGTTCTACTCACCCGAATTCAATTCCGTCAAGTCGTACGAATTCCTTAACGCGTTAGCTATTCACTCATGTGATCAAAATTATAATTAAATCACCCAATTTCTACTAGATTTCTCTAGACCACACTGACTTCAATTTCGTCCAAATTTGGACTATGTTGGAAAATCTCAAGTTACTACGAAAACGTTTTTCGGCCCAAATTTTTTTCCTGTTGGTTTTTCTATAACGACAGAACTCGATCGTTACACAACAACTCAGAACTCAAGAACTTCAATGGTAACACTCGTTTCAAGAATGCTCGACTATTAAGGTACATGCGGAATTATGGGCATGAACTACTCAACTCAAGGAATTCATGATACTACTCATCTCAAGAATGTTCAACTCATAGGGTTCATGCGAAATTATGGGCATAAACAAATCAGCTCAAGGAATTCATGGATAATATGTAATAGTCTAATGATTAGTAATAAAATGTCAAAAGGGATTAGGAACTTAATACTCAAGACTTAAAACTTGAAGATACTACTCCTCTCAAAGATACTCAGTTTACGAAGTTAATGCAGAATTTATGGGCATGAATGACTCAACTCGAAGGTCTACATAACAATATGGAACTCGTGTATACGACTCTTCTCCTTCTTATACTTACTTTCTCAAAACTTAGCTCAAATCGATAGTTTATCTCAAAGGATTCACAATTGAACTCAAAGACTTTCTTGAACTCTACTCTTAACTCTATCTTGCATGTGAATTATGTATTCAAGAGTTATAATTCATCATATGAAGGATCTCTATGATAGTGTAGACTCATGAATACATTCTCCTCACTCTCATTCTCACTCACTTGATTCTTGAAACAAGTTATTAGAATTTATAGAAGACTCCTCAAAAGACTCAAGGGGACTTTCTCAAAAGACTTGAAAGAACTCTCGAGACTTGGATCTTAACTCTACCTTGAATTTGAATTATGAATTCAAGGTTATGACTTATGATAGGAATGATATCGTGATGATTAAATAAGTTTTAAATAATTAATAATGAGAAAACAGTTGAAAAATACTATTTGGGAGCAAGTCCACAACGCAAAGATGAATTATAATGTTTGGTCGAAATAATTTTTGAAACAGTGGAGTCCGCATTCTCTCCGTGATGCATAGAGGAAAATTTCACATCATCTGCGACGTGGACCTGATCCTTATTTTCTGCCCAATCTTTTCTTACTCATTTTTCGACCCTAATTCGCCTAGAATCAAATGATTTCTTTCCCAATCACTTAGATTCAAATACTCAACTTATGTATGTGATAATCTACTCCAAACCAACCTCAATTCACTAAATTTTATCTCAAGAACTCATCAAACCCCTCCTAATTCAAGAACGGAAGCAATACTTTCAAGAACTCAAATTCTTCAACTTCAAGAACGAAACTTCGCTGAAAATAATATGATTGGCGTGTGGGTGAACAAACCCAACACTATGGAAGCTTACATACCTCTTGGGGATTAAACCCATGGAAAATATCTGCAACAAAACTCAAGAATCTCGATGAACGCTTTGATCCTCTCCTTTTTTTCTCCTCTTTACTCTTCTTTCCTCTTCTTGAACTGTCAACTAAAACCCTAGCCGTATATTAGGATTATAAAACTGAACCTTATCAGATTAGACCCTTAAAACCTTACTAAAAATGAATTAAATCTGATTGGATAAGGAAATGACCAAAATACCCCTCACTATTTTTGGGTAACTTTCCTTAATTGGACAGCCTAACTTCAAAAGGGCATATCTCACTCATCCAAACTCAAAACTTAGCAAACGCGGTGGAGTTGAAAAGATAATTCAAATACCTTTCATTTGATATCTTATGGGCCACCTTACCCATCTTGTATTAAAGGTTATGATCATTTCAAGTTGACTCAAAATTTAGAAGAACTTATGAATGACTTGAATGAACTCTCTTTAGTTCTTCTTGGAACTCAAGGTTCTACATCTAATGACCTTAACACTTAGGAAAATTTTAAATTCCTTGGTAAAAACATACTCACTATGAAGGATGGTTCAAGTCTTAGCTCAAAATTTTCTAGGGTGTTACAATTCTATTTTCTAGAATTTATTGAATTATTGATAACAAAACTAATTATTTGTCTAAGAAAATGTAAAATTTTGAGGGTGTCATCAATTACTCGTTTCATATAACTTCAAAATTAGAAATGATAATTTTAAAAGAATCAATGAATTCCCCGAAAATTGATAGCACTTGATTGAAATCGGATATAAAAAAAACTAAATGATACCTCCTAATCATCTTGAAATCTAATGAGTTTATCAAATTGTTCGAAATGTAAGAAAATATTTAGATAAAGTTTTAAATTAAAGAGAGTAAAATAAATAGTAGTAAAAAAAGAAAGGTGAAGTTGTGGTAAAAATGGTGACATTGAAAGTGTGAAGCTTCAATGGAGATGACAATAAATTTTTGAAGAAGAAAGAAGAAACAAAGAGAAAAAATAAAATTCGAAAAAAAGTTAAAATAATAAGAAAATATATTTTATAATAAAATACTTGTAAAAGTAAAATTATATTAGTTATTTTAGGTTGTTCACTCTCTTTGAGAGAGTGCACACACTCTCTATGTAAAGTGGACAAAAAATGATGTAATAATATCTTTTCAAGATCTTAAGGGGTCGTTTGGTGTGAGGGATTAGAAGAAATAGTGATGGGATAAGGAAATAGTGATGGGATAAAAAAAAAGTTATGTTGTTTGGTTGACAAGTCCGGGATAACTTATCCCGGGATTAATAATTAGTACCGGGATAAGTTATCCCTCCCCATGGATGGTATAGTAATCCCGGGATAACTTATCCCGGAATAAAATAGGTAAATGATAAATATGTCCCTTTAAATCCTTTTTATATATCATTTTTCACACTTATGTATATTTACATTTTTTTTAATATCATGTATAATAATATTTACTACTCCTTATTTTTATGATAATTATACATATTTTTCTATTAAAAAATTATACTATATAAATATAATTTTTATTTATGAATTTATTTGACTAATTCTTATGTTTATTTTATTTTGATTTCTCATAAATTTTCTTCTCTTTAATAAATTTAAGAGGGAAGTTCTATTTTTAAGCTAAATAAGAAAAAAAATATATTTTTAAATACACATAGTACTTATCGATGGAATACATAAACAAAAATATTTAAGTTAAATAAAATATTTATTTTAAAAAATAAATAACTAAAGCTCACAAAGAAGAATTTAAAAAGTTTAAATAAAGTGAAGGGTAAGTTTGTAAACAAACAACTTTTTCTTAAAATTTATCAATATATATTATTTTGAATATAACAAACCAAACACTCAATAAGAAATAATCCTAGGACAACTTATCCCATCATAACTAATCCCAACATAACTTATCCCATCATAATTCATATTCAAACCAAACGACCCCTAATTATTTTCCTATGAATCTAGAAAGCTTTTGTTATTTTTGTTTCATAAACTTAAAAGTCTTTATACTTAATTTGTACATAAGAGGAAAAAATTCACTTGAATGTTACAGCGGACGTCAATCAAGACAATTCTAATGAAAAAAAATGTAATCTACATTTGTAATTCGTTATATATATATATATATATATATATATAAAATATGTATATATTATATACAATTATTGTAACTAATATTAGTTGTTAGCAAGCAATACTAGTTAAAAATCTAATATGTAATACTACAATTAATTTGGGAATTTGAGCAAAAGAAGTGAAGCAAAATCCCGTTTAACAAAGAACCAAAGTGAAAAACTAAAGGTGCATTTATTTATGGGAAAATTGTATAAAATAGAAAACTAATAATTCAAATTAAATGTTATAACCACAATTTGATTTAATTGTAACCCGTAGCAAACAGTTGTCATTTGCCTCTCTCCCAGCGAATCTCACTCGCCACTCTCCCTTGCCCCTCTCACTTTATACAAATACAGATGTATAAATTGTGTTTGTGTTTGTATAAAGCGAGAAAAAAATGTATATACAAATACAACTACATATATTTTCGTCCTATACACTTATAATTATACAAATACAGATCTTCCCCTACCAATTCTCTTTTACCTTTCTCTCTTTCTCGCTTTATACAAACACAAATTATACAAATTACAATGTATAATTTGTATTGTATAAAGCGAGAGAGATAGAGAGAGAGAGAGAGAGAGAGATTTGATATACAAATGTTTTATTTCGATTCAATTGTATACAAATTCAAATTTTATTCAGATATACAAACACATAAAATTGATTGGAGACGCTGTCAGCGATTTATACAAATGAGAGGTTGCCAGCGATTTATACAAGTCTGATGCTCCATAGCAAACATAAAGTTTGTTATGGAGCGCAATGATACAAACTATAAATATAGCATACAAATATAATTTTTATATTTGCTAAACATAAAATTTACTCATTATTTATTTAGGGCTTGTTTGGAAAGCTCACCCTGTAATTGAATTTGGTGTAATTGGTGTAATTACATTGTTGTCCTGTTTGGTTGTGCATGTAATTACATGGTTAACAAGTAATTGATGTAATTGGTAGGGTGAAATTACACTCTTCAATTCACATCACAGGGGGAAAGTGTGAATTGTTGGTAATTACATGGTGTAATTACGAGCTGATTACTTTTTAATTTCTTCCTTTTATTTTTGTTTTAATTTTTTTCTTTTTAATTTTTTTTTATTATTATTTTAAATTGCTTTTTATTTTTACTATCCTAATTTTTTTTATAATCATTTATATTTCATTTCCTTCTTTTTCTCAACATTTATTTCATGTGATTCTTTGCAATTTTTCGTATCTTCTAAAAAAATCATTAGTATAATTTTGTTAGTATTCTAATTTTTAAATTAAAGTAGAATTCATTGTTGAAAAAAGTTATGAACTTACGTTTTTCTTTTCTTTTAAATCATATTTATGTATTTTATGTTAAAATTTGACATAAGAGTATTATGTTAAATTTTTTGTTTTGAATTTAGAACATATGTTATATTTTCAATTTCATTTATTTTAGGAGTATTGACTCAATATTTTACATTACAAGCTATTTTTTTTAAGTTAAACTTGATAAAATATCTTTTTGTCAAATGTTTTATAATATTATGATATTGTATTTATAATATTAATCTTTTTGTCAAACATGATTTCATGATGTTCATAAAATTATGTACTTTTAGTTTTTATGATTAATTTAATTAGAATATACTAAATTGAAAAATATAAATTAATTATTTTTATAATAATACTTAAGAACATATGTTTATTAATTAATATATTTTCAAGAGATAATATATATCTTAAATATTTAATTTAATATCATTTATAAAGGCTCTTGTTTGTCTAATATAAATTTTTTATTTTAAATAATTAATTTTTATTTTTAAAATTTAATATAACCTTATAATTTCTAGGTTGTGTAATTATTAAGCTGATAATTACTACCTAATTAGACCAATTCCAATTAGTTGATGACTTTGTAAACAAACCCTTAGAGATAAATAAGAAGAAAGAATTAGGTCAGGTTTATTAGAGGTATGAAAAAGAAGAATGTGAAAGAGACAATTCATGGTTATAAAATTGGAATTTGAGTAGCCGCATAGGTTGTTTGTTTAAAGAATGTTCCATTTACGTGCATGTTCGTGCCAATTCCCCTCAGTTACAAAGGGTATGTACGTTATATCATATTCATATATGTGTAGATCTATTATTTTATATAAATGTAGGGGACTAACAGTTGATGCATAGGAATTGAAGTTTCAAATGGTAGAATTATTCCCCAGAGGAAGTTGTGTTTTCCAAGGCAGAAATGGAGTAGTGCATCAAAAAGGTACATAATTGCAGCACAATGTGAAAAGGATGGTTTATGGACGACGCAACTCAATGCATTCTATCAATTTTCTCGCCCACACACTATATTTGGAACTGTGAGTAAATTCTTTCTATTATTTCTTCCATTTTCATTGTTGCTTGCTACTCATTGATCTTATTTCCCAGATCATAGGGATCACTTCAGTCTCTATTCTACCAATTAAATCCTTAGCAGATATTTCTCCCACATTTTTTCTGGGACTATTAAAGGTAACAGATAGTATGTATGTCCTTTGGTATATATGTATTCTTGTTTGTGTAACGTTTTAATTTGTTTCTTCTCGTCTAGGCATTAATTCCATCACTGTTAATGAACGTTTATGTGGTTGGGTTAAATCAACTGTTTGATGTCGAAATAGACAAGGTAATTTATGTTTTATAACAACCACATCCACTAATGATTTATTTATATGTCTCTGGGTTTGTGATTTATAGATGTGAGATTTTCTCGTCGCCCAAAACAGACAATTAATATTTCTAGTGGATTGATTGGATTGTTACATTTTCCCCCAATTTTCCTCTTTTTCATGTCAGGTGAACAAACCAAGTCTGCCACTGGCTTCTGGAGAAATTTCAATGAAACGAGGCATCACAATAGTTATCACCTCCCTACTCATGGTTTGCAATTTCTTCCTTGTTCTATTTACTTTGAATCTCTAGTGTTGGATGATAGTAATCTATTGTACAAATAAGATCTTGTTCCTTGCTCCAAATTAAATGTATTTGTTAACTTAAACACAAGTCCAAAAAGTAAACATTAATATTTTGCATGTATTTGGTCTTTTTTTCCTTGTACCAAGTTTTCTACTTGTAAATCCTAATAGTTAAGTAATATATTTGCAGAGTTTTTGTATGGGAATTAAGTTTCAATCTCCACCATTGTTAGCTGCTCTCATTGTTAGCTTTCTTCTTGGAAGTGCATATTCTATAGAGGTAACTCTTTTCCCTTCTCATTTTATTATTTTTAACAACTTCCTATCATTTCTCTAACTGAATCCACTGTTTTAAAGTTGCCTTTTCTTAGATGGAAAAGAAATGCAGCCCTGGCTGCAATATGCATCATGGTTGTGAGGGCTATCATTGTTCAGTTTGCTTTTTTTGCACATATACAGGTACCTAGCCATATATTTCCTTATTTACCCACCATTAACTTTTGTGAATATTTGTAGTATTTTATTTTTCTGTAGAAATATGTGCTGGTGAGGCCTATTCTCTATACAAGATCTCTGTTTTTTGCTGTCACATTTATGTGCATCTTCACTGCTGTCATTGCCCTGTTTAAGGTAATCTTATTTTCAAACTATATATTTGGGTTAGCTAAACCAAATAATCTTTCAATTAAAGCTTTGCGACTTTGACAGGATATTCCTGATGTCAACGGTGATAGAAATTTTGGCATCCAGTCTTTCAGTGTCAGCCTTGGACAAGAACGGGTTAGTCTTATTTTACTCAATACATTAAGCTCCATTGCAACTAGTCGTATGTTTCTGAGTAATCTATCTCAGACACAGGTTTGCAATTTCGCAATTTCTACGTTAAGCAACAAGAATAAAAGAATAACAACTACACCAAATACTTGTTACTGTGGAGAAATATAAGCAAATATCATATCACTATAGTGTGGAGAAATGTAAGCAAATATAAGTCAACTAGTGCAATGCTACAATAATGTGTTCTACATTGAATCAAACTGTTTGTTTTCATACAAACAGGTGTTTTGGTTATGTATAAGCATGCTTGTAGTTGCATATGCAGCTGCTATAGTGATTGGAGCTACTACTACTACTCTTTCCAACAAGCTTGTTACTGTACGTACCTTTACATACTTTTTTCCCTTGATATATACATTGTTTTATTATAACTCATGAACACGCATTGCAGGTTTTGGGGCATTTCTTACTTGTTTGTTTTTTATTATTTAAAGCTCAATCGGTCGATATATCAAGTCAAGTATCAATAACTTCTTTTTATATGTTTATATGGCAGGTGACTTTCTCTCTTTCATTCTTTTTTTTTTTTTTTTTTGCTTTCTTTTTCTACTCCTATATTATTTTTTTCAATTAGAGGAAAACTTTAATTAATTTCTTTCAAAATCTAAAACTTAGTTTTTTTTTTTTTTATTTATTTATTTTTTATGCCTGCAGCTTTTCTATGCGGAATACCTTCTGATTCCCTTTGTTCGTTAAGGTGGCAGATTAAAAATGCATGGGTAATTGAAAGTTCTTTCAATTTCTTGGGAAATGTAGCTCAATTATAGAATGTGATTTGCTTTATTAAATTTTAAGTCTTAATTGTCCTAATTTCGATTTAGTAAAGACTCAAGTGTGTCCAAATACACTGGTTCCTCGCGTCATCCTAGTCGGCTGGGATTACATTTTGACTAGTTTTGGGATACGTGTGTTGTTGCACGTGAATATCAAATTATGTACTATACTATTTCTAAAAAATAATATCAATATTATTAAATAAAAGTTTTAAGTAAGCAATTATAAATGGATAATAAAGTGTAAGATTTATGAATAGTGGATGTAAACTTTCTTCTGATGACTACTAAAATTGTCAAATCAATATCTGAAATACCTATATCTATACCTATTTATAATATAAAACTAGATATAGATAAGGTAATGTGACACCTCTCTATGACGAATTTATCTTTCATTTTTTTATATTCTATTTCTCATTTTAAAATTAATTGTGATATGTAAAAATGAAAATGTCACTCTTTAAGATCTTTTAGTTTAGAAATGTGAGGAAACCCCTCCATTTATAGTTAACAAAGGTAGTATGAACATGTGCTTATTGTGTTTAATATATCATAAAAGTCACAACCCTTTAAAAATGTCACAACTCATTAAAAAAGTCACAACTTTTTGGAAAAATCGTAACCACTCAATGTGAAAAAATGTGTCCTTTTAAAATAAAATAATCTAAATAAATAAATAAATATAATATAATATAAAATATAGAAGATATACTAATTTAGGTGTTTTAAGAAGAAGAAGAGCAATAGAAAACTTGAAAATATTGTAATTTAAAAATGTGAGGAAACCTTTATAGCCAATAAAAGACGGTATGAAAAAATATTTATTGTGTCTTATCAAAAAAGTTACAACCTTTAGAAAAGTCACATCTCTTTAGAAAAGTCACAATCTTTCAGCATCAATTGACACTCGACTCCTTAAGCAATTCTTCCTTTTCATGCCAAATAGCATACTTGAAACACTCTTTCTTCACGTGACCAAGTTTCTTACGGAAGAAAAAGGGCTTTTGATCCTTAGGCTCCAATATTCCTTTGTAGTTTCTATATTCTTGCTCCTTTACTGCTTATGTGAAACGGCTTTAGTTTCAGAGGTAGATGTCGAATGAGCACTTTCAATCGTCTCTTGTTTGAGTCTATCCTCCTTTTGCACACATTGAGCTATAAGTTCATTTAATGTTCATTTCTCCTTTTGAGCTTCTCCTTTTGAGCATTATTTGAAACTTTAAATTGACTAAATTGTGTAGGAAGAGCGATCAGAACTAAGTGCGCAAGTATGTCATCAGACAACTCAAACTTAGAGGCATTGAGTTTTGTCACAAAATTAGACATCTCCATAATGTACTCCCTTATGTTATCTTTACCCTTATATCGAATTGAAATAATCTTATTAAGAATAGTACTTGTTTCAACCTTTTTGTTAACCATGAATCAGTTTGTTATTTCCTTTAAGAAACCTTTGACATCATTTCCTTTAAGAAACCATTGGCATCTCTCTATTCTATGATATACCCCCTCTTAAGGATTTTGGAATTGAGTGTTGCATCATCATTAAACTAATGCGATTCGATCGTGATGTGCTCAAGTCCATAGGATGATCAAATCTTAATGAATAATTAAGCTCCATGCAACCAAGCACAATCATGATGTGCTCTTTCCATTTATTGAAGTTTGTGCCATTAAGCACAAGGTTGTTGTTCATATTGGAGTATATAGAAGATACTATAAGATCAAACAAGTAATTATCACAATTAATCAATCAAATATATGATGTACATGTGAAGATAAGCAAATTAAATAAGCTGAAGTAACAACAATAAATAATTTAAAATACACTTATCGTACACACACATATACATAAGGGTGGGCCATCTCAAGATACGTAGCACAACAACTATAAATGTTGATTACTAAAATGGTGTAACAATATATTATTCTTTAGATTGACACATCACTAGCATACATTACTAAATGTATCACACATTCATGTCTATCCATATTCTAGCCAATATAGTATTCCTTTGGGTTATTTTCCATAGATAAAATATGTTCACATGTTCAAAGTAATTAGAATTTACGCAATAGACGTTACTTTGAAAACATATTGTTTTCAATTTAAACACTTACGAACTTGAAACATAAATAAAATGACAACACAAAAAAAGGAAAAATTTTCAAAACAACAATATTTTAGGTTTTAATGGAACCCCTTAACCATAGTTTTTTGACTATTTATTTAAAATATCAATATTTTAGTTTGTTAAGGGATGAGTTATATATTTATTTTATTTTGATTAATTTGAAAGAATACAAATATTTAACATAATAGAGAAAATCATGGAATAGATAATTTCAAAAAAGATAAAAAAAAATTAAATTTAACATCAGTTACGTATTCAAAGAGCATATGTTGCCATTTTTCTTTCGACCATTTTTTTTTTCCTCTGTTCTTAAGAATTCCAAAAACTTTTTTTGAAAATAATAGTTTGTCTTCCGAATCATTCCACAGATAATATTCAATCTTCTTCGAGTTGAATTCGACATATTTTTGAAATGAAGGTTTTCAAAATTCACGACTAGAAAGTAGTCAGTTCCACAGAATTCAAGAAAGTTCAACATGTATCGTTGAAAACTCAAAAATCAATCAGGTTTTTTTTTTTTATTGTCGATTATTTTATTTGCTTGGATGATATCCGTACCTCTTGACTAGAAGAGTGGGTAGTTTTTTTTTTTTTTTTTTTATGATGAAAGCAGTGAAATCTTTGTATGTATTGAGATTTTTACCTTTTTAGGATGTTTTGTATCCAATCAATGATTTAAAACGAATGAAAGTGCATGCTTTTTTTAGTTTCGTAGTTGATGTTTTTTGAATGCAGAAATATATTGTATCCCATTATGCTAATGTAATTAGTAACAATTTTGGGATACAGTTATAACAATTTTGTGTTATACAGGACAAAGTAATACAAGGAAAACAAATACATAAATTAATTAAGTATTGGATACAATTCTGTGTTGATTTGTAGTGAGTGCTAGATACAATTTCTTTTATTTTAGCTAAAAGATGAAATCTTTGTATGTATATAGATTTTTGTATGTATTGAGTGCGTGTTTTTTTTTTTTTTTTTTTTTGTAGCTAGTGATGTTTGAACGCACATAATATCTTGTATCCCAATACATTTATGTAATTACTAGCTACTTTGGGATACAATTGATTATTGGATACAATTTTATGTTTTAGGTAACAAATGAAAACTACATAAATTTATCTAATAATGCAAAAAAAGTTTGAAATATATGCATTTGCATCTAGTGACCAAAATAAGTGCTCTTATGAAAGTTCGACATAGATCCATTGACACTCATGGCAATTGCTTGAAGAGAACTGCAATTGAGTTCTAAAGTCATGCAACACCTATGTATTTGTCCATGTGCACAACATCTATGCATTTACATGTAGTGACCAAAACAAGTGCTCTCATGAAACACCTTATGTACATGCTCATGTAAATCTTTAATCAAGTTAGCTTTTATGTCATTGATAAAGACGCACTGGAAATGTGGAGCTTTTGTAGGATGATTTTTGACATAAAATCATTTGCCTGCACATGTTCAAGTAAATGAATACATATTTGTGTAATTACTGATATATAAATGTAATTCTAGAAAAAAATAGAATAAGAGAAACTATAAATACAAAAAAATAGAATACAATCTGAAAACTTGATACATAATTACCTATATACAAATGCATTATGATTTATGAATATGAATCAAATAACAAATTATACGAAAAAAATATAATACATACTGAACTCATACTAGTATACAAATCAGAAAGGTGCTGATACAATACAACATATTATACAACTACGTAATATATGTATACAACCAGGGGCGAAGGCAGCATCCGACCCTCCTCGGCGAAAAATATTACTATTTATACATGGTTAAAATTATTATTTATATATGGTTAAAATTATTTTTTAGGTATTTATAATAGATGTCGACTAGTTCGTGTGTTTACTTGTCAGATTTTGAACCCCCTTATTAAATTTTCTGGCTCCGCCACTGTATACAACTTATTAGGAACAAATACTTTAGCTAGTAGAATACAATATTTGTCATCACCTTTTCTTTTTATATTTTTTATAATATCTAAATTTTCAACAGTGTCTATTTCTTTATATGAATAATTATTATTATCTATTATTTTGACAAATTGTTCAAATGGGGTTTCTATCTCTATGCCTTTTATTTTACTTTTTGCACTTATTCTGTGTTTAGTAGTTAATACATATAAATTTTTACATCTAGCTGTACATATTTTACTTTCTGGGGTTAAGGTTATTCCATTAAATTTCCAATATAATACTAATGCTTTGTCTATATTTTGATCTGTTAATGCTACTGAATAATTAGTATTTACTGTAAATTTAAACTTTTGATATATTAGGTTTCCTCTTACTGCTGTTATTACGCTTTTTTCTATAGGTTCTAGTATCCTATCATCTGCTAAGTATATTTCTATTGGAGTATCTATTCCTTCCTTAAAGCAGGCTTTTATAAGTATTTCTATTCCTCCTAAATGCACATATTTAATTTGATCTTTACTGTGTATTTTTTGTACTTCTTTATTTAATTCTCTTTTGTTTATAATTGGTACTTCAGCTTTTCCTTGGGCATATTTACAATCTATAATATGTTCGTTTTGGCTTATTATGTAAAATTCTTCTTTATTTCTTTTAAAAGGATTTTTTATTAATGGTATATTAAATATTTTTTCTACACTTGAGTCAATTTCTTTTCCTTTTACTTTTTCAAATATATTATTATCAAATATTATTTTTTGTTCTGAATATTCATCTGTAGTATATTCTTCTTGTGTAATTTGTATATTTTCTTCAGTCATCTAGTTGTTTTGTTTGGTATTCTTCTTCATTATATGATATTTCATAAATACTATCATCACTTTCTAATTCATAATCTATGTATTCTAATTGTAAACACACTTCTTCTTCTATGATTATTTCTGATATTTGTTTTTTATTCGAATTTTTTGGTATTTTACAGTCTTTTGCTAAATGTCCTAATTTTCCACAATTATAACATTTACATTCACTTATACTTTTCTTTTTTCTATATGGGCGTTTAGATTTTGTAAAGTATCTTTTTCTTGGATTTTTGTATTTATGTTTTGATTTTTTATATTTTTTAAACCTTTTCTTTTTATATTTTTTATAATATTTATCGTTGCAACCAAATTGTGGTGCTATCTTATCTTTACAACATGCTAAATTTTTTCTTATTGTTTTTTCCATTTTTATTTCTTCTCTATGTTTTTCACATATATTTGCATACCACTGTTTAACAAATTTTATTCTAGCTCCTAATGTATCTTGTAATTCTGCTTCTTCCCATACTTTTATTATTTTTGAACTAAATGGTTCTGGTAATTTTGTAAAATATTATAAACTCCTTTATAATAATATTCTTTGTATACACAAGTATATTCTTCTAAATAACACATATTACATATTCCTAATTTATTCATTAAATTTCTATTTATAATTTTATCTTTTTGGCGTTCTTCTTCTTCTGTTGTCATGCTACTAAATTCATTTCTTATAGCTGTTTCATATTTATAAAGTATGTCTATTGTTGATGTTGTTTCTTTAGCTTGTGTATCTTTATTTGATCTTAATGTCTTTTTACTTTCTTCTTCTAAGTTTAAGAACCATAATTTTACCTCTCCTATTAGTGTTCTTTCTATGTATCCTGGTACTTCTGTTACAGTAATTTTATTGTCTATTATTTGTTTTGCTAAATGACCTATTCATAATTGTATAGTTTGATTTATATCTACTATACAGTCTAAATCTAAGTATTCAGGGTGTTCGTTTATTTGTTTAGGACTCCATTCTTGTATATTTAGTCTTTTATTCCATAAAGCCTTTTCTCTATCTGAACTTGTATAATCTCGGGTAAATAGTTGTGGTTTTTTATATTTTGGATATACTCTTTGATTACTGCTACTACTAGGTTCTTCTTTTATTTTTTCATCATAATTTACTTCTACTTCTGTATTTTCTATTAATTTTTTATCATTATCTATGTTAGTTATTATTTCTGTATATGTTTCACTTATTTCTGATTCACATATATCTGAATTTTGGTCTATCTCCATATTTTCTTCTTCTATAGTTTCTATATGTAATTCCATTTTGTTTTCATTTTTATTTTCATTTTCTGTTTCAGTTTTTTCTTTATTTTTTGTAAGTTTTTCTTTATAGTTTTGTATTTCTATCAGTAATTTTTCTTCTTCTTTTTGTTTGCATTGTTTTTCATATTTCTTTTAATATTTGTAATTCTTTTTCTAATTCTTTTATTCTGTCATTTTTTGTATCAGTTATTTGTTGTATATTTTTTATTTCTTTTTGTCTATCTATTTCTTCATTTTCTTTTGCTATCCTTACCATAGCTGTCAAACTATCTTTTAGTTTTACCTCTTCTTTTTCTAACATTAAATATAATTGGTTACCTATCTTCTTATATTTTCTTCCTAAATTTGAGAAAACTATTTTTATTTTTAATCCGTCATAATTTTCATATGTTTTTTCATTTATTGCAAATTCTTCTTTATTCATTTTTATTTATGTTCTAATCTTTGTTTTAAGTGAATAATATATTTATATTCCAATGAGGATATTTTTGTGATTAATTTATCTAGTTCATGGATTTCTTCCGTAGTTTTGATTATTTGTTTATTTAATCTTTTATATGATATATACAAAGATTTTAATTCATGTTTTATTTGTTTATAGTTTAGAGTATTTTTATGAGGTCTTCTCATCTTAATTTATTAGTTTTATTAAATTTAGTGTTAGTTCTATGATGTTAAGGTTATCTTTTTTAGTAACTAGTTTTTTAATATTGTAATTGACTTTAATCAATAGCTCTGATACCAATGTGGGGGGTAGGTCGAAATTTGGGCTATGTTTTATTTTTGTCATAGTCTTTTAATTATGTGAATGCTTTTTTATAATATTTATCTTCTTTTTCTTTTTTATGTAAAATAATTTGGGCTCCTTCTATTAGCATTTTTAAGTATTGTAGATCTTGTGTTTTAAAATACATTTCTAAATATGTTTTTATAATTTGTTCCCATGAATCTATTTCTATTGATATTTCTTTCCATAATCGAAAATATTCTTCATTTATCATAATTTAATCACTATTGTAATCTGATGAGTATATGAAGTCTAGACAATCTGTACTCTGTATTATATGTCTTATGTCATTAAACCATTCTTGTTTTAATAAGTGATTTATCTCGTCTTTTTCATATTTTAATATTTTTTCCCAGATTATTCTTCTTAGATTAGGTTCTGTTATTTTTTCTAATATTTTGAAAATAAGTATTTTATGATTATCATCAAAATAACTATTATCTACTACTACTGTTAACGGGTTTGTTATGTTCATATTATTTATTATCTTTGCTTTTATCAAATTATTTATCATTCCTTCCTTCCATGCCTACCATATGGTACTCTTATAATAGCTTATTATGACCTAAAGTATTCATCTTTTATTATCTTGTCATTACTAGCATGATACCTTTTTCAGATATTATCTTCCTAAACAGCGCCTTAACATTTAGGTACTCCCCTAACACGGCCTTCTTGCCTTCACCGGTTTCCCATTTTTGGATGGCATAGTTCTGAAAGTTTTCTCCTACTTTTCTCTATACTAGCAAACTAGATAACAAAATATTGAATAATTTTAAATCATAATAACAGGCATAAGCATATCACATAATATAATATGGTTGATAGGAATTAATTAATTTAACTAAGCATATTCATCAATATCATAACTATTATGATCATAAATATTATAAGTCAAATGGCATGAATATTATCATACATGTTGTAGATCCGCATTATCTGCTAAGTTTTGCTCCATAATGTGGGGATTAAAAGTTAAATTTTTATTGAATAATATAAATTTTTACAAAACTGAGAGATATTAGAGAGGATTTCTAGAGAGGATTGTCGGATTCCCGATGATCTTCTCTTCTAAATGACTATCCTATTTATACAAGTATCCTAAGGACTAAGAATGCAAAATAAGAAACAAAATTTACAAAGTAAGTCCCTAACTATTTACATGTCAGTCCCCGACAAAACTTTACATTTTTTTCCTTCTTTAAGTCGTTTTCTCTTTTATCTCTTTCCGTCTTATGTCGCTTTCATCACATGTCTTTGTTTCTCTTTAATTTGTAGTCGTCCATCTGTATTTGTCTTTTTCTTCTTTTTGCAAAGGTAGATTCCTCTTTAATAAATGCGTCTTCTTTAATTGTTGTCCGTCCATGTCTTTTTATCTTCTTTAATCTATATTGACAGCTGGTATGTAATTACTTACTCCACTGCATTTGCTGGATACGTGCTTCGTGTATTTTGTTCCAATAATTTTACAATATTGCTCTAAGCTGTCTTCTGAAATAAATCTCTTTCTAATAGATTTTGTAATTGGTTCATGATCCGGCTTAAGTAATGATATGGCCTAATGTTTTATTTCTAATTTGTCCATTGGCCGTAATTCTTTCGCTGTAGAATAAATCAATAAGTGGTTTCTTGAATAATAATTCCATATGTAGTTGGCTTCATCATAGGCGTTAGATAATTCTGCTAAGATTGTGCTAAGTCCGATAATTCGTTTATTCGCATAGAACTATGGTATCTCATTCTTTTGTATAATTGGTTGTGTTGTAATTTCTTCTGGTATTATGTAATCTTTTGTCATTCCTATCTTTATAACTGTAACGACTGGTTTTATTTCATCAAATAATATCTCCGCTGGTGCTGAATAAAATCTGACGTAGAATAGCTGTCCTTTTGTAACTCGTTTGTAATTCATAAGCGCTTGATGTAATTCCGGTATATGTACAAGTTCATCTCCTGTAGTTGTATAAACTGTTGATATAAGTCCATAAGAGTAACATGTTGCTACTAAATTGGGTCTTGTACCTGGTAAAACAATTAATTTATTATAATTTTGTAACTTATTAGTAATATATCCTTGGTGATTTTTTAATTTTTCTGGGCTTTCTATAGGTTTGGTATTTAAGAAAGTTTGTATTTTGTCAAGATTTTCAATGTATGTACGGATTATGTGGTTATATGTCTTTTTTGTTAGGCTAATCGAAGTTGCATAGGTATGTATCTGAGGTGGTACAAATAATTCATTTTTTGGTATGTGGGGTGGGGCATAAGGCTTATCAAATACCTTATTCAAATTATAATTTTTTTCTTTTGATCACAGTTGTAAATGATTCTTTAGTATCTTCCGTACCTGCATCAATAGATAATTTGTTAGTAAGTTGGGTTTTTAGGTGTTTTCCATCGTCACCTTCTAGGTCTGGTTTTTTAGAGTGCTCCGACTGCACTGCTAGCTCTGGTTTTTTACCATGGTCCTTCTGCACATATCTTTCCTCCATGAGGGATACTCTACTATTAAGCATCGTAATTTGTTCTAATAACTTTTCCATAAGTATTGTATTTGTAAGTGTTTCTTCAAAATCTGTTTGCACTGCCTTGTCTTGATAGGTAGTCTGCAATAACATTCTTGTCAGTCTTAATTATCTCAATAATAAAAGTAAAGTTTAAGATATTTAGTACTAGTCTTCTAATTTCTTTTGTGGTAACTGAATCTTGTACCTTTTTTGTTAGCCACCATTTAACTTGTGTATTATCTGTTCTAACAATAAATTTATTGTATACAATATATGGCTCAAATGCTAATAAACATTTATATAAAGCAAATAATTCTTTCCTATTAATTTCCCATTTTACCTCTGTTTCCGTAAATGTTCCTGAGTAGTATCTACAGTGATGCTCTAATTTATCATTTTCATATTTATATTTTAATACTCCACCGTAATTATTTTCACTTGCATCTAATTCTACTATGTAATTAAATTTTTTATTTTCATCTGGAAAGCATAATTTTGGTAATTGTTTACATTGTTCTTTTATACTTTTAATTTGTTTTTTATCTGTTTCGTCAAAATTATATTCAATATCTTTTTTCAATTTTCTTTGTAATGGTCTTAAGTATTCTGCTAATCTAGGTATATATTCTCTTACTTGGTTGACTAATCCTAAAAATGATTGTAATTTTCTTTTTGTATCTAATATTTCTTCTGAATGTATAATTTTTTGTACTATGTGCTGTTGCATTTTAATTCCATTTTTATCTATTTGTATTCCTAGAAATTCTATTTGATTTTTCATAATTTTTGCTTTATTTTTACTCAGACTTATTCCTGATTCTTCTACTATGTTTAAAAATTGTATTAATAATTATATATGTTCATTATACGTTCGTGAGTATACTAATATATCATCTATATATACTATGCAGTTATGTAATTTTGTGAAATATGTATCCATAAAATGTTGAAATCTACCTGATGCATTTTTATATCCAAATGGTAATACATTCCATTCATAAAATCTTTGTGGTACTGTAAATGCTGTTAATTTTTTAGATTCTTCGTCTAACTTTAAATGGTAAAATCCTGATTTACAGTCAAATTTACTAAAATAATTATATCCTTGTATTTGTCTTATTTTTAATATTTTATTTGGAATTGGGTAATTATAAGTTTTAGTTTTTGCATTTAAATTTCTATAATCTATAACCATTCTACTTTTTCCTCTTTTTTGTTCACTATGTTTATTAACAATAAATGCTGGGCTAGTATGTTTGCTATTACTTTCTTGTATATATTCTTTTTCTAGTAATTCTGTTATATGCATCTTAAATTCCTTTAAGTCATCAAAATTATATTTTAAAGGTTTCTGAGTTATTATACTATTTCATCTATTAATTTTATCTTTATAGTTGTTTTATGCTTATTCCATCCTTTTAATGGATCTTCACTATATAGTTGTTCTAATTTTTTTTTTATTGGACTTAATTTATCTATTGTGAATACTATGTATTCTATATTATTGGTATTATTTGACATATTTTCTAATTTTTGTGTAATTTTTTCACTTCCTTTAATCCATTCTGTATCTTTTCTTATTTTATTTATTACTCTTTTTGCTCCTATTTTATGATTACATGGTGTTGTTAACCACCAGTGTGTTTTGGTTATAACGTGTGGATAATAGTTTTCTAAAAACGGTATTCCTAAAATTATATCTTTAGTAGGTAAATCATAATTATATATTTCATCTATTCTAAGTATCGTATCCCATATTTGTATTTTTATGTCTTTTGCTTTATAATGTATTAGACTTCCTTCATTATTAAATCCTTTTACTACTATAGGTGTTTTTAATTTTATCCATTTATCTTTTGGTAAACAGTTATATTTACATATGTTAACTTCTTCTCCTGTATCTATCATTGGCGTATAGTATCTATTATAATATCCTTCTATTATTATTTTCATAAGTACGTGTATTTTCATAATACTATTCTTTTTATTATTATTGTTTTATTATTATAAGTAATAATTTTGTGATTAGATTCTATTCTATAAGGTTTTAATTCTTCTAACCATTTTAATCCAAATATGATATCTGCTTGTAAGGTTTCATTAATTTCTAATTTTATTTTCATAGGTATATCTGCTATTATTATTTCCTTTTCTATTTCTAATTGAGCTACTATTAGTGCTGGTAAATCTGAACATTTTTGTTTTGTAGCTTTATTTATTTCCATCTCTTCTTTATTTAATAGTTTATCTATTATATAATTATCTTCTTGTTTAGTATCTATTAATATTAAATGCTCTTTTTCTTCTATT
This sequence comes from Solanum bulbocastanum, assembly GCA_037074985.1. NCBI lineage: Eukaryota > Viridiplantae > Streptophyta > Magnoliopsida > Solanales > Solanaceae > Solanum > Solanum bulbocastanum. The sequence continues at coordinate 26,724,818 of CM073604.1, read as the reverse complement.
GTTCCTATTATATAATATTTATTTGGGATTATATCATATGCTATCTTTTTTGTGTATTCTCGTTGTAGGTTATTTTTAATTTTTCTTGCTCTTCCTATTCTTTCTTTTATAATATCTAAATTTTCAACAGTGTCTATTTCATATTTGCAAATTTTACAAAAATCATATTTGAAAAAAGGAGCTCTTGGGGTGACTATAACAATAATAAAAAACAATCACAATTTCTAAAAAATATTTAGAAATTTATGTTAGTGGGCAACATGATACACATTATGAATACAATTGTGTGTTGTTTTAGATAGAAAAACAGAAAAAAAAAATATCAAAAATACAAATCTTGTTTATGTACATTCAACTTATACAATAAAAAATAGACATGCAATTAAACACAAAATTAACTACAACTACAGAACATTCAAAAATATTTTCAAACAATTTTTGTGAAAACATAATTTACTACCTCTTCATCGCTTTGAACTTGAACTTGTTCATCAGGATTTTCAGAACTCGTCACTCTCCTTTTTTTTGGAATGCTCTCTTGCGCAATTTTAGCCGTAGAACCTACATTTTTTAGCAACCCTTGGATAATACATAAATCAAACAAGGGAAATTCCTCAAAATTTTAAATATTATTTGGTTTACCTCTTGTAATTCTCATTGATTCAAACATTGTAAATAGACATATGCTTTCCCCAAATCTAAAACCCTAAAAGAAAATTTCAAAATTTTCAAATATAAATGTATTAAAAATAAAACAAAATAAATATATAAATGAATTTGTAGATTCTACTAAATCTGAAATATTAAAACAAAATCACAAAAAAATAAAAAAATATTGTTTAAAAGACTAAAAATCTGAAATAAATAAATATTTGGTGAATATCTAAGCAAACTCACATAAAACTCAAAGAAAATGATTGTAAATCCGTAATATATACTATCCTAAATACAACATAATCGGTGATTTTGAAAACAAAATCAAAAGAAATCTCACTAAGTAATCGAAATTACCTTTATCAATTGAGAAATTTCTTGAATTAATTTAGAAATTTGTTGAACAAATTAGGAGAAATTTGAATAATTAGTTTTTCTTAACAATGAGGGAGAGAACAATGGTGAAAACTTGTAAAAAGAGAAAATAGAAAATGTGAAAGATGGGGAAAGAAGGGTAATGGGTAGTGGATGCAATTTTTTATTGGTTAGTGGTATAGATGTTGGTTTAATGTTGGACTGTTTTGACAAATAACAGGTAAGATAAATAATAATATTTGGATACAAATTATTTTCTAAAATATTGACATTTTAACATTTTAAATAATGATTTTAAAATATAGTTATTTTGACTAATTATGTTAGGTATTGTAACTAGTTTGCTAATTTTCTCAAAAAAAAAAAAAAGTGTTCCAATTTAATAAATATAAGCCAACCCACAATCAGAGTGTCAATGACCCAAACAACAATCACAACAAGTGCTCTTCAATTCAAACTAATGGGTCAGTTATATGAATCTTTTAATCCATTAAACCTATTTAATTTGGGTCATTTCATATCACACACAAAAATAACATTTTCTCAAATTTATGTCATTATCAAACAAGAAGTATGATTACAGTGTTCAAATTTAACAATTTCACTTTAATACTTGCATTCAAAAAACTTTCTCATATTCAACATTTCCTTTGTTACTTTAAATAACAATCAAATAAGGAATTTCTCTATTGTTGTATACTACTTGGTTTGCGCCGCAACAAACATAATGAGACTTCAGACTTTTCAATAGAAGCAAAAAAAAAATATTTTCACTTGAAGAAAAAAATCTTTTCTAACCCTTAAAATCTTTGTTACAAAAATTGTACAAGTCGGCCATCCAAAAACAAAATTTGTATAGAACTTGCTTTGTTAGAATGGGAAGATTTTTTTTAAAAAAATCTTTTCGTGAAAAAAAATCACTCAGACAAACTAGTTCAAATAGTAAAAGACTAAATTTTCGACCAAAAAAATGATGAAAACCCGTGTTCCAAAACGAAAACAAGAGAAATTATTCTTTCATGGGGAGAAAATTGTTTCAATAATTGAGAAAACTAATTAGTTGGAGACAATATATCTCAAAACGATCCCAATACAAACAAACATTTTCTTATAATAAGCAGAACAATAATGATAATAAAAACAATCACAACCCCTGAAGTCTCAATGAACACAGAAAGGTCAAAGAAGATGAGAAATTTATTCCCTACAACTTATCTACAATGCTATAGGGAATAAACATTTTCTTAAAATTTTATTTTTACACAGCGTGTAGAGAATAAAAAATAACATCCCCAAGAAATTTTACTCTGTGAAGGTGCCAAATAAACAAAAAACAACAGAATTTTATATGGTCACCCAACTAAAACATATATAGAGAGAGGATCCCAATTAAAAATCACATCTAATGATCTACACAAGACTTACTCTAATACCACTTGTTAGAATACTTTAATGAATTCAAGATCACGACTAAATCACTAGACATAAACATCAATATTAGAGAATGATAGGAACACTAACCTTAATCCATTGCAATAACTTGATTGAAGAAGACTATAATTGATTAATGAACTGGATCTTCCAAACTGATGAACTTGATCTTCCAAACCTTGAAGATTACTTTCTTAGTGTTCTTTTTCTTAGATGGAGAGAAAGAGAAAAAATATGTCTTTTGGTTCAGCGACCAAATTCTTTTAAAGGATTCTGAAGTGTCTTTTCATCTAAAAAGGTACCTTTTCAGGTTTAAATTGTACTTTTTCAATAAATCTCCATCAAACTTAAGAAAAGGTCCACGGATTTCAAGTTATCTAAAATAAATCCATATTAATATATATTTATTTTTCAAGCCCCAAACTTTAATACTTTATTAGATCATAAATTGGGCTACTTTAATGATAGCATATTTACGTATAATATATTAATATATATGTGAGTCCATAAAATAGAAATTACTAACAATATACTCATCAATTAAAGATTTCACGTTTAACAAATGAATAGTTGAAGTGTACATGTGCTTATTGTGTTTAATATATCATAAAAGTCACAATCCTTTGAAAATGTCACAACTCATTGAAAAAACCACAACTCTCTGAAAAATCGTAATCATTCAATGCGAAAAGGTGTGTACTTTTATAATAAAATCATATAAATAAACAAATATAATATAAAATATAGACGATATACTAATATAAGTATTTTAGGAAGAAGAGGAGCAATAGAAAACTTGAAAAAGTTGTAGTTTAAAAATGTGAGGAAATCCCTCTTTTTATAGCCAACAAAGGGTAGTATGAAAAAAATATTTATTGTGTCTTATCAAAAAGGTCACAACCTTTAGAAAAATTACAACCCTTCAAAAAGGTCAAGACTCATTAGAAAAGTCATAACTCTTTAAAAAAGTCACAACCCTTCGAAAAAAGTCACACCTTAGAAAAGATCATAACTCATCAAAAAGTCATAACTCTTCGGAATAGTCATGACCCTTCAATGTGAAAAGGTGTCTGATTTTAATATAATATTATATAGCATAAATAAATAAATATAATATAATATAAAATATAGAAGATATACTAATTTTTTTGTTTTAAGTCGGAGATATTATAATAAGTTAACATTTAAGATATGTAGTTCATATTTTAAAGGTAGTATATATATATATATAGATAGATAGATAGAAAGATATATATATAGATTTGTCAAATTTTAATTTGATACGAAATTTTTAAAAATAAAGAAGACCTTAATTTAAGGATATATAGACTATACAAAATTTCTTTAAACTTTGTGGTCTTAAACATGTAACATAAAGTGTTAGAATTAAAGAATTCCCCCCTCTCCTCGCCCACCCTCCCCCCCCCCCCCTCCCCCCAAACAAAAAAAAAATTGTCTTATAAACAAATTAAAAATAATAATACAAAAAATAAATTGAAAACAGAGGAGTAAAGTTTTTGAGCAAATTTTTTTTCTCCAACTGTTTGAGACTTCTCACAGCTCAAACATCAAGTTGTAATTTGTGCAGCAGCTAATCATTAAACTTCTTGTCAAGTAGAAGTTATTGCAAAAGTATATTTATGTTAATGAAAATGAATACACATTAATTATCTAGACAGTCTTCTCGTTTGAAGTTATTTTTATTTTATTTGTTATTTTTGTATTAATAAACTGTTTAAGTTACATAGAAGGGGCAAACGTTAAATTTCTAAAACACCCATGTTACTTATAACTTATCCTTAAATTAGTAAAAGGGGTATTTTAGGAATTTAAATTTTAGCTTAATAACATTCCGCTTATATATATACTAGAAGGCCCATGGCCCGTGCTAAGCACGGGCCCGACATCAGTGTGGCATTACAGAAAAAACACTCTTAAGATACCAACTAATGAGTACATGGGACTATTTTCCTATCAATCCTAAAGCAAGATATAATACACTGAGACCAAATACCATCTAATTAGTTGTAGGCCTATCCTTCATTCATTTTGATCTCCTTTGTTAGAAACCTGTACACAGGAAAGAATGTGAAAACATTTTTAACTGAAACGATGAAAAATTAGTCCAAAGTAGGAATGAGAGGAGCAGACGAACAATAAGGGCAAAATTGAATATTAATTGCCATTGGAAGAAGTATAAAATTTTAGACCGCAGAAAAAAATACGCTAAAAATGTGGAAAAGAATCTTGAATGTAAAATCTAGCATCTCATCAAAATTCTAGTAAGGGACAAAGCAATAAGCAACTCTAATATTTTTAGAATATGAATATACCTTATTATTTGTGTCACATGAATTCCAAAAGATTAAAACAGGAGACATCTCTATATGAGTATGTGGCTAAGTGCAAGAAAGTGCACACGGGGAAAATGAGCATGTCACGATCCAGACCGTCGTGATTGGCACCCACACTAACCTCCGGTGGGAGAAACATTACTACAACCCAACTAAGCAACTTAACGAAAACTAGAACATTTAAAGATACGGAAGCATGTTTAAATGGCTACTGAAATATGGAATTCCCATAAATTCCGACAGTTTAACAAATCGACTAACATAACTATTGTGGAAATTCAACTCCTATAACCTGAAAATCGTTGTACCAAAACTCTGTAAACCAACAAATCTAAGGAAATGGGGTGCAACCCCTAAACTAACATAAGCAAAGTCTAACTAAACAATCTGGGTCCGAAAAGAGTGGACTAAACAAGGAAGGATCCATAGAAGCCTACAAGAACTGGCTCACCCTTGAATTCGGTCTTCAATCAATGATCCCCTAGCTGAGGTCTATCAGTAGCCGCCTGAAGATGCCATCTACTCAACAAAGAACGAGCAAGTGCAGTATCAGTACACAACCATAGTGTACTGGTAGAATCACGTGGCCACCCCAATAAGCGAAACATAGGCAAACAATTACAACATAGTAAACACACATATACAAAAAACAATTAAGTTATTATTTTAGAGCAACATATAGTCTCCTAATATTAATTACAAGTATACATAAACATAATAATCAGAAGTGGTTCTCTCATGGAACCCATACCCAAACTGTTAGTGTGTCGGAACATGACACCCATTCCAATGTATGTGTCAGAACGTGACACCTGATCCCATATAAGTATCGAAACATGACATCCAATCCAATCTATGTGTCGAAACGTGACACCCGATCCAATATATCTGTCGAAACATAACACCCGATCCAGTCAACACAACCACAATCACAATCACACCCATAATGAACAACACTCATAGTCATACAATCAAGTATTGATTTCATGGCATGTAATTGTTCATATATACTCATTTACATTAGATTTGATTTTCATTCCCTTATTCACATGCATGCACGCATACAATGAAGTAATTAACCGACATATATCACACAAACAGGAAATCAAATCATCACCTACCTCGAAACCAAGCTTGAATCCTTCTAAGACACTTGAGCCATCCCTTTCCTAATTCTTTCCGCTTGTTCATGGTCAAAAAATAGTTAAGTAATGCAAGGATCAATAAACAAGGCTAATTTACCCGGATAATAATCAAACTATCAATCCTAGGCCAAACCCAAGATCCCAATACTCAATTAGGATTTTTTCCATCATTAACTTCAGGCCAAAACCCTCCTACAATGATAATTACTCAAGATTCTAAGTTCTAAGAATCGAAATACGGATTAGGGAGTAATTAACTTACCTTTAGCGCCAAAAATCGTGGAAAACTGTTAAGAATCACCCTGGGCCATCTCCTAGCTATCAAGAACAAAGTTTTATAGCAAATAACAATTTTGGGGTTTTTCCCGACTTAACTCGCGACTATCCCACCACAGCGGGACCCAACCCACTACAGCGGCCTCGCCCTGACAAGAATAATCCTGCCCCGGCGCCTTGCACATAGACTAAAGCTCAAAATTTGAGTTCTAAGATCCCATTTCACAACACACCTTCAACCCTGACGTTCAACAACTACCCTATCACGCCAAGATCAGTTTTGAGAGTTCTACTCACCCGAATTCTATTTCGTAAAGCCGTACATATTCCTTAACATCTTGGCTATCCACTTATATGATCATATTCATAATAATATCCCCCATTCATTATCATATTTATCTAGACCTCACCCGACACATATTTTGTCCAAGTTTGGCCTAGGCTAGAACTTTCAAGTTACTACAAAAAAAGTTTTCTGGCCCAAATTCTTTCCCCATTGGCTTTTCCATAATGACAGGAACATATCGTTACAATAGATATAAATTTACCCATCACTCATTCCCGAGTGATAAACTAGTTGAACTGGCTAAGGAAAAAGTAGAGTAGTATTTGAATCATCGAATAGCTGGGGATACTTGTCTTGCATCGATTTTCCAAGTAGCTTCCTCAACTGGACGATGCTTCTATTGAACTTTCACGGACTATATCTCCTTGGTCCTCATGATACTTTTTCAACATGTACACATAGAACACTGGATGAACTCCAGATAGGCTACGCAGTAAAGCCAACCTGTAAGTCACTATCCCTACATAGTCAAGAATCTTAAATGACATGATGTATCGAGGACTAAGCTAGACCTTCTTGCCAAATCTCATCACCCCTTTTATGGGTGACACTTTGTAGAAGAACTTGCTCACCAGCCTGAAATGTCATGTCCCTTACCTCTCTATTGGCTTGAGCTGTCACGGCTTGATCCAACACTTGAAAGGCCATCTTAAACTTTGCATTAGTTACTTGGTTGGCCAAAAGGTCAACCAGAGCTTGAGGAGCATGAGGAGGGGCTCCTTGATCAATATTTTATCCTTCGGTCATTCTTGCAAAAGCCCTTCTAGTAGTCATATCTTGTAGACCATCAGGTAAAGATTAGGAGAAAGACCTTTTAGAGTTAAACTCTATCGCACGACTTAGAGAAATGAAGAAGTGAAGTTTCCTAAGCATCTAATAGCTTCTCATTCATAAATGTGGCGTGCTTCACACTTATCAACAAGACTCTACTAGGCGTGGTTTTGAGACATCCTAGAACCAGTCTAAACCTTGTGGTCTAATTACCAAGTTTGTCACAATCCAGGAGTACCCCCCTAGATGTAACATGGTGTACAAGACCCCGAGAGGCCTCATACAAGCCACTTAGCTTTCATAACATAAGATAATAGAAATGATGCAGAAATTTAAAACATTTTCAACACAATCAAAAGCTTTATAAAACGAAGAGAAAGTCTATTACACTTTGTCTCAAACCATCTAAAACATGAATATCTTTGGGACATAACCCATACAATAGTTCAAAACATAAAATAAAAGAACATACGGAAATGGTGGTCAAATCCTCGAATGCTATGAGGACTCACCAATCTTCAAATTTTGCTCCACTATGATCCTAGCCATGGGGATGAGAGTTGATATCGTTGGACCGTACATTTGGATAAGAAATGTAGGCAAGAGTATGTGTTAATACAAACATGTACTAAATATGATAGCTTGCATAAACATCAACATGAACATAAAAGATAAGCAACATAAGTCTTATGCATATTCAATGCACATAATAAAACATAATAACATAAAGTAATATTTCTTGAAGTAGCCTCAAATCATCTTTATTCAACATGGAAGGCAACTCAAGCACAATCTAAGTCATCACCTATCATAACATACTTAAGTTATCTTTTATAGACATGGGGAATCACCTCTTGACTTACCATGAAGGAACATGGGTAGTCTCCTCTAGTCCTTATTAACATTTGGATCATGGGTATTTGCCTCTAGTCCAACATCATGTGACATGGGTATTCGCCTCTTGTATTATATATGGATCATGGGTACTCACCTCTTATCCAATTCATATATTAAGAATATGGGGAGTCACCTCTTGTTAACCTTTGAGGAATAAGGGTAATCGCCTCTTTATTCTATTCTATGGAATACGGGTAATCGCCTCATATCTATCTCATGTAGAGGTTATGGGTAATCACCTCTAGCCTCTTCAATTTCTTAATCTTTAACATTAGTTTCATTTTAGGTAATCAATCCTTTCAACCTAGAATTATTCAATGTAAAAAAGCCTTTCACACTCTTACATAATCAATTCATGAGGGAACTATTCCTTCCACAACAATTCATAAAATAAGCTTTACTCTCAAAGTCCTTCAAATCATAATTCATCATATATGCTCACTCTCAAGCAATACATCATATAATCACACTATTTTCTTCATTCTCAAAGCAATTCATACATAATCATCCTATAGGCTTCAATCTCAAAGCACTTCCAATGTATCTCATCAATCCTATAAGAATACATCTAAACCCACAAATTCTCCTTTCATGACATCAAACCCAATTATATCAATTTCAAGAGGACATTGCGAAGGAGACAGCCTATGTAGATTGTGTGAGAACACCTACGAGGATAAGAGACAAAGTACAGTTTCTTTTGCTGAAAATTTTGTATGCTCTATATGATCGGATGATTCATTAGATCAAACATTTTAAGATTTAAACATGATATATTGGTTAAGACAATCAGGTTAATGACCAAGATAACTATTTACTTGTCAATCGTTGAAATAAAGTTTAGTGCTCGCTATATTTAATTCACTAGTTAAAGACTTCAAATAAAAGTGAATCAGTGATGTTAAAATATTTGCCAATTCACGACCCGTAACACATTAATGAAAGAAAGTGATTACTTAACTTGTAGTATATAGAAAATAATCACGTTTGTTATTACAAGTCGATCAAGACTCCATTGTAAACAATCTTTGTGTTGCATAATCAACAACTAATCAAACAAGAATCATATATTCATTCAATACAAGGGACTTTGGTGTCCATTGAAGAGGGGAATCATGAAACAGAGAAGAAAAGAGGAAGGGTGTCCTCATATTTATTTTTCTAAAAAATACTTTCTATTATGGGTTATGTGATTCTTTGATCACACAATATACTACAAACATGAATACACTTCAAAAGCAATTAAACTTTCAATTAGAATCTTAGCTCAATAAAACAAGATAATAGGGAAAAGTTGAGCGACAAATTAGTAAACAGGACGAAGAGGAAGAGACATCATACTCAAAATTCATAGTTGAGAGAAAGAAACAAAGAAGTTGCTGCTGCGAATACTTACAGAGGATTTGAGACAGAGCCTAATAACCGTAGATCGCTGTTGATCAAGATGAAAAAGAGACGCTTCTATTGAGTTGAGAAAAAGATCAGTAAACAGGAAGAAGAAGAAGAGACAACATACCTTAAATTCACAGCTGTGAAAAGGAAATAAATATATTGCTGCTGAGATACGTACATAGGATTTAAGACAGAGCTGAATAACTCTAGGTCTCTATTAACCAAGATGAAAAAGAGACAATTTTTTTGAGTTGAGCGAACGATCATCAGTAAACAGGAAGAAGAAGAGACACCATACCTTAGATTCGTAGTTGAGAGAACGTTGCTGCTGAGAATATGTTCAGAGGATTTGAGGCAGAGATGAATAGCCCTAGGCCGTAGTTGATAGAGATGAAAAAGAGACACTTCTGGGCTTGAGAATACGTATAGGGCAAAGTTGTGACCAATGGATTTTGAGAGAAAAACAATTTAATTTTTTTAGATTTTTTAGAAAATAGTGTTTCTTTTTGCCGCCTACTTTTCAGAATTATTATTTTTTGGGTTTTAGTAAATTTTTTAGCAATGTTTTGGCGCTCCGGCTAAGTCTCTCAATTACAATTTGGACGAGTCATTAGTTTTCTTAGGGACGAGATTTTTTACCTTCTCAATAACATATAACTTTTAGGACCGAAATATAATCTCGTCTCAAAATATATACTTTTTGTGACGGGATTATTAACTCGTCCCTACATGTTGGTCTTAACTAAACCTTTTTCTTGTAGTGTTCATTTACGGTGACCTAGAAGAAGAGATTTATATGGAACAAACTGAGGGCTTCAAAGTAGATGGTAATGAAAAATTTGTGTGGAAACTCAGAAAGAGTCTCTATAGCCTAAAGCAAGCTCCTAGACAGTGGTATAAGAAATTTGAATCTGTTATGGGGGAGCAAGACTATAAGAAGACTTCTTCAGATCATTGTGGATTTGTACAAAAAATTTCTAATGATGATTTTATCATTCTTTTGCTGTATGTGGATGATATGCTAATTGTGGGCAAGAATACTTCCAAGATTGACGAGTTGAAGAAAAAGTTCTATAAGTCTTTTTCTATGAAAGACTTGGGTCATGCCAAACAAATTTTGAGCATGAGAATTACTCGTCTCAAAGATGAAAGGAAGATTTATTTGTCACATAAGAACTACATTGAATGTGTACTAGAGCGCTTTAATAGAAAGAATGCTAAAACTGTTAATACACCTCTTGCTGGTCATATGAAGTTGAGCAAGAAGATGTGTCCTACAACTAAGGAGGAAAAATAGAGCATGGCTAAAGTTTCATATTCCTCTGTCGTTGGAAGTCTAATGTATGCAATGGTATGCACTAGACCTGATATTGCCCACGCATATGGTGTTTTCAACAGATTTCTCAATAATCCGGGAAAAGAGCATTGGGAAGCTGTGAAGTGGATACTGAGGTATCTTAGAGGAAGCTCAGATGAATGCTTATATTTTGGAGCATTAGATTCAATCTTGAAAGGCTATACAGATGCTGATATGACAGGTGACCTTGATAATAGAAAATCCACTATTGGATATTTGTTTACTTTTTCGGGGGAAGCTATATCATGGCAGTCGAAGTTTTAGAAGTATGTTGCACTATCTACCACTAAAGGTGAGTATATTGCGGCTACTGAAGTCGGCAAGGAGATGATATGGCTAAAATGATTTGTTCAAGAATTTGGATTGCAAAAGATGGAGTATGTTGTCTATTGTGACAGTCAGAGTGCAATAAACTTGAGCAAGAACTCCATGTATCATGTAAGAACAAAACACATCGACGTCAGATATCATTGGATTCGTGATGAAATGGAGAGTGAATCATTTCATGTCAAAAAGATCCACACAAGTGAAAATCTTGTAAATATGTTGACCAAGACGATATCGAAAGTCAAGTTCGAGTTATGCAAATAACTTGTGGGTATTAACTCTCTCTAAAGAAGATGAAGATATCTCCTTCCTGTGAATGAGACTGGAGGGGGAGATTTGTGGGGTTCCAACCCAATTTTATTAAAGTATCACTTTGGTACAACTACATACCAACTAAATCTTACCAAGATATCTATATAGTTGCAAAGTTTGAAACTTTAGTATTTTCATGATGTCATTGGTGACATCATTAGTTGTAAATTTCTTTTATTAAAGGAGCTCATTAGCTCATTTATAGAATACACCAAGTTAGAGAGAAAAAATTTTTGAGAGCAAAGTATGATATTTCATAGGCTATATAAGAATTAAATAGTCTATGAAGAAAATAGAGTGTGAGCGATATTTTAGTAAGGTGGTAAATCAAAAGAGTATTATTCCTTTTGAGTGTGTTGTAGTTACTTTGAGTATTATATTCGTGACTACATAGTATTAAAATTCTTTGTTATAGTGATATTACTTGCTCCTCTTGACCCGTGATTTTTCCCTTATTTAGAAGGGTTTTCACGTAATATTCTTGGTGTCATTATTTTCCCATTTTATTTATATTATTTTGACCATATATATTTTTGTGTTAGTCATTTTTCCAACAATTTGATGCGAAAATAACAAAGAATCAAAAATTAGAGTGGAAGGGAAAATAAGAAAAGAAAAGCAAAAACCAGAAGCAACAACAAACGCAAGGAAGAAACTTATCACCAACAACAAAGAATGGTAGATCATGTAATGAAGAAGAAACTAAGGGCCCGTTTGGCCATAGATTTTCCAAATAATATTTGGGAAAATTTTTGGCAAATAGTGTTTGTCCATACAATTTGCATTATTTGGCAAATATCCCAAATTCTCATATACTAGTTTTTTCTAGTATTTGGGTCAAATCTCGTTATTTGGAATCTTTTGAAAATTGAAATTTTACACCAAACTTTATCTTTTACAAAAACACTCTCTATAGTAATTGTTTGTGTCGTATTACATAATTTTTACGTGAACACCAAAGTAGTGATGAAATATTCAGTGAATATGAAAGTAATGATATGGTTGTTGATAAAAATGATGAACAATCAGCTTAAGATAACAAAGTCATATGATTTGTCTACTTCATGATATATGAAATGATGCTTGCTGCACTCACTCCAAACTACCACATTACTCTAATGTCATGGACACTACTTGTTATTTGTTGTAACGAGATCCAATTCACTTATAATACAAACTTATGATTAGTTTTGAAAATTTTTAAAACTTATGGATATAAATCATATTTTTTTTAAAAAGTGAAATATATTAATATTATGATCAAATACATGATGAAATTTCACCCAAATAATATTTGCCACGAATATTTGAAAACTATGGCCAAACGCTAGCTAAGAGATGTAACCGTACCGTGCTACTCCAAAATATGAAGCAGGACAACCTGCAAGAAAATGAAGACAAAATTGAAAGAATAGTTGATTCATCCAAAAACAGAAGCCATAAAAAGGTGGCTTCAACTATAATAAAAATAACTTTGAATTTTAGGGGCAATCTCCATTTCCAATGGTGAAAAGAAGAAGTGGAATAAATCCAGTTAGGAGCATTACAGTAATAATTTTAGCATACTAAGGGCGTGTTTGGTAGGAAGGCAAATGTTTGGTAAAAAAAATAAAAATTTGAAATTAAATAAAAAAACTTAATTTTATTTTGTTTTTGGACGGGTTCGCGGGTAGGGTGGGGGTGGGGGTGAGATGGGGTAAAAAAAAAAAATTCAAATTAAAAATATTTTTTTTTTAAAAAAAAATTAATTGTTTTTTTGGGAGGTGGGGGTGGGGGGCTGATTGGGGGGGGGATCGCGGATAGGGGTGAGTAAAAAACTAAAAATTAGAAATAATTTTTAAAAACAAAGGTTTAAATTTTTTTTTTCAACAAAAAAATTATATTGAAGTTGGAGGAAAATTTTGGAAAGTGTTTTCGTTACTTTTTGAAGGGAAGTCATTTTCCTTGAATTTGAGGAAAATGAATTGATTTGAAAAATATTTTTCAAAACATTTTATCCAATCAAACATGAGAAAATTGAAAAAAAAAATTCTAAAAAATATTTTCCTTCATACCAAACACACCCTAAATATAAAAATGTTTAGCTCTTCACAAGCCAATTTTGTGTCAAAGTTGCTCAAGAGAGTATACCGGTAGTCCATGTTAAATGTATCTTTGCTTACTATCTCGAACTACTAGATGATTCTGTCGTGATCGGATTGGCTTGTTGGCCGAGAGGTTGTAGGTCAAGCAGCGGGTTGTTGAATAGCAGCAATCAACTGAAAGTTCTTGACAGATGCAACTGTCTCACTCGAAAATTCACACACCAGCACTGCAGTTGTTCACGCCATTGTAGCTCCTTGTTATTTAGGGCCAGTGGTTTCCCCTTCCAATTATTTTCCTCATTAGTTGATCCTCCAACAATATCAGAAAATCATGCACTACTGAACTCGGTAATGATCAGTGGCTTTGAGCAAAAAATGCTGCAGAATAGTAAACATTAATTGTTAGAATGAAGCATGTTGCAATGAGCTAATAAGCTAGCTATGTTGTAAGTACAGGACTGGAAGGAAATAATTCTAGATTTTCCTTCTAGGTTGTACCAATAAATGTGAAGGAATCTAAAAATTGTAGGCATTAGCACTAGTCCCTATAAGGATTTAAGGTTAATTGGAATGAGCATATAAAATTCTTGAGATGCACAACTATTTTAAAATAGAACTGTGACCTTGCCCAGGAAATCAAATTAATTGCAATACCATCAAATAATTAATAGCTTATGATACGGAAATTAGCAAAAAGATTACAACTCATTAGCAGATAATAACAAAAATTAAGAAGTTGAGAATTGAAATGAAAGAGGTTGTTTCTTTGGAGATTTTTCAGAAACAGGTAGAGGGCAAAAGTTGTCTCGACTACCAAATTTCAAAAATAGCATATTTTTTCCCCAAACCAACAGAGAGAAGAACGACAACTACAAATCAGAAAAATAATCCCATTATTTTTTCCCCTAAATCACACAGAGGTCCAAACAACCCATTTGCAAATATAAGTTAAAAAGAAATCTCATGATTTAATTTTTCATAGATGGCACATAGAAAATAAAAAACATTCAAGGACTATCAACATGGCTGACTTAATAAGATTGGGGGCCTAAAGCCAAATCTTAAAGAGAGGCCCTAATATTTTGAGAAGTATTTTGTTTCTTTAAAATCTTTAATAATTTTAATCTTGAAGTCACTTACCAATAAGTTTAATAATTCACTTTGTATATTATGTCCAAAGTAATGACTATGAATTTCGCCATGCTTATTCTTTAAATATGTTCTCGCATAGCTGGATCAAATTTATCAATCATTTTAATTAGGCTTTGAAAATTACTGTTACTTTTTTGATAGATCTTTCCATTTGTTCCCCTAAATGCTAAATTATTTTTTCTCAAGAGTTTTTATCATGTCAATAATTCTTAACAATACATTTTTCCATTACACTTTATCTCTATCAATTGTTCCTGCACATCTTTATCAATTGTTTTTTTAAATGCAGTCTCATTTCTCTGTCAATATAGGAGCTTATATTATTAATAATATATTCATTCTTTACTTCATGAACATTGAGCACAACACTAGGATTTTTTTCAATCATTACTACCTTCACTAGCTAGTTTACTACTACAAACAATAGAAGTTGTGCTAAATAATTTACAACAAAAACAAAAAAAATTATCAAATCTTTAGAGTAGATTAATCATTTTCTTTCATACTTTTCTACGTTTACCAATTTTTGAATATAGATTGTTGTAGAAAAATGTCGTACATATTTATCTTATGAAAAAATTATATCAGTCATTCTAAATGGTCCATTTTTTACTAATAGATCTCTCACTTTTGATCTACATTATTTCATTGACTTGGTTCATATATATTTTTAGGGGAAAATACATAAAATCCCCCTTGAACTTGGTAGCAAAACTTACCTTAGCACTTTGACTTTACGGGTAATTATTTGCCCCCTAATCTCTTTACAAGTGAATCAGAAAACATCCAAATCGTTGACATATCAAGTCAATAAAAATAAAGCAAGTATATACCGAAAATTAAAGAAAAAAAGAATAAGTGGGCCTCAATAATTTTATTTTTATCCAATAAACTTTCTTTTCTTCTTCTTCTTCTTCATACCCTACCACCCTCAGCCCTTAGTACCACCAACCCCATCCCCACCTTCTGCCCCTTCATCTTTCTCACACCCAATCCACCCCTCCCACCCCCTCCCACCACTTGCACCACTCCTTTCTTCGTCTTCAAACCCACCCACCCCCTCCCCCCTCCCCCCGAAACCCCACTCCTACCCTCTTTCTTTCTCTTTGAACCTTGGTGATTCACACTTTTCTTCTTCTTCTTCTTTGTTGAACTTTCCATCTTTTTTCTCCTTCTTCAAGAAGTCTCCATCCCACCCTCATTTTCTTTAATTTCTATCAATAAATTCAAAAAGTGTGATGAACAAGGGAAAAATAAAAAAGCCATCAATTTGTTCTTGCTTCAAATTAAAATTAGTATTTATGGCAAGGTTTGAATGTGATGAACTTGAAGCTCTTTTTACTGAAATTCTACAATTTTTCATCTCAAATTAAATTTTTAGTTGTTATTATTTATTTGTTTTGATTATGTGTCTTAAAAATTGAATGTGTTTTTGTGAGAATGGTTTTGAGATTTTGAATCTCTTTCAACTGAAAATTTGTTCTTTTTTTTGAGATTATTTTTCTCATAATCATGGATTAATTTTTATTTTTTGAGATTCTTTTTTACTTTCTAAAATTGTGAGTAAATAAAAAGAAACAAAAAAGAATTGAAAATTTAAATTTAAATAATGTTTAATGTGACGCTGATATGGCAATGATGTTGCGCTCACGTATCAATGACATGGCGCGTGTGGAATGCACTTGCCATTGTGAGACTGGTATTATAATATTAAGGTGTATTTTAATTCACTTGAAAAGAGATTAGGGGGGGTAAATAATTACCCGTAAAGTTAAAGTGCTAAAATAAGTTTTGCCGCCAAGTTCAGGGGGGGTTTTATGTATTTTCTCTATTTTTAGGGATGCAACTATTTAAATTATTTAGGAGTTCTTGATATCGGGAACAATGTCACATTTTCGCCAATTTCTTCTAGATTTTCTTCTTGGATATTATTATCATCTAACTCAATTCTATTGGTGACCTGTTCATTTGAAGAACAACCTCCAATATTTTTTGATTCGAAATTTTTATTATTTGTTAAAAATCAATCAAGGGCAATTTATTTAATTCTTTAAGTTTTCTCTCTTTTTGCAAAATTGGAATCATGTTTTCTAGTTGACATACTAAAATTGAATAAACTTTAATAATAATTAAAACAATTTACATATACTTATGAACTAAGAATATCATCAATAACAATTTGCTAGAAAAACTATAAAACCTCTTACATGTTTTTTTCTTCAAAAATTAATATAAATTTTTAATAATATGTTTAAGTACTTTTTTTTAAAAAAAAAAATGAAGCCCCAAAAAAGATGAAGCCCCAAGCGATGACTTTAGTGGCCTAGTGGTTAAGACGACCTTGACCATCAATATTACTTTTTCTTTTAAAATTAGTTTCACTGCATGTGTGTTGCACGTGTGTATTGTATATATAGTATATGACTTTGTAAAATAGAATTAATATTACTAAATTAAAGTTTTTTAGTAAATAATTATAATTTAAAGAACATAGGACAAGTGCTTTCAAATGATTAATATTGATTGTCATTGAGTTACTTGTATTTTGATATGAAAATTACCAGATATTATTGAAACATTTCAAAATACATTCAAAGTTTATATATGGGGAGAAAGAGAACATTTCTTTAGTAGTATTATTATTTACTTCACTCAATTTTGTAAACAAATCTAACCAACAATTTTTTTTTTTTTTTTTTTTAAATCAATACAAAAAATGTCACCAATAGTCTTTCCTCTTGAGGTTATGAACATAAATGATGTACACAATTTAAGTATAATTTTTTTCTTAAATATTCATACTTGAAATTTAGTATGTTCATGACAATAATAAGGATTACCATAGATATTTTAATATTTTATCTTTATACGTAATCTATCGTTTACCAATTAATATTTGAGTAAGACTATCATAGAGAGGCATTTTTAAAAAACAATAGGTGCTTTATTGTTATAACGAATGATGGTTAAATTCCGATTTGAGTGTATGTCAATTATTTAGCTTGATCAATTTTTTGTTTTAGATATACATATATATTTCAGTAGCACAATTTAATTTAAATATATGAACAACATCACCTTTGGTGAAAATATTTTATTTCTTTAAGTTTCTACCTTATCTTTGTAGAATTGTAGTCTTCTCCTTTTTCCTGCTGCATACATATCATAGAGTTGTTTTCTAATAAAAGTATTTAGTATCTTATAGAAGTTGTATCGTGATATAGAATATTAAACTTTTCAATAATAAAAATTAGTAGATGAATGAAATTTAAAGTATTGTTTATAGAATCTTTAATTTGATTTAAGATTATTTAATGATCAATCACTATTTTCTTATCTATTTTTATATTAGCTAACAAGGAGTGCAATTTTCTCAAATTAAAATGAACACAAAATAATAGGAAAAAAAATATATGGAATGATACATAGCTAATGCAGAAGGAAGACAAAAATATATATTCATGTTATATTCACTATAACACCATTTGATTAAAATCTCTTGTCACCAAAACTTTACTTTCTTTGTTCATTTTTAATTACATATCTATTAAAAATTAATTACTATCATGTCTATAATATCATATTATAAGTAAAAGTGAAAATCTATATTTGAAATAGTGGATTTAACATCAAAACTAATGATTCAATGGATTACGTTGATGCCCGCTGTTTTAGCAAAATCAGAAACAAACGGCTTCATTTGGGAGTAAAAAAATAAAAAATAAAAAACCAAAGAAGAAATAACTTACCCAAATCATGTGACTTTTTTCATATTTGTTTATTATTACTGTCTTTCCCACAACTTTTTGTCACTGTTAATTCAGGGAAATAGTAAGAAAAAATACGAGTGTGAATTTATGAATCATTTGCTACAATTTGTTCACCAACTCTTTTTTATGTGATATCTCGAATTTCGTTGAATTTTCAACTTAATCAACTGTTGCAAATACCCTGAGTTTTTTTAAGAAGAAGAAAAGTAGAAAACTTTTTAAAAAATCGTAGTTTTAAAGTGAGAGGAAACCCTCTATTTATAGCTAACAAATAGTAGTATGAATATGTGCTAATTGTTCCTTATCAGAAAAGTTACAACCTTTTGAAAAAGTCACTACTCATCGAAAAAATCACAACTTTTTGCAAAAGTCACAACTCATTGGAAAAGACACAACGCTTTGGAAAAGTCACAACCCTTTGAAAATATCACAATCCTTCAAAAAAATCACAACTCATTAAAAATATCAAAATCCGTCAAAAAAATCGCAACCCTTTGAAAAAGTCACATCTCTTTGAGAAAATCACAACCCTTTAATATGAAAGGGTATATATTTTTAATATAAGAAAAATAATTAAATTAATAAAGAAAATAAATTGAGTATTTTTAATTAGGGATATTATAATAAATCAACATTCAATTTAGGAGTTCATGCTTTTAAGATATAAAGAAAGATTGATAGATACCGAAGGAAGCAAGGAATCAATATTTTCAACCAGAACAGAACAGAGAAAATAAAAAAGAGCCACAAGTTTTTCAGCCATAATTCACATCAACAAACGAAATAACCTAAAATTCAACTCAGAAAAATAATAAATAATCACATATAAAGGAAACTCCAACTCAAACCATCAAGACCCTCAAAAAGCACAACAATCACGATTAGAAAACATAGACAGAAAAAGAAGGAGATACATATCGAGAAGCAGAAAAGTAGAGTTGAGAAGATCGATGATAATTGCGCAAGAGTGATACCTGGAGTGTCTTTTCAAGGGCAAGATGAACGCCACTTATTATCTACAGTGAAGTGAAAAGTCAAAATTACCCTTAGCTTAAGTTTTAATGACAAAAAACAGGTATGTTGATACCTCTGCTATACTCATGGTTTTTGTTAAATATAATATAAATTTCAACGCATCTTTTGTTAAATGTTTATTCCATGTCCGAAAATATGTATTATTGCCAATTTTTGGTGCCATTATATCAGCAATTTTTTGAGCAACTAATTATACACGAAAGAATATAATAGACCCATTTATTTTTGGGGTCAAACAATACATATCATCATAAAATAGTAATGATAAATTTTTTTAAAAAATTGACAACTAATTTTACATGAGAAAACATAATAGATTTTTTGTGTGCATATTTAATGAGGATGGTCATATCATCACTTATCCATCCAACTTATGAAGACTTCCGACGAAAGTTTAATTAGAAACATATAATTTATTTGATTATTTCTAATTGTTTAACATCAAATATATATAAAAAAATTAGAGCCCGAAGTTAAAAGGGTCACTTTTTTCTTCCAAAATGCATAAAGGGCCACTAATATTTTTCATACCAAAACGGACAAATCTCTGCCCTATCAGCGATATCCTTGCGCATTTTTAAACCCGTTAACTCCGTCAAAAAATAATATTTCCTTAAGAAAATTGATATCAGGCAACGATTTCTTCAAACAAAAATAAATTAAAATTGCCGCCCAACAACGATTTCACCAAATAATCTCTTTGAAAAACAAATCGTTGCTGGGCGGCGATTTCACCAATTTTATTTTATTTTTAAAAAAATGGATAAATTTTTCATAATAATCGCTGCTCCAACAACGATGATTTCCTCAAAAATATATATTTAAATTGTAATTGTGGCCTGCACATCAAATTGATCACATGCCATGTCATGCCCTAAGATTACCCCCAAGACATAACACGAGACCTAGGATCACGAGTGACCCCAAGCTAACCCTGAGTCTGGCATATATCAAGCATGCTGAAAATATAACTAAGTGAATCGTATACTATGCGGAAGCTAAAAATAGTGGATATCTGAAATGGGAAAACACAAATGGGCTGAATATATAAAACATAATAAGAGTTTAGTGATGATTGAAACAATTCTTAACAACTCTAGCTGAATTTACTACTATGTATGAAAAACCTCTAACTAAATGGAGTTGCTGGGACATGTCCCCAACTAACTATAGCAAGACTAAAACTGAAAATAAAGACTAAAAGATAAAACATGTTTATTGTCCCGAAATATGAAGACTCACTACTGAAGCTGCTGATGTAGGGCTGAGGATCGAACTAATCATGATCTGGATGCTGAGTGCCTGAACCTACATTACGAAACGATGTAGTGCAAAGTATGCATCAGTACTTGAAATGTAGTGAGCATGCAGGATATACATATGCTAAGCTGAACAAAGTATATAAGTTGAATAATGCATAACTGAGCAATGATATAATCTGAACAAGGATATAAATATATACTGAAGTATAACTGAAAATTGAATTGAATGCAATGCCCCAGTACTAATCATAAAGATAACATGCTGACTGATTATTGAAGTAAATGTTGGAAACCTGGTCAATGCACTAAGAGTCTGACTGTGGGAGCTAATATTAACTAGCATAAACCATGTGAGATAAACATGGAGTCCGATGTATGCGCCCCATCGCGAGGACCCAATATACTTTGTCATAGGTATAGAGGCATGACTATGGCGTGATCACTGTATCTGATGCCCAACCAAGGGGACTTATAAACCTACACGGGCACGTGGTTTTGGGATTTTTAGGGTAAGATGAACCCTAGTCAAACTCGGTGCTAAGTCTACTCCCAACTGAATATTCATGAAGCTAAAATACACTAAATACTGAATAGCTCAAAACATTGACATGCTAACTGAGAATGCAACATTTATTTACTGAGAATATGACATTCAAAATCTAAAGCATAAATTTCTGTTTGGTTGGCCTAGCAAGTATAATTCATGAACTAGGATAAATTTACACAAGCTAGGGTTCTGAGTGCTATGCATGGAATTATACTAAATTATCAAGAAACAAGTTATTTAGATCAAAGAAACCATAATCACAATAAATCTTGGAAATCTAGAAATCCTAGGTCTGAATAGTTTATGAGAATCTGAGGAACTAATTGAATTCTAGGGACCTAATGGTTGAAAGGAACCCACTAGTGAAATCCCACATACCTGGTGACAGAATCTACAGAGAAATCCTTTGGATTATGGGGCTGAACTTTGAAGAACACTTTTGGTTGTTCTTGGAAGAGTTGGTCACCTCTTTCTCTTCTTTTCACTCCAAGTTAGGTGATTTTTGGAGAATGAGGGTTTTAGGAATTGTCTGACTAGATTATTATGCTTAGACTGAGTAAAACACGTAGTTTAGACATTAAACGACGTAGTTTAAGTGCCCACCGCATAGGGGAAAATAGAAAAATGACCCTAACTTAAAGCTGCCGACTTGCCATTTATGAGGCCACTAACGGACCGTGTGAGGCACCATGGGTCATAGAGACAACCGTGGTTCCTCATAGGAACTAAGGTGGTTTTGGGATGACTTCCACGGGCCACCTAACGGTCTGTGTAGGGGTTCCACGGACAGTCTAGTGGTTTGTGGTTCCTCACAGTGGTCTTGGGTGGCTCCTAGTCACTTTGACGACAACCTAATGGCTTGTGTGGAGTTCCACGACCCGTGAAGGGGTCTGTGGTCCTCCACATTTTTCCAAGTACGAACCACGATGGAGGTGATGGGTCGTGGTCCTGTACACGGCCCGTAGACCCCTCCATGGTTCACCTCTTTTTCCTTGTCCAGTACTAGTTAGATTTCTGAAGTGTTACAATATCTTTCCCTTGGGATCATCTGTCCTCGAATCTGCAATCCCTACCACGAAACTAGAAACTGATATCTAACTGAACTAAGTTCCATGAACATGTAAATATGCTGAAATGCAAGGATAACTGAGGGAACATGATACTAGTACTAAAATACACAAGAGTAAACTGAGAGACTGGAGATGAACTATTACCTCAAGCTGAAACGGAATCGGAAGGAAAGAGGTGAGGATACTCGACCATCATGATACTTCTGCTTCCCAAGTAGTTTCCCCTACGGACTGATTCCTCCTCAAAACCTTTACTGAAGTGACTTCCTTATTTCTCAGCCTTTGATCCTGACAGTCAAGAATCTTAATTGGAACCTCCTCATAGGTGAGAATATCCTTCACATCCATGATACGCTCAAATTACACCTCCCTAAAGAAGTATAAGCGATCGTTGTCAAATAAAGAACCCAACTTGTAGGTTGAGGTCGATCCCACGAGGAATATGATTAAGACTTAAACTTAACTCACTATTATATCCATTTAGTCAAACTATTTTCGAAAACAAGTAAATAAAAGGGGGATGAATTTGTGAAACAAATAGCTAAATGTTGTTAAGTAACAAGTGAGCAAGATTTGGACTTTGTTGTTATCAATGAGAGAGAGAAACTATGTGCTCCCCATAAGCTCTTAATGCGGTAATCCTAATAATAGTAATCATCTCCTAGTGTATCACATGCAAAGTGGTAAGATAGGTATCCCTAAGTGATTGGTACTCCAAATAGGAAATTTCACCCCGCACATTGGTCTAGCTACGTGTGTATAATTTACTAACCCTTACCTTTACCTCAGATTAGACATCACATCAATGTATGACTTAGTTTTCACCCTCGCACCAATTGACATTAGATTATTAGATAATATCACACTAAATCTCTATTGATAATTCTTTTCTTATTAACTACCTACTTGGTCCGGCAAGTAGTAACAAGACGAGTTCTAAGATTGGCCACCGTTAAAAAGACTTCTAAACGAAAGAATTACCAGTGCATGCGTCAACACTATTCAAGAATTACTTAGTTATTATTCATACGTTGTTATTCGCTCATGGTTCTCACGACCCTAGTTGTGGATTTAGCTACTCATGCTTGAAAGAACACAATACATATTTTTAGAAGAAGAATTCATGAACTTACGTATTGAGTAGAACAAACCCATATGAAGTTCCAAGAAAAAATCTTATACCCCGAAAGTAGGAAATCAAATTGCCAAAGTTTGCAAGTTCATTTCCATGAGAATACCAAGAACTAAAAGTATACAATGGTGTCTCACCCAATAAGAAGAAGAAAAAGAACCCTAAAAAGTGTCTCCTATCAATGATCTCCCCCAAAATAATTATTTCTATGGACTATTTATAGATATAGAAAATCCTAAATAAAATAACTGAGTCCAAATTAAATTAGGAATCCAAAACCAAAAGGAATTGGATTTTCTTTTTCCCGCGTGAGCTATCCGTGAACAGTACTGCTGCCTCAAAGAATTTGTGCCTATCTATAGATTCTTACACGTGGGAGCAGAATTGCAATAATAATTGTAATTTAACTTATTTATTATTTTGTAACTTTTAATCTATTAAGCTGTCGGATTGATTTCCTTTTTTAACCTTCCATCTTTAATTTGTTTTAGCTTCAAACTTTTTTATTTTTCCACCAATTTAATTGTACAAATAAAATACACAAATTAGCACAATTGATAAAATTAATGCTCAAAAAGGACAAATAGAAATAATAAATGGAAGACAAATAATGATTAAATATATATAGTTTTAGCCTCACATCAACACCCCATACTTAAACTTTTATTCGTCCTCGAGCAAACATTAAAGCTCATCAAAATAGGAATGTCATCACTTTGGTTAATACAAACAATTAGGTCATATATCAATTTCAAAACATCAAGTAGACTTCCCAATCATTATGCAAGAAATTCAAATAAACAACAAACCTCTAACCTCCTAACCTCAAAGAAGGACTCTGAACTCATCGAATTTAAGATTGCTCGCCTACTCCCATCAAAGAAAGCTAATAAAAGCACCTATCTATCATGAAATAATTTCCCTCACAAAAGGAAATAGTCCACACACTCAATTCAAAAGATTGAATATAAATTAAGGACTTCGTATCAAGAACAACTATCACCTTCACAAATAAAATTCACATGTATGCACAAAGAACCATAGGCATGCCTATTATGTACATCTCCACTAATTAAGCATGATTGAATATAATCAAATATGACTTTAACAGGTTGTAATGTAGGCTAGAGGACGGGTAGGAAAACTATATAATAGTGACTTACACTTCCTTAAGCACTTTGTAATTTTAGACTTCATCACCCATTATTTTCTTCTTTTTATTTTCAGCCCTCTCTTCAACAATTATTTCACAAGTAATGCTCATCATCTCAAGAATGCTTCAATCATTTTTTTTCTTTTCTCTAGTTTTAACCCTCAACCTATGTATTTTACATGTGTTAACGTGCACAATGTCCTTGGAAAGACTAGGGTCATCATCAAGGTAACTTCTGAAGTAGCCACCCTCAACTTAGGCTTTTAGCCCGAGTTAAAGTGCACAATGTCCAAGGAAGGAACATGGCCAACACAGAGTTTTACAACTTTTCAAGGGAAACATGAGATATGTGGATCTCAATCATGGGCCATTTTATCTTTTACCTCTTCATGTTCCATTAGACAAACCAAGCATTTCCATCTTTTTTTACTTTTACCATTGTTCTCATTTTTCTTCTTACATAGTGCATTAAGGATTTCTTTTTGGCTCAAATAGAATTATGGTATCAATAAAGGAATTCGGCTCGATTATGTGGTTTACAAGAAAATTATAGGCTAAAAGGATCAAAAGGGTTAACTAGTGATATAATATCTGAAAAGACTAAAATTTACAAGACAAATCAAAGAAAGTCTATTATCATCTCCTAAACAAACCAACACTTTTTATTTCGCTTCAATAATATGCAGGGCAAGTTCTAGACTAAGATGCAACACATGAAATTAACAAATTCTCACCACACATGGCCCAAGTATCAATCAAGATGGATCAATTCCACTTCTAAGAGAGACATAATCATAACAAACTACGAAATAAAACAAGCTATATACAAAGTCACAACCATGAACCTAGAAATTTCACTATCAATCAAGCATTCATAAGAAAGTACTACTCAAAAATTAGACCTAAATAACAAATATCACACCACTCAAAAGGGTCTTTTCTTTTCTCTCAAAAAAAAAAATTAAAAGAAAACTTATTCCTAAAAAGATAAAATAAAAGACACTCGGTTCAAAGAGACTATCCCCAGGAAAAGCACCGAAACCAAAAGTCAAGGAATCCATCCTAAAAAAAAGACCCAATAAAACATTAAAAACTAGGAATTCATTCCTCGACCCTACACTTAAAAATATGCTATGTCCCCAAAGCATCAAATCAAATTTTAAAAAAGGGTTAGGAAAATTCCCTGAGACCTTTAGACATATCTAATAGCATGTTCTCTTTATTTTCATCAAGGGAGGTCACCCCACTCTTAAGATCAAACATGCTCCTTTACTTCAATTTTTTTTTTTGGGTACTCAAACTTCCCCTAATCTAAAAAAAAAAAAAAAAAAAAAAAAAAAAAGACCAAAGGAAAAAAAAGTGACACTAATAAAGTAAAAATAAAATAAAATAAGAAGTTACACTACTAATTGGGTTGCCTCCCAATAAACACTTAATTTAATTTCGCGGCACGACCAGACACCTTAATTACTTGGTTCCATCTCCTTGCCCCTCTCCAATTGGATTATTGTGCATTCCTTGATTAGACATTTTCTTCAAAGTTTTTCTCAATTTAGGATCTTAGGGGGTCAAGAATTCGCCTTGATACCGTGTACTTGGCATACACTAGAGTTTAAACCAGTAGAAAACAAAACTAAAAACAAAAATGTAAAATAAAAAAATACATGACTAAAGATCAACAATGTAGTAAGTTTAATCTAAAAGCCTTATTCCCCGGCAACGGCGCCAAAATTTGATATGCTCAAATTACACCTCCCTAAAAAAGTATAAGCGATCGCAGTCAAATAAAGAACCCAACTTGTAGGTTGGGGTCGATACTTAGTTCTGAGACAAGTAAAAGGGGGGGAGGGGGTTGTGAAACAAATATTTGAATGTTGTTAAGTAACAAGTTAGCAAGATTCAAACTTTGTTGTTATCAATAAGAGAGAGAAACTAGGGTGTATGTGTTCCCCATAAGCTCTTAACGCAGTAATCCTAATAATAGTAATCCTTTCCTAGTGTATCACATGCAAAGTGGTAAGTTAGGCATCCCTAAGTGATTGGTCCTCCAAATAGGGAATTTTGCCCTACACCTTAGTCCCGCTACGTGTGTATGATTTACTAACCCTTACCTTTACCTCAGATTAGACATCACATCAATGTAATTATGTATGGCATACTTTTCACCCTCGCACCAATTGACATTAGACTATTAAATAGTATCACACTAAATCTTTGTTGATAATTCTTTTCTTATTAACTACCTCCTTGGTTCGGCAAGTAGCAACAAGACGAGTTCTAACATTGGTCACCGTTAAAAAGATTTCTAAACGAAAGAATTAACAATGCATGCATCAACACTATTCAAGAATTACTTAGTTATTATTCATACATTGTTAGTCGCTCATGGTTCCCACAACCCTAGTTGTGGATTTAGCTACTCATACTTGAAAGAAAATAATTCATATTTTTAGAAGAAAAATTCATTAACTTACGTATTGAGTAGAAGAAATCCGTAATCTCCAATGGAAATTCAAAGCAAAAATCTTATAAACCGAAATTAGGAAATCAAATTGTCAAAGTTTGCAAGTTAATTCCCAAGAGAATACCAAGAACTAAAAGTATACAATGGTGTCTCACCCAATAAGAAGAAGAAAAGAACTCTAAAAAGTGTCTCCTACCAATGATCTCCCCCAAAATAATTATTTCTATGGACTATTTATAGATATAAAAAAACCCTAAATAAAATAACTGAGTCCAAATTAATTTAGGAATCTAAGCCAAAATGAATTGGATTCCTTTTTTTTTCTACGTGAGCTGTCCGTGAGCAGTACTGTCGCCTCAAAGAATTTGTGCCTATCTTCATATTCTTATACGTGGTAGCAGAATTGCAATTGTAATTGGAATTTAAATAATGTATTATTTTATAATTTTAATCCATTAAGCTATCTTCTTGATGTTCTTCTTCAATCTTCTATCTTTAATTCGTTTTAGCTCCAAACTTTTTCATTTTTCCACAATTTAATCCTACAAATAAAATACACAATTTAGCACAATCCACAAAATTAATGCTCAAAAAGGACAAATATAAAGTATAAATGTGAGGTAAATAATGATTAAATATATATAATTTTAGCCTCACATCAATCCACACTCTCTAAAGGTACTATCGATGCCAGATCACCCACACACTTCTTCAACAAAAAATTGTGAAAGACTGGATGAACCGCTACTAGTTATGTTGGCAGCTCTAACTCATAAACCACATTACCCACCCTTTTCAGGATTCTGTAAGGACCTACATAATTGGGTCTGAGCTTTCCTTGTTTGCCAAATCTCATCACCCCCTTCATGGGAGACACTTTTAGAAAACCTAATTATCAATTTCAAACTCTAAATCCCTCCTCCTAACATCTACATAGGATTTCTGATGACTCTAAGTTGTCTTTAGTCTATCTCTGATAAGTTGGAATTTCTCCATAGCCTCATGAACCGAATCTGGCCCAATCAAGGCTGTTTCACATTCTTCAAACCAATCCACTAGAGATCTACACATACGCCCATATAGTGTCTCATAAGGGGCCATTTGAATACTAGAATATAAGTTGTTATTATAGGCGAACTCTATGAGATGTAGATGATCATCCCAACTACCCTTGAGATTATCACACAAGCTCTCAGCATTTCCTTTAAGGTCTGAATGGTACGCTTTGCCACCGTTTGTGGATGAAATGACATACTGAGATTTACATAAGTACCAAGACTATTTTGAAATGATTTCCAAAAATGGGATATAAACTGAGGACCTCTATCTGAGATGATAGACAAGAGAACCCCATGAAAACTGACTATCTCATTAATGTAGATTTTGGCGTAGTCCTCCGTCAAATTTGTAGTATTGACAGCGAAAAAGTGAGCTAACTTAGTAACTCTGTCCATTATCACCCAAATAGAGTCATGTTTTCAGTGAGTACGAGGTAAACCCATAATGAAGTCCATGTTTATCACTTCCTATTTCCACATGTGAATGTTAATCTCTTGATTCACACGTCCTAGTTTATGATGTTCTACTTTAACATGATGACAATAAGGATACTTAGCCCCAAAATCTGTGATGTCCCCCTTCATGTTGTTCCATCAATAGACTTCCCGTAGATCATGGTATATCTTAGTGGTACCCATATTAATAGAATATCTGGAATTATGCCCTGGTAACTAAGTACACCATCTCCTCCTTGAGAGAAAACCTCAACCTTTTGTTGATGACCTTGACCTTTCGACCAAAGTAATATATGATTGCTATCCTATTTTTTCTTAACTTCCACCAATAATGAAAATTCTGATCCATTCTAAACTATCACACCACTATCTGAAGTGCCTGTACAACAAACTCCTAAGCGAGCAAGCTAGTGAACATCTCTGACTAACTCTTTATTTTCTTCAACATGTGCTACACTACCCATAGACAATCTGCTAAGAGCATCAGTCACTACATTGCCCTTACTTGGATGGTAAAACACATTTATGTTATAGTCTTTGAGGAATTCAAGCCATCTCCTCTGACGAAGATTCAATTCTTTCTGGGTGAATACATACTGGAGGCTCTTATTATCTGTGAACACATCAACATGAACACCATACAACTAGCATCTCCAAATCTTTAGGGAAAACACTACGACTGTAAGCTCTAAGTCATGAGTCAGGTAGTTTTTCTCATGGACCTTCATCTACCTAGAAGCATAAGCTATGACCTTAGCTTGCTGCATCAATATACAACCTAGGACAACCCTAGATGCATCACAATAAACCACATAACCGTATGAACCCTTTGGTAGATTCAAGACCGGAGCGATAGCCAACTTGGTCTTCAGTTCTAAGAAGCTTTTCTCTCACTCATCTGACCACTGAAACATGACCTTTTTCTGAGTTAACTTAGTCAATGGTGAAGCTATGGATGAAAATCCTTCAACAAACCTCCTGTAATAGCAGGCCAAACCTAAAAAACTTATGATATCAATCGAAAAGGTAGGTATGAGCCAGTGTTTTACTGCCTTATTTTTCTAAGAATATACTCAGTTCCCTTCACTGGATACCACATGACAAGGAAAATCTACCGACTGTAACCAAAATTCACATTCACTAAATTTAGCAAATAACTAGAGATCTTTGAGAGTTTGTAGAACAACTCTCAAATGAATCGCGTGCTCTTCCTAACTCCGAGAATAAATGAGGATATCATCAATAAAAACAAGGTCGAACAGGTCCAAATACTACTTGAACACCATGTTCATTAAGTCTATGAAAGTTACAGGAGCATTTGTTAGTCCAAAAGACATAACTACATATTCATAGTGGCTATATCGAGTCCTGAAAGCTGTCTTTTAGATGTCATGATCTTTGACTCTGAGCTGATGGTACCCGGATCTGAGGTCTATTTTAGAAAAGAAACTAGCACCCTGAAGTTGGTCTAACAAGTCATCAATCTTAGGGATGGGATACTTATTCTTGATTATGACTTTGTTCAACTGACAATAGTCAATGCACATCCTGAGAGAACTGTCTTTCTTTCGCAAGAACAATACTGGAGCACCCCATGGAGAGATGCTAGGTCAGATGAAGTCTTTATCTAGGAGGTCTTTCAACTATTCCTTTAATTCCTTTAGCTTAGCTGGAGCCATTCTGTAAGAAAATTGAAATGTGTTGGGTATCTGGAAGGAGATCTATTTCGAAGTTGATTTCCCTTTCGGGAGGAGCTTTGGCAAGATCTTCTAGGAACACTTCTAGAAACAAATTTACGATAGGGACTGACTCCAAATTTGGGGTTTGGAGTTTGAATCCTTAAACCAAACAAGATGATAGATATACCCTTTAGAAATCATTTTCCTAGCCTTAAGGTAGGAGATAAACTGACCTATAGACACATAGCTACTACCCTTCTATTCTAAGACTGGCTCGCTTGGAAATTATAACCGAACGATCCTAGTTCTATAATCGACTGAGGCATAACAAGAATGTAACTAATCCATGCCTAGAATGATATCGAAATCAACCATTTCTAACTCTACAAGGTCTGTTGAGGTAACTTTCTGAGAAACTGTGACATGGAAATTTTTGTATACCCGTCTAGCTATAAGTGGGTCACCATCTTGAGTAGAGACTGAGAAGAGTTCAGAGAATGTTTCTGGATGGAAACCAAATTTATTGTTATATATGGAGTTACAAAAGAAAGTGTGGCCCCTGGATCTAACAATGCATAGACATCTAAATGGAAGACTGCCAACGTACCAGTGACTATGTCGAGAGAATCTTCCTGGTCCTGGTGAGCTTGAAGAGCATACAACTTGTTTTGCACTGACTACCATATCTACCAGACGAGGCACCCTGTTGAATGGGGAAACCTACTGGCACTGTTGAAGTTGTAGACTAAGCCATGTTACTTCCTTGTCCTTGTCTTGTAGAAGGGCAATCCTTCAACCTATGACCAGACTGGCCACACCCAAAACACCCATCTCTGCCAGTAAGACACTCACTTGGTTGGTTCTTACCACACTTTTGGCAAGTTGGAAAAGTACAGTTACTTGAAGCACTCCCCTATGACTTAAAGCCTGATGCCCTACCTTTCTGATCCTGTCGAAACCTAGGGGACGAAGCACTAGCTAACGAATGTGCTGGGGACATAGACCTCTGCTAAAACTATGAGCAATTTCCACTGCTCGACCTTTGCTGAAAGTATTCATAGTGTCATGTTCTAGCCTTCTTATTGTCCTTAGCCATTTCCCTAAGTTTATCTCTCTCAACCTGTTGAGTATGATTCATTAGGCTAGATATATCTATGTCTTCTAATAGAATAGCATTCTTGCACTTGGTCTTGACCAAATCGGATACTCCAAACAAGAACTTGCTCATTTGTGCCCTCGAATCAGCAACCATATATGGATCATACCTAGAGAGCTGGGTGAACTTCAACCCGTATTCTTGGACTAACATTGAACCATGCTTCAAGTTCATGAACTCCTGAGCCTCAGCCTCCCTTAACTCTTTCGAGAAGAACCTGTCCAGAAAAGCTCCCGTAAAATAATCTCATGTCACAGGAGTTGAATTCTCACCCCTGCTTTCCTTCCATTGTGTGAACAGATATGAGTCACATCCTTGAGTTGATAGGATTCTAACTCAAAACCCTTAGTATCAGTCACTTGCATTACACCAAGTATCTTCTTAATCCATCAATAAAGTTCTCGGGGTCTTTATCAACCTTCAACCCTAGAAACTTTGGCGGATTCATACGAACAAAGTCTCAAACCCTAGCTGTAGATGATCCATCGGTGGGGTTTGCAGGAACTGGGGCCTGTTGATTCGCCTAGTTGGCTATCGTCTGGGCCAATAGCTGGATCATATTACAGAACTCTACATTCGTAACCTCATGATTCGAAATTGGAGGAATTTCATTAGCATTGCGGGCATTAGCATTTCATACGTTAGCTCTACGATGAGGCATGATATGAAACATATAACAATGGATTAGAATGGAGAAGTTGAATCACACTTGACACATGATAAGAACAGCAAAAGAAGTGAAGTTTTTATTACAACACTTCGTAGACTCCCCCTCATAGATGTGTCACACTTCACACCTATGAAAGAGCTCTACTTAGTGCAGCTTTCAGACACCCTATGAATCTTGAACCTAATGCTCTAATACCAAGTTTTCCATGCCCAAAGGCTACTCCCTAGACATAACATATGACTTAGGATCATGAGTTATCCCAAGTTAACCCTGAGTCTGCCATATATTAAGCATGTTGAAAATATAATTAAGTAAATCATATACTATGTGGAAGCTAAAAACAGTGAATATCTGAAATAGGGAAAACACAACTGGGATGAATATATAAAACATAATATGATTTTAGTGATAACAGAAACAACACTTAATAACTCTAGCTGAATTTACTGCTATGTCTGAAAAGCCTCTAACTTAATGGAGTTACTGGGACATGTCCCCAGCTAACTCTAGCAAGACTGAAACTAAAAATAAAGTCTAAAAGATAAAACATGTTTATTGTCCTCGAAGTATGAGGACTCACCACTAAAGTCGGGCTGAGTAGATAAACATGTAGTGCAAAGTATGCGTCAGTACTTGGATGTAATGAGCATGGAGGATATAGATATACTAAGTTGAACAAATTATATAAGATGAACAATGCATAGTTGAGAAATGATATAATTTGAACAAGTATAACTAAAAATTGAATCGAATACAATGACCCAATGCTAATCATGAAGATAGCATGCTGACTGGCTACTGAAACAAATGTTAAAAACTTGCTCAATGCACTAAGAGTATAACTATGGGAGCTACTATTAACTGACATAAACCACATGATCTAAATGTGGAGCTCAATGTATACATCCTATGGAAAGGACCCAATATACCTTTCCAGGGGTATAGAGGCATGACTGTGTTGTGATCACTGAATCTGATGCCCAACCAAGGGGACTTATAAACCCATGCAGGCACATAATTCTGGGACTGAGGGTACGCTGAATCCTACTCTAACTCAGTGCCAAGTCTACTCCCAACTGAATATTCATGATGCTAAAATACACTAAATACTAAATAGCTAAAAACACTGCATGCTAACTAAGAATGTAACATTTATAAACTGAGAATATGGCATTCAAAATCTGAAGCATGAATTTCTATCTGGTTAGTCTAGCAAGTATAATTCATGAACTAATACAAATTTACATAGGCTAGGGTTCTTAGTTCTATGCATAGAGTTATACTAAATTATCAAGAAACAAGTTATTTAGATCAAAGGAACCATAATCACAATAAATCTTGAAAATATAGAAACCCTAGCTCTGAATAGTTTATAAGAATCTAAGGAACTAACTGAATTCTATGGACCGAATGAGTGAAAGTTTCTCACTAGTGAAATCCCACATACCTGGTGATGAATTCATCGGAGAAATCCTTTGGATTTTGGGTTGAACTTTAAAGAATGCTTCTACTTGTTCTTGGGAGAGTTGGTCGCCTCTTTCTTTTCTTTTTGCTCTAAGTTGGGTGATTTTTAGAGAATAAGGGTTCTGGGTGTTGTCTGACTAGATTATTAAGCTTAAACTGAGTAAAATGACATAGTTTAGGCATTAAACGACGTAGTTTAAGTGCCCAATGCATTGGAGAAATGACAAAAATGACCCTGAGTTAAAGTTGCCGACCTAGCATTCATGAGGCCACTGACGGGCCGTGTGAGGCACCACGGACCGTAGAGACGACTTTGGTTCCTCGTAGGAACTAGGGTGGTTTCGAGGTAACTTCCACAAGTAACTTAACTGCTTGTATGGGGTTCCACAGATTGTCTAGTGGTCTGTGGTTCCTCAAAGAGTACTTGGGTGGATCCTGGTCACTTTAACGAGAAACCTGACGGCCCGTGTAGAGTTCCACAGCCAGTGAAGGGGTCTGTGGTCCTCAACATTTTGCCAAGTACGAACCATGATGGAGGTGATGGGTTGTGGTTCTGTACACGACCTATAGACCCTTCTGTGGCTCACCCATTTTTCCTTGTTCAGTAATAGTTAGATTTCTTAGGTGTTACATGCCATATAAAAAAATCTTACAAGTCACATGCATAGCTTAAAAAAAGAAAGAGTTCACATGTTTAATATAAACTCCTTATAAATTCAACATTATTAAAATATCTCTCACTTCAAGGAGAAGGGACCAGCGTAACCTTCTTCGATTGCAAACAATAGTCTGATGCTTCAGGACTTGTTTGTCAAATTATTGGATAAATACGATAGTTCCCATCCTCCTGGTGTTCTTCTAGGTACCTTAGACTCTCCTATTACAGTTGGTGCAACACCGTGATGTGCCGCGAAATCTTGGCATATTTGATGCTTGAAAACTATGGATCAGTACTAGAATCGGGTGTAGTTATGTGGATATGATGTGCTTGGTAATGTTTGTACAAGTGAAACAGGTGGACGTGAAAGAAGATAGAAAAGAAGAAAATTTAGTGAAAGTGAATTAAAGAAGTAAAGACCACGGATGGCTTGACGGACTGTTTCACTATGGATCGTGATGAGGGTCGTGAAGGACCTTTCCAGTGAGCAAGTACGGAGAAGCCAAATTTTGGCAATCAAGTAAAGACCACGAATGACCTCACAGGCTGTGGTCCTCACAATAATCCGTGGAGGTGCTCGTAGAATTGAACCAGTGCTTAGGCCTCGAGGAGCTAAAATGGGAATTGATCAAGTAAAGACCACGGACACCCAGACGGACCGTGGTCTCTATAATGGTCCGTGGTACCTTTCCAGTGTGTTGGCTTTGAAGATCCAAATCTCAGACATACCAAGTAAATATCACGTTCGTGAAGCCCTTGACGGATCATCAAAGTGTTAGTGAAGTTGCCCGACAGTTCAGTCCTACTTTGAGTAGGACTCTTTTAAACACTTTATTTTAATTAATTATGTTGTTTTTAGTTTTTACCTCATCATATCTGGAACGAGCGACTGAGTTTCAAATATTCGTAGCTTTAGTTTTTGATGATTAATATTGAATCAAGTTTCGAAGTTGGATTTTTGTTTTTGAATTATCAAGTGCTTATCGATTTTGCATATTTTTGTAAGTACTTCCTTATCATGTTTTCATTATATAATCCTGTATTTTCATGTGAAAGCATGAGTGGCTAAATACCACAATCAGGATTGTAGTATCTATGACACAAATCTAAGTGTAATTTCGTAAGACGAGTGGAAGGCGATTTATATTTACAAATTATGATTTAGCTTTTGTGATTCATGTATTCTAATGAGTGCATTCATTAAAGTGTCACCTATATCTACCATTTGTTTGAGAGAAAAGTGATAGTTGGGTAAAAGCTGAATTAACCTAATAAAATGGAGTCAAAGTTCGAGTCCGATAGAAAAGAACTTTAACAGTATTATAGGCGAGAGTCAAACTTGCTAACACTCTAGGACCGAGAGGACTTCAGTGAAAATTATCTAATTAGACTCAGAAGTGTTAGATATATTTGGCTCGCTTGTATTTTGTAGAGACAAATTGCATGAAACTCAATTACGGAAGAATATTAGATGCAACGTTATGGGGAACACAATCCTAGTTTCATTCAATTATAAATACAACTTTAAAATCAAAACTCTATTAATTGTTAACTTCAGATTTGGCTTAACAACCTTAGTTACTAGAGTTTTAGAGCTAAACCCATTTTACATTCCACAATCTTTCTCTTTAGGAAATAATAACAACGTTTGGGTAAACGCGATAGTGAAATCATTTCTGTAAAGAAATTCTTTGTGGGTTTGACCTCAACTCACGTTGAGTTCTATAAATTGACCTAGTATGGGATTTCATACCCCTGGTTCTTCTTTAATACCTTCTATTGCACCTCTCAAATTTGTAGCTCTACTTGTTTCTGCTAGTGCAACCATGTCAGTTGTTGAGCTGAAGATCTTTGATAGATTTGTTAGATTGGAACCTCCCATGTTTGATGGTATAGATAGAAACAATGCTTATGACTTCTTGACTGAGTATCAGGACACGTTGTTCAACCTAGGTATCTTAGAGGCTCATGGAGTGTCTTACACCTCTTATTAGTTTTGGGAGTGGCCAAGGAGTGGTGGAGATAAATTCTTGGTCACAGACCTACTCGTTTTCCTATGATGGGTTAGGTGCAACTTACTGAGGTCTTCCTTAAGAGGTTTGTGCAATATAACCTTTGAGAACAGTCCATGGATGAGTTCAATAGATTGGAAAAGGGTTCCTTATTAGTTTATGAGTACGAGGCCAATTTTCATGAGTTGTCTTGTTATGCCATGTCAGATATCCCTACAGAACTTAAGTGAATTGTATGTTGATAAAAGGGTTTGTCGATTATCTCTTGGAGGCCACAACCTCTATTTTATTATCAGGTGGTATGTTCTAGAGTATTATTGATCATACTAGGATGATTAAGAGTATATGACATGCTAGAAAGGGTA
The DNA here is from genome assembly GCA_037074985.1 of Solanum bulbocastanum. NCBI lineage: Eukaryota > Viridiplantae > Streptophyta > Magnoliopsida > Solanales > Solanaceae > Solanum > Solanum bulbocastanum. The sequence goes on along the minus strand of CM073604.1, from coordinate 26,687,994 downwards.
GTGGCACCAAGAGGTTTTGTCTCAAGGGTCAGATTATCGGTCATTTATCTAAAGGCAGGGATTATTTAGGCCAAGGCTTATTGGGTTATCAGGGTAGACCAGTGTAGGCTTCGATTTAGAATACATATGGTGTTGGTGGGTCTAATTATAATCAGATTGGTTAAGGTACATATAGTGGATCTTCAGGTCAAGGAGGGGTGTGTAGACTCTTCTGGTTAGACTCTGCAGTGTTTACGTCCTCTTAGTTGTTTTATTTGTGAGGATTTTGGATACAAGGTAATGGATTGTCCCAGACATGCTCCTTCTACTCTCCAATTAGGATGATAGACTAATCATTCTGTACTAGCTCCAGCAACATGAGGTATTTTAGAGGGTGCTAGAGGTGGTATCAAAGGTACCAAGGGTGGAGTTCATAGAGCTCAGGCAATGCTCGTGGTATCCCTCTGACTGGTAGTTATCAAAGATAGTTCTATTTTATAATAGGTAGATTTGAGAGAAAGGCCTCAAATGAAGTGATCATTGGTAGCGTCCCAGTCTATCATCGCTCTATTACAATATTATTGATCCTAGGTCGACCAACTCTTATGTGTCTACTTATTTTGTTACGAGTATTGATCATATGTGTGAGTCCTTTGTTGTGCCTATTATTATATCTACCCTGGTAGGTGATTCTTTAGTGGTGGATTGGGTGTACTGAGTGTGCAGTGACATTTATTATAGTCAAACTCGAGCAACTTTGATTTTACTTAATATGCTTGATTTTGACGTGATATTGGGTATGGACTGGTTATCTCCCTACCATGCGATTCTAGGTTGTTGTTCTAAGACTATGACCTAAGCTTACCTTAGTTTACCTCGATTAGTGTGGAAAGGTACTCTTAGTTCATATTTGAAGGGAGTGATATCTTTTCTTCATTCCCACTATATGATTGACAAGGGTTGTTTATCTTATTTGGCCTAAATATGTAATCTTACCAAAGTACCATCTCTTTTAGAGACCACGGGAGTGGTGAGAGAGTTCATGGATGTGTTTCCTATCAACTTACTAGGTGTTACTCTGGATCGTGACATTGATTTTGTGATTGACTTAGAGCCGAGAACTATGCCCATTTCCACCTCTCCTTATCGGATGGCTTTGTTGGAAAAGAAGAAATTGAAGGCAAAATTAGAGGATTCATTATAGAAAGGAAAAGGTTTATTTGGCCTAATGTTTCACCGTGGGGAGCACAAATCTTATTTATGAATAAAAATGATGGTAGTAGGTGGACGTGTATCAATTATCAATAGTTGAACATAGATATGGTCAAGAATAAGTATCCTCTTCCGCGTATCGTTGATTTATTTGATCAGCTTGAGGGTGAGTCAGTATTCTCCAAGATTGACTTGACGTTGAGCTACAATCAGTTTAGCATTTGGATTCTAATATCCTAAAGACTTCATTCAAGACTAGTTATGTGTATTATGAGTTTGTAGGCATGTCCTTTGGATTGACTAATGCCCCGACCACTTTTATAGAGTTGATAAATCAAGTATTTTGACCTTGTTTAGATTCCTTTATGATTGTGTTTATTTATAACATCTTAGTAAATTCCAAGAGTGAGATCGATCACATTTTTCACTTGAGGACCGTGCTTTAGAGATTGAGAGAGGAGAACTCGTATGAAAAATTCTCCATGTGTGAGTTTTGTCTTGAGTCTATGGAATTCTTGGGTCATGTGGTTACCAATAAAGGTATTATGGTTGATCTGGCCAAGGTTGAGCAGTTCATGATTGGGCGATACCTACTTCTCCTATCAAGATTCAGAGTTTGATCAGGTTAGTGAGTTATTATCATATGGTTTTTCAAAGTTTTTCTTCTATCGTAGCTCTGTTGACTAAGTTGAGTAAGAATACTATGGTATTTCAGTGGACTAGTGAGCGTAAGGCAAGTTTTTAACAACCCAAGGAGTTATTGACTTCCACACCTATTTTTGCATTGCCTGAGGAGGGTGTGGCATTCGTTATATTCTAAGATGCTTCGGGTGTTGCTCTAGGTAGTGCATTGATGCAAAAGGGGAGAGTCATAGCCTATGCTTCTCGACAACTTAATGTGGATGAGAAGAACTACCCTGCTCATGATTTGAAGCTAGTAGTGGTGGCTTTGTTTTAAAGTTATGGAGGCATTATCTCTATAGTGTACATTATGAAGTTTCAACCAATCATTATAGCCTTAAGTATCTCTTTTCTCACCCGAATTTGAACATAAGGCAGCGTAAATGGTTGGAATTGTTGAAGAACTATGCCATCACCTTCTTTGTCATATGAGAAATGAAAACGTAGTAGCGAATGCTTTGAGTCGGAAGGCACCTAGTATGGGAAGCTTAGCCTTTCTTAAGGCATATGAGAGACCTTTGTCATTAGAGATTCAATTATTAGCTAGATAGTTGGTCTAACTTGATATTTCTGCACCTCACCGTGTTTTAGCCTTTGTTAAGGCTAGGTCTACATTGATGGATCATATTCGTGCCCACCAGTTTGAGGATGATAAGTTGAGAATGATACAATACAAAGTGCTGAAAGATGAAGTTGAGTGGGCTTCTCTTGATCCTAAGGGAGTTTTGAGGATTTGTGGATGTATTTGCGGTCCTAAAGTTGGTGGTTGGTGTATATGATATAAGAGGAGACTCATTATTCTAAATACTATATTCACCCGGGGGCAGCCAAAATGTATCATGATTTGAAGCAACACTATTGGTGGTGTGGTATGAAAAGGGATGTTGTAGATGTTGTGGCCAAGTGTTTGAACTCTCAGCAAGTGAAGTATAAGCATTAAAGACATGGTGGTACAATTCAAAGGATGCCCATTCCTTAATGGAAGTGGAAGCGCATCACTTTGGACTTTGTGACTGAGTTACCCTTGACTTTGGGTAAGTTTGATTTGATTTGGGTAATTGTGGACTAGTTGACCAAATTGGCTCATTTCATATGGTGAATACTAACTATGACATGGAGCAATTGGCTAGGATTTACATTCGCATGATTATTTGGTTGCATGGAGTGCCCATTTGTATTATGTTTGATAGAGGTGCACAACTCACCTCTTATTTCTAGAGTTCTATGCAAGAGCAGATAGGCACCAAGCTTGTGTTGAGTACTGTTTTACATCCTTAGATTGATGGTCAATTTTAGCAAACTATTCAGGTGCTTGAGGATATGTTCTAGGCTTATGTCTTGGACTTTGGCGGTCATTGGGACCAATCCCTACCTCTTGCGGAGTTTTCTTATAACAACACTTACCATTCTAGCATTCAAATAGCACCATTTGATGCTTTTTATAGGAGCTGTAGATCTCTCGTTGAATGGTTTGATTCATTTAGAGTACGACCTTAGGGCACTATTTGTTGAGAGACTCTATGGATAAAGTGAGGTTGATTTAGCAATGCCTTGTGACCACATAGAGTAGGCTAAAAAGCTATGCAAATAAGCGTGTTTGGGATGTATCCTTTGCTATTGGTGAGCGGGTATTGCTTAAGGTGTTACCCAGTATGGGTGTGGTGATATTTGAGAAGAAAGGGAAGCTCAATCCAGAATTCATTGGACTTTTTAAAATTTTGGAGAGGTAGCCTATATGTTGGCCTTGCCTCCAAACCTTTTAGCAGTCCATCTCGTGGTTCATGTCTCGACACTTAAGCGATACCATCACGATGACTCTCAAGTGATTTAGTGGGATTCGGCTTATTTGGATTAGAAGTTTTCCTTTGAGGAGGAGTCAATTCCTATGTTGGGTAGAAAGACTAGACAGTTGAGATCAAAGCATATTGACTCAGTGAAGGTGTAGTGGAGACACCGATATGTTGAGGCAGCAACGTGGGAGGTAGAGTTCGACATGTGTCTTAGATACCCTTAGCTTTCCACCCTTTTGGGTACTTTATTTTACCTTTTGTTCTAGGTTGAACGCGTATTTTTGTGGTGGATAGTTTAAAGTCTCATTTCTTGTGAAATTACTTTTATTGGTGAAATGACCAATTTACCCTTCCCTTTAGTGTTTTCATGCTTAGTTTGTGTTGTGGGAATGGTCAATGTTATCCCTGATACAAACGGGTGGGATTTTGGTGATTTTGTGCCTTTTCAGTTGAATTATAGTGATATAGTTAACTTTGGTAAACATTTAGAGATCTGAGCATCGGATGGTAATTTCATATGTTTCATAGCATCCGAAAGGACAAGTTTGAGCTAGCAAAGTGGCTGTTCAGGATTCCAAGGCCTTAGGTTGAGTTTTGGGCGTTTAGGTGGAAAGTTGAGTTTTAAGACTTAAGAGAGGTCTGGGTGAGTATTTCTATCATTTGACCTCTTTTCAGAAATCATATAATTCTAATGAGCACAAAATGTTGAATTTAGTAGGGTAGAATGTCCAGTTTATTTTAAGCAAACCCTGAACGATTTTTGAGGGTACGTTCGAAGACTTAGATCCTTCTCTTTCCTATTTTCTTGTATCTGGTGCAAGGGAACCACTTTCACGGAAAGCGGGATGTAGGAGCACAATGTTCGCAAGGGGTCTTAGGCATGTTCGTAGGTGAACAATGATCCACGATCATGACACTATTCCCACATTCCCGAGCCTTTAAAAACCTAGTGGGATGCATTTGTGACACCTCGCCCGTATTCGCGGACCCCATTTTATAGACTTGTTAGTGTATATTTTGGAATTCTTTCCATTTTTCATATTCCACCATTTCCACTCGTTTGACAGCTTAGTAGAGGTGATCATAAGAGCTTTGGTTGAGTAAACTCGTGTGGGTAATCTTGCCCTATCAATTCCTTATCAGTTTCTTCAATTTTTATCTCTCAAAAACATCTTTAAATTATGATTTCAATGTGGGTTTTGGGGGTTTTATCCTAAAGTTGGAAAATTAATAATTTCTTGATTTAGAGCTTATTCTTTGCTTGTTTTTTATGTTTTCAACCACAAATTCTTCTTGGCTTGTAGAATATGTTTTTCAAATAAATTAATTGATTTTACCCTTCCAATTTACAACGAGACTTTGGACTATTTTATCCCCAATTCCTTATCTTCTGATTATGGGTATCATTGGACTCCTTTTGAAGAACCTTTTCCATTTTTGATAGTTAGGGATCATTTCAATGATCGTTTGCTAGAGGAAGAGCTCCGATAGAATTGTTTGAGTGAAGTTTCGACATCTATGAAATGAGTTGTAGCATAAGATTTAGAGGTTAATAAGAGTTGACTTTCTTATTTAGCTTGTGCGAGGCTTGTTTGTGATGCTTAGCCTATGTGATGCTCTTAATTGTCTTTGTGAACTTGTGATATTTGAGGGTTTGCCCGAGAGAGGGGTTTTGTTGACTATTTTAATATTTTGACAATGAGATGCCCGAGTTAGGGGCTTGAATTGTTATTTGATCATCTTAAAATGAAGGAAAAGTTTTTAAGTGGTAAAGAATAATTTCAAATGGATTCATATACTATCCGTATCATATGAGGATGTGTTTAACGACTTATTGATTTTGAGAACCTAGTACTATTCGAATCCATGATTAATTTATTACGTCTTTGATACATTCATCCTCATTAAACATACCATTGTTCAAATGAATACGAGAAAGTGGAGAAATACTATTTTTGAGAAAATAACGAAAACACCTTAAATTTATTCTTGTCCATGATCTAAGTGGCAAGTTTATGAAATATTGAGATTTTGAGATTGCTATATGGACTTCAAGTCCCCCATGGATCCTTGTTTGTAAGTTAAAGCTCTGCAAGGTGTATAAAACAAGTTGTGCGATGGCCTTGATTCCACCACATTATTTCATTATCTCATTACATTGCATTGGCCAACTTTGTCATGTTGTATAACTTGCTTATCTGTTGATATGAGTATTATCTATAGCCTTATGTGTTTACCTTATTGACACCGTTATTAGATAAATTGGCGGCACAGATGCCTAAATGGTACTTTCTGTATGCATGTGGAAGTGCTTCATAGTTTATTTCTCAACTTTGATTAGTTTCTTATACTCAGTCGGTTTAACCTACTGAGTATATGTGGATTTTACTCACCCCTACTTTTGTTATTTTCTTGATGCAGATCCTAGCCAGGGCGATATTCGTAGTGGTTGATTGATTTAGAGAATTCTTCCCATTCAGAATTATGGTGAGATCCTTCTTTCCAGATTATCATCGGTCTCCATCTATAATTTAAAGTCTTTACTTTATTTTCAAATACTTGAGATGTATTCTAGATTCTTAAGATGTATTATATGTTATTTATGCTTATGATACCAAGTTTTGGGAACTTCTTTGTTGTTTTTCATTTCTCTTTGGTTGTGGTCTAACTTCTCTTTGGAAGTCTCGTATGTGTTATTTCATTCGGCTTAAACACCAAATTGGGTTCTCGGGGTGTGTGTCATCATGACCTCGATTTTTGGGTGGTGATAAATAATATCACTTACAAATAGTACAAAAAGAAAAATCTTCGGACTAAATTGGAAATATATTTTGTGCATTTTATGACATCAGAATCATTCTTTTGTTCCAAAGGAACGAGAATGATGTAAAGTGTGAACCCTTGAATCTTCCAATTTTTTTTTTAAAATATAGTTTCACCTATTGTTTGGTATGAATTTATTACAACTTATAACAATTTAAAAAAAAATTTTATTTCGTCTCAATTTATGTGATGTTGTTTAATTTGACATGAAATCTAAGAAATTTTGTGAAAAGCTCACTTAGACATGTTAATGTGTCTCACAATGACAAGCCCAGTAAAAAAGGTCAACTTAATCAGGTGATAATTAGGCCTCACATCAAAAGTGTATAATAAGGGTTCCTTGACTATAAATAAGTGAGAGCTAGAGATAGAAACAAGATAAATAATTTTGAGTTAGCATGTGGCTTCTTAACTTTGACGGAGATTTAGACCAAAAAGGAAAGAATCAACCCTACTAATTGAGGTATCTTGTTTGTTGATGTACCATGAATTTGCTGTATTCTCGAAGCATTAAACTTAGAGTTTTCATGAGTCTTAGGCATTTTGTTAGTAAATGTGTTGGCATTTTTGTTTGGATTTTGCAGGAAATAGGTTTAGGAGCAGTTGGTGCTAAAGTGTTGTAGCTGCAGGGAGCTTTGTTGAAGTATGATTTGACCTACGAGCCGTCAACTCTTCTACGAGCCATAGGAATAAGTCATAGGTTGAAGTGATGAGAATTGAAGCTAAGTATCAGATGATGGAAGCCAATTGATGAGTTGTAGTCACTTCTACGAGTCGTACATAGTGAATCGTAGAAAAGTTTAGAGAGGATGAGCTCCAATACGTGAATGATTGTTGAACAGGACGGGTTGTACAAAGATCTACCAGCCATAGATCAAGCCCGTAGAAAGTACTCTCTAGATGAAAGACTAATTTTTGACTGACGGAGGCAACCTCTAAACCGTAGGAGTACCTACGAGTCGTAGGTACCAAATCGTAGATGACATTGCTCACTTAGGATTTAGTTTCTATAAATATTAATTGTATTTTTTGTTTTTTGATTGTTAGACGTTTTGAGATAATTAGTTTTGGCTGTAAGAATTATTTTGCAAACACTTTTGGCATTTAAGTCTTGGAGTGTTGGTTTATGAAATTTGCTTTTTTTCTTTAATTCAAGATTCCGAATTTTATCTATTCTAATTGTAAGTTCATGATTTATTCTATTAACCCTATTATGAATTGTGATCACACAAGCATAAGTAACTAAATTCACAACTAGGGTTTTTGGAACCATGAACAATTAACAACATACAACTAATAACTAAGTAATTTTTGAATAGTGTTCATACATGTATTGTTAATCTCTTCATTTTGAGTTCTTTTTAACGGTGTACAACATTAGATCTCATATCACTCCTACTTGTCCTACCAAGGAATTAATGAATGAGAAAGATATTAAACAACGGAGATTTAACGTTGATAATCCACTATCTAATAGCCTAACCTAAATATGTGAGGGCTAATCTGAGGTCAAGGATTAAGGTTAGTAAAGCATACACATGTAGACCGAGCAAGTTGCATGGTGAAATTCCCTACTTGGACGACCAATCACTTAGGAGATACCTAACTTACCGACATTATAGGTAAAACACTGGGAAAGAGTTACTATTATTAGGATTACTGCGTCAAGAACTTGTGGGGAACACATGTGGCCTAGTTTCATCTAATATTGATATTACAAACTGTGACTCCTATTACTTGTTACTTGTTTCTTGAAATCATTCAATTGTTATATTACATTAAAAATCCCCATTTTTACGAAAATAATCTGACTAAACGTACAATCAACAGTAAATTGGTTTAAGTCTAGACCATATTCTTTGTGGGATCAACCCTAACCTCAATTAGGTTCTTTATTTGACAACAACTGCTTATACTTCTTTAGGGAGGTATAATTTGGGCCTATCAATTTTTTGCACCGCCGCCGGGGTATGAGATTTTTAGATTAGACTAATTTTGTTATTTCACTTCAGTCAATTATTTCCTAATTTAAGTTTGTTTTGTTTTTGTTTTCTATGGGTCTTATTTTCAGTGTATGACAAGTACACGGAGTCAAGGCAATCCCTTGACCCCCTATGATCCTGAATTAAGAAGAACTCTACAATGAATGACAGAAAGAGATCAAAATCTGGGACTAAATTGTGACCTAATCGGAGAGGGTCATGGGGATGTTGTTAGAGTCCAATGTATGGGAGTAGTGGAAGTGCCTAGAAATGTCTAGGATAACCCTCATTTTCATAATGCTGAAAGAGTGCAAAATCAGCAAGCAGCCGATGTACGTGATAATTACAAGGTTGATCATAATGATATAGGACAACGGGTGTCATAGTTATTCCCCCACTACCACCTAGACTTACGTTTGTGGTTACTAGAAGTTTGATGCAAATTCTACATCTAGAGGGTTATTCCATGGTTTGCCATCTGATATGCTCATCTGAGTAAAGTCATCAGCGTTTGTAAGAGCAGTGTGGGAAAGCCATAATTAGATATGGATGCGATAGGTTTATGTGTGTTCCCGCTATCATTGGCAGAAGATGCTACTATGTTACTATCTGAGCTCCCATATAACTCAATTACCACTTGGATGGGCAGCATAGGGTGTTCTTGGAGAAATACTTTCCTTTGTCAAAAAGTTGAATCTAAAAGATAAACCTAACAACTTCGTGCCTTTACATGGAGAGTCGGTCAATGATTCTTTGGATATATTTATAGGGTTCATGAGAAATGTACCAAACTACTGCATTGATGATGAGTCACTAAAGGAGTACTTCTACAAAGGGTTGGATGACAATAGGAAAGTTGTGTTGGATACTATTGCTAGAGGTTCTTAAAGGGCTAATACATTTCAGGAGATTGCTGAGAAACTTGAAAAAGTCTCCAAGAATAATAAGGCATAGAGCACTAGAACTTCGGCTACAGCAAAGAGTGGTTTTTTAATACAAGTAGTACAAAATCAATCCTATGGTGATATTCACGAGGAGAGTTCACAGTTGAGGACATAGGTTGGCTTAGTATTGAAACATGTGAGTGCAAATGCTGAGAAAGTGCAATGAACTATCAGACTAGAGCACCACCAGCTAATGAGTATATGTATGAGGAGGATGCAGATCTTGTGAATGATCAAGCGGGGGGTTTACAGACCAACACCCAATTATCCAATCAGGATAATTGGCACTAAGGTCAAGAAAATCAAGGTCGAAACTACAGTAACTATAATCGCGAAGGGAACTATATTTGTGATGGGAACTATAATTGTGATAATAACTACAATAGGAATGGGTATAAAAACAGAAATGATAAGAGTGGCCCTTATATTCCAGCATGGAATTGAGATAAAGGATCAAGTTTGAATTGCATAGAGGATATGTTGAATAAGATGATGAAAAGGTTTGACTCAACTTATGATAATATGAAAGCGATGTGTAATGATTTATCGAGAATTAGGCAAAAGGTTGAGTCACATGCAATATCGATTAGAATGATTGAGCAGCAGTTGATCCAGTTATCTTCAAGTGAAAATTAGTGCCAACAAGGAACACTTCCTAGTAATACTATTCATAATCCAAAAAATGACGGATATTGTATGACAATTACTACTAGGGATGGAAAGCAGACTATCGACCTTCTTATGCCAACTAGAGTGCAAAGTACAAAAGACCCTCAAGAGGATGAAGTTGAGACAGTGGGACAGCCTAAGGATTGGAATGAGAAGGAAGTTGAGGTTACTCAAAATATCATCCAAATATCAAGACCCCCACCTCCCTTCCCATAAAGGTTGGTTAAGAAGACTAAAGAAGGAAAATCTTACAAGTTCATATCCATGTTGAAGTAGTAATCGATAAGTGTCCCTTTTATTGAACTGCTGCTCAATAACATCATCATGCTCATATATAGGCTTAGGTGATGCCTCCCTAACTCATCCTCGAGCATATGTTGCCCATATGTCTCAGGCATGACCCTTAACTCTAATGCACCCTCTACCTCACCCATGGACTAGGACTCGGGTAGTAGGTATTACCTCACCCTCTGAGACACTAGCTTTAGTCCTCGCCATCTGTGTAGAGAGAATAGATTAGTGGTATGAAACACTTTATATGAATAACTTGCACAAAAGGAATCAAGGATGGAATTTCTTCAACTAGGCATATTGTAGCCTCTTGAAGATAAGTACGAACATCTATTTACTGATCCGGAAGACTCTATTAAACACCCTGCTCTTTAACTTATAAAATTGGTGAACCTAACACTCTAATGCCAATTTATCATGACTTAAACTCGAGGTCATGATGGCACACACCCAGAGAACCTAATTTGGTGTGCAAGCCAAATTAAACAACACAGATGAGACTTCCAAAGAAAAGTTAGGCCACAACTGAAGAGAAAAGAACAAAACAACAAAAAAGTTTCCAAAACCTGGTATCATAAGAATAAAGAGCATCTAATACATTTCTTGAATTTGGAATACATCTCAAATCTATGAAAAAATTTAAAAACTGCAAATGATAGATGGACGCCAATGGAGATCCAGAAAACAGGATCTCACCACAACTTTGAATGGAAAAAAATCGCTAGATCTGATCAACCACTACGAAGATCATCCTGACTAGGACCTGTATCAAGAAGATAACAGAAATAGGGGTGATTACAATCCACATGTACTCAGAAGATTAGACTGACTGAGTATAATCAACTAATCAAACTTAAGAAATAAGCTATTCATATAGAAAAGTCCAATTTCGGCATCGATGCCACCGATTTATATAATAACAACGCGACTTAGATAATTACATAAGGCTACATATAATACTCATATAAATAGATAAGCAAGTAACATAACCCAACAAAGTTGGCCAATCCAAATTAATGAGGTGAAGAAATGATGTAGTGGAATCAAGTCTATCACACAACTTGTCGTATACACCTTACCGAGCTTTAGCTTACCGACAAGGACCCATGTGGGACTCACAATCCATATACCAATCTTGAAATATCAATATCACATCAACTTTCCACCTAGCTCGTGGTCAAGGATAAATGTAAGGTCTCTCATTTTCTTTCTCAAAAATAGTATTTCTTCACTTTCTTATATTCCCGTGAACAATGATATTTGAATAAGGATAAATGCATCAAAGACATAATCAATTAATCAAGGATTCGAATAGGACAGATTTCCTAAACTTAATCAATCATAAAATATGTCCTCATATGAGAGGGATAGTAGATGAATTCATTTGAAATCAGTCTTTACCACTTAGAAAGTTTTCCCTTCATTTTAAGATGATCAAGTAATACTTCAATCCCCTAACTTGGGAATCTCAATTATAAAATATTAAAATAGGCAACACAACCCCTCTCTCGAGAAAATCCTCAAATATCACAAGTTCTCACGAGTCCTCCACACAAGATAAGCATAAAAAACAAGTCCTACACCGGCTGAACAAGAAAGTAAACTCTTACCAACCTACACATCTCATGCTACATAAGTTAAAGCCCTATGAAGGATTAACAACTCATATCGGTCTAAAGAGGGATAGCCAAACCTACCTGGAAGGCCGAAACTTCACCCGAACAATTCTATTGGAGCTCTTCCTCTACCAAACGATTTCCTGAACGATCCCCAACAATCAAGAATGAAAAAGGTTCATCAAAAGGGGTCCAATGATACCCATAATAACAATATTAGGAATGAGGGTGAGGGGTAAAATAGTATAAATATCTCTTTAGAAATTAGAAAGGTAAAATCAGATTTTTATTTGAAAAACATATTCTACAAGCTAAGAGGAATTCGTGATTGAAAACCCATTGTAAACAAGCAAGGAATAACCTACAAATAAGGAATTTACTAATTTTCCAACTTTTGGAGAAAAGCCCCAGAACCCACATTAAAATCTTGATATAAAGATGTTTTTGGAAGAAACAAATTGAAGAAATCAATAAGGAATTGATAGGGCAAGCTTACCCACATGAGTTTACTCAACCCAAGCTCCTAAGATCGCCTATCCTAAGTTACCAAATAAGTGGAAATGGTGGAATACGAAAAATGGGAAGAATTTCTGAATATACACTGCCAGGTCTATAAAATAGGGTCCGCAAATGTGGGATAGGTGCCCCAAACATAGCCCACTAGGCTTTTAAGGCTCTTGAAAGAGGGAACAATGCTGCAATTGTGGAGCACTGTTCACCCACGAATGTGCCTATGACCCTTCGCGAATGTTGTGCTCTAGCTGCCCTTTCTCTGCGAACGTGCTACAGGACCACAAACGCAGCCCCCTTGCACCAGATACCAGAAAATTGGAAAGGTAAGGACCAAAGTCACCGATCAGACCCTCAAAAATCATTCAGGGTTCACTTAAAATGAATTGGACATGCTACCCCACTAAATTGAACATTCCAAACTTAATGGAAATTTCTATTTCCAAAAAGAGTTCAAATGATGGAAATACCCACCTGGACCTCTCTTAAGGCTTAAAACTCGACTTCTTTCATAAACACCCAAAAATCAATCTAAGGACTCGAAACCCCGACCAACCACCTTACTAGCTTAAACTCGATGCCTGAATGCAATGGAGCAGAAAAAATTTCCATCTGATGCTCAAATCTCCATATGTTGACCAAAGTCAACTATATAACTGTAATTCAACTCAAAAGGCTCAAAATCACCAAAATATCACCCGATCGCATAAGGGATGAAACACAAACTAAGCATGAAAATGCTAAAGGGAAGGGGAAAATGGTCATTTCATAAATAAAAGCGATTGCACAAGAAATGAGACATTACATTAATACATAATTTGTTTTACTTTATATATGAAAGGAAAATCTTATATACATTTACAGAAAAAGTTGATGTTTTACATATTCTCTCTCATTTCTCATTTATTCTTCTTATCAAAATCAAAAACACCACCCACCCCCTTTTGTCACGTTTCTTTTTCTCATTCTATATTAGTGGTATTTAGTAATAGTTCATGAGATGTCGAATTTTCACATCTTCATTCATACATATCATAGTTTAAGAGGACCTACTTAAAAATATATATTTTTATCGGTCCTTATTAGTTTGTTTTTACCTATTTATAATAGGTTTGTTAATATTTTTAGCCTTTTGTGAATATTCATAATTTTTGAAAAATATTAAATAACTCATTGTTTAATATTTCAGGTGTTATGTTAAACTTGTAATTACTTTAATAATTGATAATAATACCTCTAGAAGTAGTCCAAATATGACATATTTCCTATAAAAGGAATATTTTGATTAGTAAAAGATCAAATTTACCGAGTCATATATCACAAATATTAGAATTAAAATTTATTACTAACTCAAATACCAAACGTGCAATATTATCCTTTCTAATTAAATTTTGAATTACAACATTTTGGTCACAATAGAGTTTCACATTATTGGTCAACCACCCCCGCTATTATTAAGAAGTAAACCACATAAACTCATTTTTGCGTAGTAAGTCAAAAATCATACAGGAGATATAAATTGTTTTAGGCAAATACGATGCAAATAACTTGACTGAGAAGACAGAGGCAAGTAAAATCGATCCATGGAATACCATCCGCTATATTAACTCAGTCACCTTTGTAACGGGTTCTAAGAAACTTTGAACACCCTTTGTCACTAAGCTAAGCAGAGCATTTTTTAAAAATAAATTTGCTGTTAATTTACTTTCTCTTGGTTTTAAACAAACCCAAATCCGTTTGGATATGTGGTCTATAATCATCGATCTCATTTTTTTCCAATACCTAATCTTAGGGGGTGCATGAGGATGTCATAATTGAAATAATTTCTTCATCGACCATCAATTTTTTACTCAAAGTAATTATAAAATTTACACAAATAATAGTGACATTCAAAGTAATAAAGCTATAACTAAAGGATATGAATTAAAACTAAGGGGTGTAGCTAAAGTGGATCCACAATTTTGAAAAATTTGTACACTAATTAAATTAAAATGGAATTAAAAACATTATTTTTTATTTTTCCAAAAATAACATTGTTGCAGAAGACACACAAATTTTGAAAAGTCATGTGACGAAGTTGAAAGAGTTAATGTTCACACTTTACATCATCGTGATTTGTTAGAAGATTCTTATGTGTCACAAAATGCACACAATTTACATACATAATTGGTTTACCCTCTATCTCTTTTTCTCATTCTCTCTCACGCATAAAAGGCTTGTCTAAGTCACATTTCTTTTATGCCACTACTCAATCTCATTCTATATATAGGTGTGTCTATGCATTCAATTTATTCAAACTCATCATACTATATTACTCTATTTTTACAGGTTTTAGAATTCAAAGCTTTTGATTCTTGATTTTTTGGTAGAATTTTTTTTTCTTATTCAAGTTAGTGTTGTTATTGTGAAGAGCATCTTAAAGATACGTATATTCTTGTGAATTTTCATTGATAACAGAAATTGTGTATTTTAAATCTGGTGCGGAAGATGGATTCAGGGGATGATTAAGTTTCAAAGAGTGTTGTTGATGTTGTTATCATTGTGGAGGAGGATGAGGAGAATGATCCTGATATTTTTATCATTCAGGAGAAGGAAGTTCCAATGTTGAATGCAACAGATGAGGTTGTTTATTCTAACTCAAGCATGTGTAGGACAACGAACAAATACAAAAAGTTTACTGATACAACCTCATATTCTGAGTTGGATTTTGAATCTTCAAGTGATGCTCTTCGAAAGAATCAGAAGAAGATTCTTCAAGAGTCTGAGTTTCTGAAGTTTATTGTTGAATCAATAAAAAATTGTCGTTGAATGTAATAAAGTCACTCTTTCAGAAGAGAAGGAACATGTTTATGTCAAAGAAAAACTTCCTTTAATGTTTAATTTGAAGATAAGGAACATCTTCCCCAGAGAAGGAAGAAGGGGAAAAGGAAATTGAAGATCTTTTTTCTGAAATGAACATGTGTATCTTAGAGTCACATATTGGGTTTACGAATACATCAATTTTGCTGATGAAGAGTGGACAACTAAGTGACTATCAGATGGTGAACCACAGTTTTGTTCTAGATAAACAAATTGAACTCATTTGTTTAGCTTGTTCATATGTCAATTTGGAGAGCAAATTAAATCTTCCCTTCTTTTGTAATTATACGAGTTTTGTCCTATCAAGCACTTCTCTTTTTAAATGTTTTGTAAGCTCTACTCTCCAATTTATTTATGTTTCACTCTTAAATTATTGAACTTATGTGTCATCTTCAAGATCGAAGAACTTAAGAAGGTACAAAAGAATATATTTTGGAGAATCGCATCACTCTTCGATGTTTACGACTTTAGAATTTCTGATTCTTCTACAATCAGGATTCTCCTATTTATATAGTAGGAACTGTGTGGGATTTAGTTCCCCAAAGTGGTAAAGCGACAATGTATCCTCATCAATACGGAGGATTTGAGTTCATGTGGAACAACATAGCTCGAGATATAAATCTTGAGAGGCTGAAATAGCCCCTAACTAAGAGTAAGGGAGGATGCATGATCTCACACCTTCGCTTACTCTCATAGTTCATGTGAGATAATGCATCCTTCTTTACTCTCAGATAAGGGCTCTCTCAGCTTCTCAAGATTTATATTTACAGCTATATTATTCCACATGAACTCAAACACTCCACATTGATGAGGATACATTGTCTCTTTGGCACTTTGGGGAACTAAATCCCACACAGTTCCTACAACATAAATAGGAGATCCTGGGCTGTAGAAGAATCAGAAACTCTAAGGATGTAAACATCCAAGAGTGATGCGATTCTCCAAATTAATTTCTTGTTTACCTTCTTGAGTTCTATGAGCATGAAAATGACACATAAGTTCAAGAATTTAAGAGTGAACCATAAATAAATTGGAGAGTAGAGTTTACAAAATATTTGAAAACAAAAGTGCATGATAGGATAAAACTTGTATACTTATAAAAGAAGGGAAGACATACTTGCTCTCCAAATGGACATATGAACAAACTGAAAAGAAAAAAATTATGTTTGTTTTATACTTTTCAAAATGACAAATATATTAGGAAGGATTACAAGTATTTTGAGGAAGAGGAAGTTGTATGATGTGTCGTGAACTTATGGCTCATTCGACGCCCAAAACAAAGGATTATCGCAATTAACCAAGCATGTTTTTGTCGATATGATGTTTTTTGGTGTAAGGTGCAGGAAAAGATATTTGGAACTAGTTAAAGGAGAAAATTCAGGAATTGGAAATCAAGTGGCTGAGGATAGAAGCTTATACGAACCGTAGACCCCTATACGAGTCATCAACCTAGACGTGAACATGATTTGTGAGAGGAAAAAGCCAAGTGCAAGACAACAAGACCTTATACTGTACATGGTGACTTATACGACAAGGTTAGGGGCTCGTGAAATTTCATACCAAATCAACATTCCAATATGAAGGATAATTGAACGAGATGTTGGATGATCCGTGGTGTCCTATACGTTTCACAAGATGCTCGTGAGAAGATGCCAACAAGTTAAACAAATTTTGCCAAGAAGAAGATCGTGGAGGGATTAACGGACCATGAAGATCTTCACGGGCCGTTGTCACACCCCTTTTTCACACGGCGGAAGGGTTTTTCCAATTTAAGTGACGGTATTGATTTAGGGATTATTTTATTTATTTTTCAGAGTCGCCACTTGGAATTGATTTATGGTTTTTCAAGTCACCTTTTTGTTTAATCCCTAATCAAAAGGAAATGACTCTTTATTTGGTCTGCGAATTAGAAATTCTGGTACGGAATTTTGTTGACCAAGGGGAAGGTATTAGGCATACCTCAAGTCCCGTGGTTCTAGCACGGTCACTTTAATTGACTTATACTTATCCTAAATTATTTTTTTGGATATATTATTACAAGCCATGATTTGCTCATACTTATTTGATTGTTGAAATTTTATCGGTCTCCATTTAGATGCATAACTCCATTCTTGGTCTTGACATTTAGAGGCATAAATGTATTTGTTCACATCACACCAATGAACTTTATCTAAAAGTGTTATTTTAAATTAATGAAATATAATTATATTATTGGACAAGGTGCGTCACTGCATCCTTGCGGTTATTTAATATCTCAAGAAAAAGATGTGTACCCACATTCTTAATCGAACAAATAATTCTAATGGGTCATATATCCATCCTAATGCTTACCTATTGCTAGAAAGCTTAAGCGTATTATTAGTGACTAAATTATTTTTATACTATTTATATTCATGAATACTATATAAATAAAAAAAAATCAAAAATCTTAAACAAATAAAAGTTATTTCATATTCAAATTTGATATAGATGCATTTACATTTTAAGTATACTTACAAGTTATGATAAATTGCATTGAAAATAAAAATAAAAATGTGTAACTCTTCAACTCTTAATTTTTATAAAATAAACATCTTTAATTTTAGTTAATTTGACTAAACAAACTATTAGAATATAATTCTTTCAGACAGGGAGGTTAATTTTGGTTTGATACAAGAGATACTTAATTGATAATAGCATATGGCACAAAATAAAAAATAACGTATAGTAAAATAAATAGGAAATATTTCAGTATTATTGTATCAAAATTATATACACATAAAATTCGAGCAAACTTCATAACATTGAAAACGGATGTTATATAATCATGGTAATCAAAATATACAATAAAAATTAAATGGTACCTCTTGCGAAAATCAATTCACAAAAATGAAACAATCCTAAAAAGAAACCACGAAAGCAAACCTCGAAATCAACCTCTATTTGTGAGTGAAAAAATATCAAGTGGGGGTGATTTTTCTTTGCCTATCCAATCCTAGGATGTTTTAAAGGTCACTCACACTCAAAAAGATGTTCCGTGCATGAGATTGAGAAACACATGCTTGGCCTTTATGTAAGTATCCACTAATGTGAGATCACCAAAAATGAAATCAAATAGGACTTGTCATTGGCTTGTAATGTAGGCTTAGGGAAAGGTATGACATTCATTTGGAATAAAGTGACTATTTCCTCCTTAGAATTTTCACAATGCTCCCCATATTTTTTTATTTTCGCATTTGACCTTTGTTTTCTCAAAAGTTTCTCCTCATTTATTTGTTTTTTTTCATTTTCTCTCCTTTTCGGTGGAGGTTTGTTTTCATTTTTTCATTCAAACTTTTCTTTGTCATTTTTTTTTTTTTTTGGAATTTCATATGTTTGACCTTTTCACTTTGTTACCCATCTTAGATCTTCGGCACAGTGCAAATAATTGATAGTGCGCTCAAGGAGATGAGATTTAGGAATAGTGCATTTATGCACTCAAAAAAGATATATGCTAAAATATAGTTATTCAAATAAAAAGGTTTTAGGCTCGAAATGGGAGTTCTATGAATAATATGTCATTTGGTGGCTTGAAAGGCACAATCGGATCAAAGAAAACCTATAATCCTTTCTCAAATTAAATGTTGCTCAAAATTTCGCTTCAACCAACATTCGGGCCAAGTTCTAGATCAACAAAGTCATGTCATTGAATTTTATAATTAAATCTCACCACACAATGCACGTGAAACATGAGTTCGAATTTGATATAACCTTAACTTGAAGCAAATAGTTTCTCAAGTATTACATAAAGATATCAAGAAATACCAAAAGAAGTCGATAGGTCACAACAAAATTGGCCTGTCTTGCCAAATATTTTAACACTTTCTTTCTTGTTTTCTTAGGGCATTCCTAAACATGATGGTACCAACCAAGTCAAATTTTCTAGATTAAATTTTGTTCTTGAAGAAATGTCGTACCTGAAACAGATTTTTCATCTTTTTTTTTAGATTTTAAAAATAGGAAGAGAAACACCTTTATTTGAACTTTAAATTATTTTTTTATAATAAAAATAAAATAAAATTTTCCCCAGTTTTTGTGACGAAGATTTTCAAGATTTTTTCCTTGGCTGGATCGAACCTTAAAATAAGGCTGCCTACGTATCTTGTCAAAGCAAGAATTAGGTCAAACGTAATTCAGAAAGATTATAAACACAACATTATTTTTAATAAGAAATACTTCTCTTTTAAATCGTTTTTAAGGATCACCGAACCCAAAGAGGGTTGCCTACATATCTCAGCGACGCAAGAATTAGGTGTGCATATTTCGTTCAAATTGGACATTTAATTTTTAGTTTTTTTTTTTTTGTGTTATGGAAAATTGTCTAGACAATTATTTTTTGAATTATTATGAAATCAAAATATTTTGAATTTTATTTTTAAGAACTACAAAAGATACTCTATTTTTTTTATTAAGAAGTGAAAAATCTTTTTTTAATATTCATTTTTTAGGAATGCATGAGAACTTCTAAAATAAGAAAATTTTTATTTTTGTGTTTCCCTCTATTTTTTATGTAAATATTGAATGTCAACATTTTTTTGGTTTCACCAATCACTATAAAATTGGTTAATATTGCAAAAAAAAAAAAAAATCAAATAATATTAAAAATAGCATGTAGAATGCACATGTTGGTCAAAAAGAGGGGCGCATGTCCTAGACTAACCCAACTCTTGTTTAGAGGCTCACTAAGTCACATGCAAATGATGCAAATAAGTGGAGTCTTCTAGGGATAACCCGGTCTATGTTCTAATTTTACTAGGTTCAAACCAGAAGAGGTTGGTGTCTAGACTGGCTTATCCGAGTGGATAACTCAAGTCAGGAAGGGGCAACTTATCAGTAGCAGCGCTATTCTGACTTCATTGTTGATTCAACCCCGCCTAACATGTGCTACTAGTAAATCTTCCACTGGGTGTCAAGACACTGCAGTTTTATCTCAATAGAAGTAGGATGCATAACTGCATTCTTGTGAATGTGTGAAGTGTTACTAGAAACTTAGAGTGATTGAGTAAGAGGAGACAATTTATTACAATTCAACAATATAAAGCAATAAATGAACAGAAAGTAGCACATTAGGCCATCATACACTATATATCCAAAAAAATAATAATAAAATCAAGTAAGAGTCAATATAATAAAGCTCAAATTCTTTTTATTTCCCAGCAGAGTCGCCATCTATCACACCCCTTTTTCACATGGCGGAAGGGTTTTTCCAACTGTAGTGACCGTATTGATTTAAAGATTATTTTATTTATTGTTCAGAGTCGTCACTTGGAATTGAGTTATGGTTTTCCAAGTCACCTTTTTGTTTAATCCCTAATCAAAAGAAAATGACTCTTTATTTGGTCTGTGAATTCGAAATTCGGGTAAGGAATTTTGTTGACCGAGAGGAAGGTATTAGTCATCTCTCGAGTACTGTGGTTCTAGCAAAGTCGCTTTAATTGACTTATACTTATCCTAAATTATTTTTTTAGATCTATTATTACAGGCCATGATTTGCTCATATTTATTTTATTGTTGAAATTTGATCGATCTCCATTTAGATGCATAACTCCATTCTTGGTCTTGACATTTAGAGGCATAAATGTTTTTTTTTCACATCACACCTATTAACTTTATCTAGAAGTGTTATTTTAAATTAATGAAATATAACTTATATTATTGGACAAGGTGCATAACCACATCCTTGTGTTTGTTTTAATATCTCAAGAATAAGATGTGTACCCACATTCTTAATCGAACAAATATTTTTAACGGGTCATATATTCATTCTAATGCTTACCTATTGCTAGAAAGCTTAAGCGTATTATTAGTGACTAAATTATTTTTATACTATTTATATTCATGAATACTATTTAAATAAAAAAAATCTAAAATCTTAAACAAATAAAAGTTATTTCGTATTCAAATTTGATATAGATGCATTTACATTTTAAGTATAGTTACAAGTTATGAAAAAAGGCATTGAAAAATAAAAATAAAAATGTGTAACTATTCATCTTTTAATTTTTTCTAAAATAAACATCTTTAATTTTAGTTAATTTGAATAAATAAACTATTAGAATATAATTCTTTTAGGCAGGGAGGTTAATTTTGGTTTGATACAAGAGGAACTTAATTGATAATAGCATATGGCACAAGATAAAAAATAACATATCGTAAAATAAATAGGAAATATTTCAATATTATTGTGTCAAAATTAAATACACATAAAATTCGAGCAAACTTCATAACATTGAAATCACGTGTTATATAATCATAGAAATAAAAATATACAATAAAAATTAAATAGTACCTCTTGCAAAAATCAATTCACGAAAATGAATCAATCCTAATAAGGAATCATGAAAGCAAACCTCGAACTCAACCTCTATTTGTTAGTGAAAAAATATCAAGTGGGGGGTGATTTTTCTTTGCCTTGTCCGTATGTTGTTGTCATGACCCAGGGGTATACCCTACAAGTAACACAGGATACTTGACCCCAACGGGGTCTTATACAAGCCCGTAGCATATCATGATCATAAGATAATAGAAAATAAGGAAAAATTTAAAACTTTTACAATCGAAGACATTTTCATATAGCAAGCGAAACTCTTTACTACAACTTTGTCTCAAACCTTCTATTAAAAACTGTTGAATAAAAGACTTGGGACGCAGCCCACATAAATGTCTAAAACATAAAGAAATGACGTAAGGAAACATAAGGGTTTTGTCCTCGAACCTATGAGGACTCACCAAAATCTTCAACTCTTCTTGCTCCTTAGAAACCTAGCCTTCAAACGACTCAATCTCCGAAATCCTACATTTGATTAGAATGTAGGCAATATGCGTTAGTACAAAACGTACCAAGTATGATAGCTAGTACAACATCATAAGAGCATCTCAAAATGGTTAGCCAACATAAGACATAAGCATAAGAGATAATAACATAACCATAGCATAATCTCCAACATAAGCATCATATAAATCACAAGTCAACATAAGACATAGTTAATGAGCATAGGAGATAAATCAAATTCATGGCATAGTCTTAACTTAGAATTTCATACTTACATACTTCAACCTTTATTTTTTCACATTACAAGAGAACCACGTCACAAGCCACCTCAAAGCATACTTGTGCAAGGCAAGGATAGCATCTCATAATACCATCCAAGCTAAGTACCTCTTTTTAGTCATTCTTGGGCATGGTTCACATTCATTGTCAAGACCTAGGTTTTCATGTCATAAGAGCACTTATACTCCTAAGTAACCTCCTCAAGGCACAAATGTGCAATGCATAAGTGGCATCCAATAATACCACTCACACTAAGCATATCTTGAAGTCACTCTATTCATGCTTACTATTCATAGATGTATTCTTGACATACTTCATAAAGACAAGGAACTACCATCTGAAGTCAACCATATCATGGAAGGCAACTATAGCAACAATCCAAGCTAAGCATACATCACATAAGAGAACACTTCGTAAGTAGCTTCAAGTCATACTTGTGTCATGTATGAATGACATCCCATACTACCACTCACACTAAGCACTTCTTTAGGCTAGCTTACTCAATGCTAACTATTTATCATACTAGATTTTCAAAGAATAGCACTCTACTAGGCTAGACCTAACTACCATGGAAATACACCCTAACATGCAATCCAAGCTATCCAAAGAAGAATACAAGTATTCCAACCTAACTACCATGCAAACAGACAATATGATGCAACCTACCCTTAGGGGAGTATGAACCCTCAACCCTAAGCTATCCTTAGGAGAGTATGAATCCTCAATCCTAAGCTACCATGAAATGGTCTTGGCCTAACCAAATCAAGCTACCATGAAAGCATCCTTGCAATTATAGTTCAAGCTACCCTTAGGAGAGTATAGGTCCTCAATCCTAGGCTACCATGCCTACTCTAGTGCAAGCTACCATGAATAGCATCCCATAAATGCTAATTCAAGCTACCATGAAAAGCATCATTGCAATGCTAACTCAAGCTAATCTTAGGAGAGTATAGTTCCTCAATCCCAAGCTACCATGAGAACTTCTAACTCATGCTACATAAACAAGTTATTCATAAAGGGACCATATGTCACAACTTCAAGATATTCTATTCTAACATGCTTTGATCCATCTTAGGTGCTTAACCTTTCATTCTAGAATCATTCTATATGAGAAGACCTTTCACAATCTACATACATGCATTCATTTAGTACAAGATAGGTTATGTGGGTAAAAGCCTTCCACAACTCTAACCTCTAGTGTATCATTCATATGCAAGCTACTCATCATATTAGACATACTCTAAAAGCCCTAGTGATCAACATTATGACTTCAAGCCCTACTATCAAGCTTTACTCCACAATCATCATACTAGACTAGATCACAAGACATATTAGTCACAAGCCTTAATCATAGGCAATTCTATGCATAATTCGTCATAAAGTCCCAAATTCTATCATTAAAATTCATGGTCTATCATAAATGCATAAGTCTAGTTCCATTCATGATTTCATATTCCCATTCTTGAATAAGTTCTATACATGATATCAATTCTACAAGATCTATCAAGAACTATAAAACTCTCACAAAAGGCATAAACCCACATACTTTGATTTCTAGGGTTAATCATGGAATTCACATAAATTCTTCATAATATCATGAATCAAAACTAAGTTAATCATATATAAGTATTATCCAACCAATTGGAATCATACCCATCTAAAACCCACACATTGGAAGTAACCCTAACTTAGATTGGGGTTCTTCTTACAAATTAAGGGAAATCCTAGGGGACTCTATGGGTGGAAGAACCCATAGATGATAATCTAAACATACCTTTAATCAAAGCCCTAGAACAAGCTCTCAACAATGAACTTTGTTCTTGACCTTAGCTTCAAGCTCTAGCTTCTTCTTTAATGGGGTTTTCTAGAGAGAGAAATATTTCAGAGATGAGTGATTTGGGGGTTTTGATTTGGGTCTTGTGAAAAGCAACTAAGAATTGGGGGCTAATGACTTAAAATACCTTATATAGTTTAATAAAACTCGTATAAAATAACCCCATTAATTAATTAATCATTTTGGAAATTACCAAATAACCCTCAACTAGGCCGCCCCTTGACAGGGATCACGCCCCTCTTCACGAGCCGTCAAGGGCACCACAGCCTGTGGTAGTGCCCTTGGTCCCTTTACCGGTAGCTCCCCTCACTTTCCAAGCTCCCAAAATACTAAGGCGTGACCACGAGCCTTCCCACGAGCCGTGGTCATGACCACTAGCCATAAAGTGGCTCATGGTCCTTAGGCAGTAGCTAGGCCTTTGGACCTAGCCTCCCATGAGTCTAAGGGGTCTTCACGGACCATGGTCAGGACCACTGGTCGTGAAGGTGATCGTGAACCCTAGGCAGTGCATGGCCAAGGTTGGGCAGCCTTGGCCTTTTGCTTAGGCTTTGCCCCCTTGCCATGGCACTTGCCCTTGCCTTCCTTACCCAAACCTTAGGTGGTCTTATAAACTATGGGGTCTAACACGTACCTTGGCGTTCAACCACTAAACCCCTCATTCTAAGCACGTAAAGTCTCATCTACGACTCTAATCTACATACATCAAACTATAGAACACTAGCTTAAGGCCCTAGTTTGGTCTTCTAGTTTCCTTGGTGTTACAATGTAGTTGAAAGGAAGAGCAAAAATGTTTCGTTCTTATTTTCTTTTCTATTGGTTGTTGTCTGTCTATGTTGGTTGCTTCTTTTTTTTCTTTTCTTTTTTGAGTCATCTGATGTGTGTGTGTTGGTTGTGTATTGTATATGTGTTTGGGTGTATGTGTATTGCTGATTGTCTTTGGTAGTATGGGATGTGAGGGTGGTGAGTGGTGTTGAGGAATTGGGGTAATGGGGTGTAGTATAGGTGAGTGGGGTAGTGGGGGTAGTCTAGGAGAGGATAATGGATGTTTTTATAAATTAAATATTTAAAAAATTATAATAATAAAAATATTATTATTTTGAACTAATGAAATATAAAAAAATACTAAATGACTATTAAAATACAATTAAGAAATAACTAGTTTATATATTAAATCTAAATTAAAAGAAAATATATATTTTTGTAAATTTTATTTTTCTTTATAACAAAACTTACACTAATAATACAACTCTATGTTTTTGGTTTTCAAATATTTAAGATAAAAGAAAAATATATAA
Organism: Solanum bulbocastanum; assembly: GCA_037074985.1. Taxonomy (NCBI): domain Eukaryota; kingdom Viridiplantae; phylum Streptophyta; class Magnoliopsida; order Solanales; family Solanaceae; genus Solanum; species Solanum bulbocastanum. Next base: position 26,662,440 of record CM073604.1, on the reverse strand, counting down.
TTTATATGTAAAAGCAATATTTATGTACTAAAAATGGTCTAAGACTTATGTTCGGTCAAAAATTATGTGTCTACAACGTCTACCCTCCCGTGAAAGAAGGCGACTCAAACATTTTCCTACTTTGATTAGGATTAATCTCTAGGACTATAAATAGTTAGTTAGGGTTTTATTAAAATATGATTCAAGTTTTGAGACAGGGTTTATCGCTAAAATGATAGATTTCTTGCTTTTGCTTATCTTTGGATAATCGATCAATGTTTTGATCCTAAGTTTCCGTTCTTAATCAAAACTGAGTGAATTTCATTATCGTAAATGTCTTACTTCTTATTTCATCAATGTTTCAATACCATTTTGTTGAGAACATGTAACACCCTTAAATACTAAAGCTGATATTCTCATTTCGATACATAATTCCTTAATTACTTTAGTATGTTTTATTCTCATTTTAGGAACTCTAAATTTTGTGATATTTAAAATTTTGCCTACCATAACTTGTGACGGTAATTTAAGGGATTGTATTGGGTATTTATGTAATATATTAATTATAATTACCTATAATTTGATAGGGAGGTGAGGCATATACATATAGGTATATTTATGTACACATTTTGGGCAGCCAACCTTTTTACTTTTTGGGCAGCCAACTTATTCTTCCAGCTATATCTATTAAGTGATAAACTTCACTTTTGTAACATATATTTTCACACCTCCTCTATAAGAATTTGTTTTCCTTAACTCCAAGAAACCTTGAGAACTTTATCTATTACTCACAAAATCACAAGAAAACCTTGGTTCCTTAAGATGGGAGTCAAGACACCCCCTACCTTTTGGTGAGTAATCAAAATATGTTTTTGAGCTGAGTAGTGTTTAGTATTTTTAGCATATCTCGTTTTGTAGAACTCCTTTTTCGGTGAATAAATATGATTTGAAAAGATAATACATATACCTAAAACTGTTGTTGGTTATGTAGAAATCTAATTTTGTTGTTATAGATTCAAAATATGGGACGCAACATAGGACAAATTTTGTCCAGATTTCTGATTTAGAAATCATGTATGATCAACTGTTAGTGTTTGATTATACATTTTTGTATAAAATATATTTTGCGATGATTCTTGATTATTTGCAACCTTAAGAGATATACCTACATCTTTCAGGAATGATATAAAGTCCAGTTTTTCTGTATTCCTTTTCAAAACTAAGTTATGACATGAGGTACCAGGATGGATAGATTTACTGTTTTGGGAGAATATTCTTATTTGTACAGGCGAGGCTTACTTGTGATGATAATCACATCAACATCATTGAGCTAGTAGAAATTCAAGAAGTTATTTAATTGTATTTTTAAAGTTGTATATAAGTTGAGGACCTTGATGCGTTGGTTGGTCTATGGTTTGAACTCTTGAAGTTATCTATGCTAAAAGGCTGAGGTTTGTGTATAAACTTGTAATGGTACTCTTGTTACCTGCTAGTATATTTGAAAGTTTATCTTGGTACCTTGGTTACTTTTTTTTCACTTTTCATTGTCGTGGTTGTGTCCTTTGAGACTTTCAAGACACTTGTGTAACACACCTACTTGTACGGATTGTTTGATCACATGGCATTCTTGTTGGGACTTTGTCCTTCTTGTGGCTGTGACTTTGTCACTATTCGCATGCCTCTTGATTCGGATCATTTTCCATCTTGACTCTGGATTTTGAGTTCATCTTAGGTATGGAAGTTGTCCATTTTAAGTACAAACTAGAAAGCAATTTTTAATATGGTTCTTGGTTCTTTTGATTATTGGGCTTTGACCCTTCTTGATATAGGGCTTCGGTCCTTCTTGATGATTGATTATGCTTGGTGTGACAACATGATGTATATATTGGGTAAGCCTTGTTATTTGATCTCTTATGAAATGGTGCTATGAGCGTTCTTGACACTTAGATCTTTAAATATAGAACTTGATATATTGTTTACATGATTTATTTATTATGTTTCCATTGTGTTTCCCACGACTTTAGAAAGGTAACTTCGTAAATTTGACGTCTACACTCCTATAGTTTTAACACCACTAAGTTTTATGCTTAGCGATAGTTGTTTCTATCATAGGGAATGTTTGAGAGGGTACCTGAAGCTGGCCATTGGAGATTTGAGAGATTTAAGGAAGATCACATTTGCATATAGGCATCTATATTTTTTATAAATCTTGGGACTTGTACATGATCTATGTGTTGTACATTTACATGACATTTTGAAGGCTGATTTGATCGTGTCACCATAGGTTGTAATATAAGTATGACTACATGTTTTGTTGTTTTGGAGTGTGTAAACCCAAGTCTTGTAATGTATTAAATTTACAATTTATTTTGAATGCTTGTATGAAGCATGTCTGGTTAAACTTTGGTACCCCAAAGTTGGTAATGATTTACAACGTGTGATAGTAGTATTGATAATACATGAAAATATCTTGGTGTATTTGTTTAAATTATTTTGAAAGATTCTTTAGCCATAAATTGGAACTCTTCCCTTGTTTAAATTTAAGATCAACTAAAATTTCTAAATGACAAGCCTTTATAGCTTTCACTTTTTATTTTGGGCCAAATTCCTCTATTGGATTATAATTTATATATCTTAGTTTATTCCCTTTTAAACATCCAAGTATTATATTGGCTTTATTATTAAGTAGTAGCATCCTTCTGAGAGGGTGCTACAAAACATGAGTAGCTAAACACCACAACTATGGTTGTGAGAACCATGACTAGGTAGCAATTAGAGGATTAACAATGAATTATTATCGATTGATGTCTTGCATGCTTTGTTTCTATTTTAGTTTTGATTGCTTTCTAACAAGTGCATGCTTTAGAACCTGCCTCTATTTATCACTTGCTCAAGAGAGAACGGTATGATTAGGAAAATCTAAAAACGAATAAACTTCATATTCTATGAACTCATTTTGAAGATTTGAGTCCGAGAGAGGATAGTTTTCTAAATGAGAAAGCAAGGGTTAATAATGTACACACTCTAAGACCAAGATGAGACGAGTGATATTCATCTAATAGGGATGAAAAGAGTTTAGGTGTTCTTAACTTGCTAATAATATGTTTTTCCATTAATAAGCGTTATTTGTGTGAAATCCTAGTTGCATTCCAATGTCATGGGGAACACAATTCTGATTTCTTTTCTCTGATAACCAAAATTTTGAGACTATTATTTGGTACTTTCACTACTGTATTCTAGTTACAGTTTGTTACTTAAACACTAAATTCTAGAAATATCAACCACAACTAAGTATAATCGTTACTAGACTTATTTCTTCTGCATTTCATGTGGGATTGACCTCAATTCTCGTTGAGTTCTGTAATTGACTTCAACCGTTTAAGTTTGGACGTATCAATTTTTAGCGTTGTTGCCAGGGAATTAGGTTTAGAAATATTCTACCATAAATTATTTCAATTTGTAGTGGTATTTCGTAATTTTACTTCTTGTTTATTGTATGTGTGTTCCACATGTAGTCTAAGTACCGCAGGCCAAGTACCAGAAGTAAGGGAGAAGCTTGCAATATCTATTAGGAGAATAATGAATGAGACAAGGTTCTGAGGCCCCAGAGGTGCAAACAACAACAAAACCAATTCAAACACGGATGAAGTTGAAGTGGAATAAGAAGAATTGGTTATACCATAACAACCGTTAGCCCTAAGAGGTCGAGGACAACAACAGGTGAACTTAGCTCTTGATGAGGATGACCCATATATGGATGGGGCTAGAGAAACTAGAGCTATAGTGGTCCCACCATTGCCTCTGGGAGTGAAAGTCACCATCACCAACACTATGATTCAATTATTGAGAAGGGGCTATTCAGAGGAACAACTAGTGAGGACGCTAATCAACATTTGATAAACTTTGTGGGAACCTGTAAGTCAGCTGAGATTCCTGGGATCAGCCAAACAACAATGCGATTGAGGTTATTCTCACTGTCCTTAACTAGAGAAGCAACCAATTGGTTGAATGAGTTACCCAATTAGTGATTGAGTCATGAGGTAACTCATTCAACCAATTGGTTGCTTCTCCCCCTTTTTGAATCCGAGGTGTTACATTATCTCCCCCTTGAGAACATTCATCCTTGAATACATCATATGGAGGGTAGGAACTTAATCTAACAATCCAACATGAATACAATTACAATAATGCATATATCCGAAGAGGAAACATTAACTCCAAGCTAAAGCATGTTCAAGGCATCATATCATGAAGTCTATATGCAACTCATACTCAAATGCACATAAACAAGTAGAAATCAATCAAGTAAACTCTTTTTCTCAAAATTTAAGCTTTTCATGAATCATGCAAAATGAGGAAATCATGGGGATATTTAAGACACATGACACCTAGAGAGTGAACCATGAGAAACTAAATACCTCAAGCCAGAGTAGGATTGGAAGGAAAGAGATGAGGATAACGGGACATCATATCGGCCTGGGCCTCCCAAGTAGCACCCTCAACTAATTGATTCCTCTAAAGAACTTTCACGTAAGCAACTTCTTTATTTCTCAACTTCTTATCTTGCTGGTCTAAAATCTAAACCTGAACCCCCTCATAAGAGAGATTCTGCTTAAATACCAAACCTTCTATGGGAACTATGGATGTCGGATCTCCAACACATTTCTTCAATAATGAAACATGGAAAACTGGATGCACCGATGTCAAGTCCTTAGGCAAATTGAGTTCATAAGCAACCTTGCCAATACGCCTCAAAATCTGATATGGGCTCATATATCAGAGACTAAGCTTCCCCTTTTATCCAAATCTCATCACACCTTCACGGGTGAAATTTTCAAGTAGACCCAATTTTCTACCTCAAACTATAGATCTTTTCTCCTCACATCGGCATAGGACTTTTGTCGACTTCGAGCCATTTTAAACCTTTCTCTAATAAGTTGAACTTTCTCCACATCCTCATGTACCAATTTGGGACCTATCAAGGAAACTTCACCCACTTCAAACCAACCTATAGGAGATCTACACCTCCTTCCATAAAAAGCCTCAAATGGAGCCATGCCGATGCTTGAATGACAGCTATTCTTGTAAGCAAACTCGATCAAAGGCAAGTGATCATCCTAATTACCCTTGAAGTCAATTACACATGCTCTCGACATATCTTCCAAAGTTTGGATAGTATGCTCTCCTTGCCCATTGCTTTGTGGATGAAAGGTCGTACTAAGCGTAACACGAGTACAAGACCCTTTTTGAAAGATTTCCAAGACCTAGAAGTGAATTGAGTACCATGATCGGAGATAATGGATAAGGGCACTCCATGCAACCTAACCATTTCCCTCAAATACAATTTAGCATAGTTCTCTACCGAATAAGAAACCTTGAAGGGAAGGAAATGAGCTAATTTCATCATTCAATCCACTATAACCCAGATGGAATCATGATGTCGCCGAGTGCGTGGTAAACCAACAATGAAGTCCATATTCAAATCCTCCCACTTCCAAGTAGGAACATGAATATCTTGAGATACACCTCTTGACTTTTGGTTCTCAACTTTCACTTGTTGACAATTAGAATATTTAGTCACAAATCCCACTTCCCATTTTGCATAAGTACAGATCCCAACCCAATTCTTGAGGCATCACAATAAACAAAAAAACTATCATCCCTTTCCGATAAAGTCAACACTAGAGCGGAAGTAAGTATATCCTTCAATTCTTGAAAACTCCTCTCACATGAGTCCGACCATACGAACTTAATGGATTTGATGGAGAATGCTCATGGATTTGATCAGTTTTTTTTACTACTCAGCAACAACTCTTTCAACAAAATCTACGCAGCAGCAATAGATTTTTACCCATTAAATCATGAATAAGAATTTGATGAATAACAACATTACTGAATCAATGCCTTTTTCACAATTTCTAGCGACCTAGATGGAGAAACAGAGGATTGAAATAAATCACTTCATCAACTTATAGGTATGCATTACAATTTTAAATTTTGAGTGCTAACCTATTACAATTTGACGGGGACTGAATCCCATTGCTAATAACATTTTTCCGTGATTTTCTTCTACTATGTATCAAATTTTCAAGTTTGTTCTCATCTCATTGATCTTAGTGGTGGGTTTGAGATTCACAAAAGAAATTGTTTGTTCAATAATTATTCATTATGTATCTCATCTAGTTGAAATCTACCACAATTACATATGTTCACTATTGAAGTACCTCACTTTAAATATATCTGAATTTTTCCTAATAGAGGTCTTCAATTTTCAAGAACAGTCATCTGATAAACACACTAATACATAGCTGCAAGTGTACCATATACATTAGAAAAAACTATTGTTTCATGTATCATTCAAAAAAAAGTTTAATGTACATTTTTATCAATTATCTTAACGATCCATAAATAACAAAGTACCAGATACCTATTATTGCATACTCATTATTAAATGTATTAGTGATACATCAACAACATGATACATTTAATACCTTCATAATTACCCTTTCTTCCATACTGATATATTAAAAGAAGAAATTCACATATATCTTATACTTTATACTAGTAATGTATCAAGTTGTAACCAGTAATGTCTCATGACTTATATATCCATTTACAAATTCAAAAATCAAAAAATACTTATTAAAGCACAAATAAAAAATAAATATACATGTGTCTGATACTTTATATTATCAGCACGCTAACTCAAAAATCTAAAAACACATTACATATACGTCAAACTAGTAATGTATCAATTTGTAATCAGTAATGTATCACAACTTATATATCAATATAAATTCAAAAATAAAATAAACAGAGGGGATACATAACAAATTCAGACAATTGCACCAGTTGATACATCAAAGTTCTGTATCTCACCAACATTTTTGTCTGTTATATGAATACATAGGGGATACATAGCAAATCCAACCTTACGTTTCTTCACATCAACATACAACTTTACTCCCATATCATTCCTAATAATCAGTGGAGATGAATTACCTTCTACAATGTATCAAATCTCAATATTTTTCCTCAATTCATCAATATTCAACTCAGCTGGAATGGTTGAAATTAGATTCACGAATGAAATATTTTCTCCAGCCACTATCCCATCACTCCTATATCGTTCAGATATAACATCACTTTCCCATATTCATGAATGCTACAACAAAATCGAAATAATCATTATATATCTTATCAAATTTTTGACAAAAGTTTTGAATCTTAATGGATAGTTTCTTAGACGAAACAGGGAGAACAATGAACAAGGATATTGAATTTTGAATTGGTTTGTTATGTTAGGATCTACGTTTTAGTGATTGACAGTAAGGAGGAACTGAATAGCGTAAATTATGGATTGTGATTAGATTTTTTCCGTTTTGTTTCCCTTTTTAAGCGCAATAGGCGCACATATAATTTATTAAAATTAATGTATTCGGACAGCTTGTTGTGTATTCGGATGGCTGGTATTTTAAGGGATTTTTGTGAAATAGAAAAGAGTATGGATATGATGTAAGTTAGGTCTTACACTATGGGATTTATGTAAGTTATACTAAAAATAATGAGGAAATACATCAAATCCCTCTTGAACTTGGCTGCAAAACTTACTTTAACATTTTAACTACACTGGCGTTCAAATACCCCTCTAAACAACTTTCAAGTGGATTAAATATCTCCTTAATAGCTGATGTGGCAAATTAAAAAAAAAAGCGCGTAAAGAATAAAAAATTAAAGAGAAAAGAAATAATTGGGCTACTTTTATTTTCTTTTCAGCCAATAAGAATTTTTTCCTTCATCTTCCTCACACCCCCAACACCCATATCCACCAACAACCCTAACCCTTTTTCTTCCTCATGCCCCACCACCCCTTGCCAGCCACCACATGCACCACTTCCTCATTTTCTTCTTCGAACTCCCCACTTTCTTTTTCTTTCTTCGAAATCCTTCACCCTCCCCCTATTTCTCCTTCTTCGAGTCCTCCATCTGCACCCCTCTTTCTCCCTTTTTCGAACTCCGTTGTCTCAGCCACCACCTGCTTCATCACTTTCTTCTTCTTTGACGAGCCTCTTTCTCCCCCTTCTTGGTCCTTCTTTGAAACACCCATACTCCCATTTATTTTACATCAGTAATAAATGAGAATAATTTCAAATTATTTTCACTTATTCTTAGATGTGATGAACAAGAAAAAAAATGAAAAAAAACAACTTATTCTTGCTTCAAGATCACTACTTATGGAGGTGTTTATTGATTTGATGAGCTTAAAGCTATTTTTAATGAAAAATTTATAATATTTTCATCTCAAATTAATTTTTTTTGTTGTTACTATTTTGTTTACTTTGATAATGTGCCTTAAAAATTGAATGTTTTTAGTGAAAATAGTCTTGAGAATGGATTTGTGGAGTTTCATCTTTTTTGAGAATTTCTACTTTTTAAAAAAACAATAATCTTAGATTAATTTTCTTTTTCTTTTTTTCCTTTCTAAAATTGTGAATTAAGAAAACAAAAAAACTCAAAATTAAATAATTATCAATGCGGCACTGACATGACAATGATGTGGTATTGACGTTTCAATGACATAGAGCGTGTGGAATGCACTTGCCATCGTGAGACTAGTCATATAAATTTAGGGTGGATTTAAATTCACTTGAAATGAAATTAGGGGTAAATAATTATAAGTAAAGTTAAAGTGCTAAAGTAAGTTTTGTAGCCAAGTTCAGGAGATGTTATGTGTTTTCTTAAAAATAATTAATTATGATAATAAAGAAGAGAAATGAAAAGTATTTAATAGATTGTAATAATAGTGAGGTAGTGAGGAGAGAGATAAATAAGATATTTTATATGTGTGTGTGAATTTTACAAACCAAAATAAAGAAAAACAATTTTTTAAAAAAAAGGATAAAAAGGATAAACGATAATTGTGAATGTTGATGCATAATTGCAATACAAAATTAAAATTCCTCTTTTATTTTTGTATATAATTTTTCGTATACTATCCATTGATATGATAAATTTATTTGTTTTGTTGATAATATTATATGCTTATTTGACAAGTTTATCTTATGTTGCAATTTATTTCAATTTTTTTTATTGAATAAATAATTTTTCAATAATTGTTAAAATTTAGTTCTACAACTTTGATATAATAAACATTTAGCTCGATGATCATTTGTGAAATTAACTCTCCTCATTTTGTTTAAAAAATCAAAAACTTCCTATAATATATTTTATATTATATTACACTTTTTTTTCCAAGTGCATTGAGTCATTAACATTCACACGCAACGATTATTATTCAACTAAAAGAAAATATTTTATTATTTTAATCAATAACACTAAATTGAATTATTTCCACCGTTATTATTCCATTGCTTGAACTACAATTTAATAACTACTAAAACTTAAAATTCAATCTATTTCAATTTATAAACTAGAATGGATCACTAAAATAATTTTGATATTCAAATACAAAAAGTAAAACATATATATTTTAAATATTTAATTAATTATTTCTCATCGTGCGGACAAATTCACTAGTTAGGTATAAAATAAAAATAAATGAGCTTAAATCAGATAAACCAACATAGGTCGAGCTTAAATCCACTTCCCCTTGTTGCCCATTCAGAGTTGTGATCTATCTCACTTTGTCAATTATCAGACTCGAAAAGCTGTACAAGATTAGATTGCTCTTCACTCTTTTGCCTTGGCAAATATAGCCCACCCTCTTTTGCCACAGATTCCTGCATTATCTGTGAAAAATTACATGAGGAAAGCACATACTGGTGACACAAGTACATTCTGATCCAAGATTTCAGCCTAAAGATAAACTTTTTGCTTAAAGAACACTTACAGAAAGCAATAAGAGAAAGCCTATACATTTGGAAGTCAGATTTCAACCTCAGGAGAAAATATTTGCAATGCGATTTATATCTAAAAGGACTTAGCAGAGCTCCATACCATGATTAATCTGTCGAAAATGTTGTTGGTGCATTGCTGAAGATGGTTCTCAATTAACCTACTAATGAGTTGCCTGAATGCATTCCCATCACCAGTGCCCGTTCTACGCAAGGGTGACTGATATCACTATTTATATCATGAGTAAATCAATTATTTTTGTAATCTACACATTCCACATGTATGTATACTATATGGACACACCCAGAACATACCTGAAATAAAGAAATGAATAACAATGTAGCACTGCTTACCTTTGCAGGTGAGTAGGTAATTAACTCCTTAGTGTATGGTGGTCTAATTATCTTCAGTTATACCTCCTCCTTTGTTAAATATTCTTTCACAAAGCGCCTGTAACAAGAACATGACCACTTATAACATACTCAAAAGGATTGTGAATAGTTGCATTAGGTGCCGGTAGAACACAATACAGTTTCTCAACGTGTATGCAAATTTGTTCAATTGTCATCATAATCAAGTGATCAAGAAAGTAAAGACACACGAGATGAAAATAATTATAAATATATAGGAATTATTAACACTTGATTGGAAATAAAAAGAAATTTAAGGATCCCAATTCGTACATATTGATTGTCGCTATCAACTTACAAGATAATATGTAATACAGTTAATATTAGATGCTACCTCAATTCCTACTACATAATAAAACAGTTGCATTGGTTCTTTAAGATAGAACCACTACAGAACATTGAGTACATTAGTTTGGATCAAAACTGTACACATGACTGTTGCAACTTCTCTGGACTTGGAAGAACATTACTTGTTTCCAGCCAAATCGAATTCAAAATCATCAACAAAAGAAAGTTGTTTATTCCAAATTCCAATCACACAAGGGATTTGTTGCACACTAACAGAAAACAGTGATAAGTTGTCTTTCTTAAAAGAAAAGTGTGTATTTCACATACTTCCTTAGATACGCCCTTATAATATTGTCTTTCTAGACAGATTTTACACCACCCAAAAGAAAAGGAATTATAAATTAGAATGAAAATGGCAAAAGCAGAAGAGCTCCTAAAATCAAAACTATGCTTTATACGTATAACAGCCCTCCCAAATTTAAAATGAACAGTGCCAAAAGAGAAGAATTTCTACTGAGATCATTAAATAACTATCAAACCTTGCAAGAAGTGATGTCTCGCCACTCAACCAATAAAATAGCATCAAACCTTGTAAGAAGTGATGCCTCGCCACCCGACCATTCTCTTTGCCTCTGGAGTTCGTCAAGAATCGTGCGTAGCACATATCATTTCCATACTTGCAGAGAGATAATTTGGATCCTCACCATTGGACAGACGATTGATTGTACCATGACTATAGAGGACATAGAATCAGCCTTTTTAAAGAAATAAGATGAGGAAACATTTCAATTTTGATAAATAGTCATCCAAGATCCAGAGGTGTTATGTAAAGCATAAAGATAACTACTAAGCCTGCTACGCCACGTATAAGCACCAAAGAGTGCAACTAATTTGCATAAAAATGTCAATTTAAGTAAGGTCTACTGAAAACCCAATAAAGAATATTTTTCTCAGATGTCTGAGTTTCTTCTCCAGTCGTATACACTGATTGATTATTTATTTTTGAAAAATATATTGGGTAATTTGATTTATAAACATCAATTTCACTCTAAAGGACCCATTTTTCATACTCAAAATACCATTCTAGGAAATCAATGCAAGAAACAAAGATGCACCTAAGTATTGAATAAAGGTGAAGAAATTTTCTGATTTTCATGACTTACCTCTCAGTGTGAGGCACTCATCAAGTAACTTCTATGTTGTTCTTTTCATATATACCCGGAACTTCCAAATTGTTTGTCCATCCCTGAAATCAAAGTTTATTTGATATCTTAAAACAAATGATACAATTAAACTTTTAACTCCTTAATGAAAATAAAAGGCAGACAATTCAACATCTCAATAATCAATTGCAATATTGAAGCTCTGTTGGTGTTTTAAAAACCCAAAAAAGAACAAAAATGAATAACACCGAAATTGATAAACACATAAAAAAAATTGTGAACAAAAAGGAAAGAGGAAGAAGAACCAAACTGAGGGCTGAAAGTAAAAAGAGGTTCAGATTGCATTCAACACTACATATTATATTCCGTTCCAACCTTCACCAACTCTTTACTTAATTGTACACAGAGCATGCCCGCTCAGCGCTCACCGCACACTCGCATTACCTTGTCATAATGTAGAAGCAAACACAGCTCTACACTGTCCACACTTGTTTAGGAGGTTTGTAGAAAACCTGAAGACACTAAAAGGGAAATGGTGGCTACAATACTTTTGTGGAGAAGTTGAAAGTAGCAAAAAGAAATGGAGATTTTAATTAACTCAAGTTGTGTGACCTATTCTCAACAGTCAACACCAAAGATATGCATTCTAAGAATAGTTTCTGGTATCATGTTTATTACAGTTGCATTTACTTTTTACGTATCAAATGTTCAAATTAAAATTATAAAATCAACTGAAGCTTTGAAGTAAAAAAAAGTTGTCAACAATCTTGTTCATACAGTATATAAGCTTGAGAACAAACTTTGTATGTACCAAGTTGATATCACATAAAGATTCTACTGTGAATGCCTTGTAACAGAAGGTTATGTAAGAAAGAAAACACAAACAGAGAGTGAAGAGTTGCATTTACTTGTTTGGCTTGCATTTGATGTTTGTAGGGTAGCATTTGGGATTGTCAAGGCTTTATTTCAGCACAACAAGAGCCGACTTGGTGGTAACAAAGAGTGAAAACCAAAGAGAACAGAAAAAGCATGACAGTAAACAATTTCCAAAAACAACCTTAAAACAAAAACCATAAGCAAAGGAGATACAAATGTAAGAGAAGGAAATGAAAATGGGGGACTTGAGCAGGCTCGACAAAGTATTGACTATTGATATGAAGGAAGAGAAGTGTGAAACAGGTATCATAAGAAAATATACTAATATCAATTTAGAACAGAATCTTTCCTATATTGGTTTTACAAGGGTTTTCAAATTGAAATTACCAACATAACCCTGGATGACAAAGGACTTGTAGACTGGTACTTATTATAGAGTTGGAAATATATATATATATATATATATATTCTGACCATAGTAGCATATCATGCAAGTCAACCTTTCAGACGGAAGGAACTGATCAATCTTTTCATATGTTCTATTTTTCTCTCTTATTTCATGGTTGAGGGAGGGGTTTGGCGGCAGAAGGTTGGTGAGAGATGTATCCATGCTTGCATACGAATGGATAATACATGGAAAAGCATACAGTTGATAACCCTACTTATATGGATAATACAGAAGCATAAGGTTAATAAAACCTACTTCTAGAAAAGCAGATCCAAAAGGGAACTGCTAAAGAAACTACACTAAAATCACAAGTATTAACTGATGTATAAATCAAATGAAAAATCAAATAGCAAAATTAAGTATAAAAATCAAAGTAAATGAGCTTAAATCAAATAAACCAACATAGCTCGAGGTCTGATTTGAGGATACTACCCAGACAACACATGCAGCCATGACAATTTTGCATTCATTGGCTACACTCCACTTCCCCTCCTGTTGCCCATTAAGAGTTCTGCTCTTCACTTTGTCAACCATCAGACTTGAAAATTTTCGCAGCTGTACAAGATTAGATAGTTCTCACTCTTTTGATTTGGCAAATGTAGCCCACCGTCTGTTGCCACAGATTCCTGCATTATATGTGAAAAATCACATGAGGAAGCACATATTATATGTGAGAGAAGTATATTCTGATCCAAGAATTCAGCCTATAGATAAACTTTTGCCCAAAGAATGCATACAGAAAAGCAAACAAGAGAAAGCCTATACATTTGGAAGTAAGATTTCAACCTCAGCAGAAAAACATTTGCAATGCAACTTATATCTGAAAGGACTTTCCAGAGCTCCAGACCATGATAAATCTGCCAAACCATATTAAGAATTAAAGCAGTTTCAGTTTCACAACTAACAAAATATGAAAAATATCACAAATGAAATGAGGCCTTACCAATTACCCATCCAAATAATGTGATGGTGAAAGATTAAAACATGCAGATTTCCACTATTAATTGATTTTGTTAGAAACAAAACAATGCGACAAAAGTTAATTTGTTGCACTGATTCATATAATATAAAAGATAGACTTGTCAAGGACAGAACAAAAGCAAAAAAATTTACTATACAATAAAAAGCTCATAACAGCAGAAAAAATTATATGATATACCGAAGCAGAACAGTGTAATGACACAAAAGTAATAACATTTCTAATTACTGCTGAAGCTACATACAAAATCAAATAGATATAAATTACAGAAGGATATGCTAACGGCTCTAAACCACTAGCCGACTGAAACTAGACCAACTGACGCTACAATACTATAGCAGGCAATTAAAACGAAAAAACCCAAACTTATGACTAGACTATACAGCCCAAAACAACAGCCTAACTAGATCTACTTTTCTGCTATAATTAAAGGTAAATTAAAGGATCTAATAAGGAAATACGATAAATTGCTTGACCAACTCGTCCTTCCCCTTGAAAAAATAAGGGAAGCTTTCACGAGCCGGGAGCAAAACACAAACTTAAGACTCTATCGTCGTCGTCGTCGTCGTTGAAACATCCCATAACTGTTCAACTAGTCGGCCAGATCGATCCTGAGAAGACGCCTCAAGTCGCTTGTAGCGTGGAGGTTATGTTCACTTTCCTTCTTGAAGAAAGCCGGCACAGGCAAAGAGCTTGGTGGCGGCGAGGAGGAGGAGAAACCCGATCCAGCATAGAAATGAGCAATCGTTATGTTCTTAGGCACCATATCCGGCTCTGGACCCAGCCGATCTGTAGTGGACAACACCAGATCTTCACCAGTGACAAGCTTGTTTTCCTTCAACACTTGACCACGCTTCAGAATTTTCACCTCTCCCATCACCAGATTGAGATTTTTAGCACTAGGAGGACAAGTTGAACAGTTAGCAGATCCATTTTTTTGTGGACTTCGCTTTCTTCGGTTATTCTTAGGGTTAGGGTTAGGGTTTGGTAGAGGGTTAGAAGTGGTATTCCGTCGAGATCTCATAGGTTGACGATAGCTTACATGATGTTTGAGAACATCTTGTGGTTGAAGAAGGGCAACTCCGGCCATCGGAATAGATCGGATGAAAAAATTAATTGAGGTATTATGGAACAAAATAACTATTATATATAGGATAAAGGAAGAACGAACAGAAGCAGGTTTATTTATGGAGATGGAAAGGGAGAAGGGCTTATAAAGAAATCGAAGGCGGTCTTCGAAACATAAAAAAATAAACTAAACGGTGACAATGACGTGGCTCTAGTTGAGCAGTTCCTATTAGGATATACGCGCATTTAATAGCGCGTCCACATTTTCTCCTTTTCCATTTCCTTCGTTGAATTAGAAACTACTACGAAAAAATATGAGTATATATTTTAATATTAAATAATTTTCATTTGAAAATACATGTTGTTTTTGTTTTTTAAATTTTTACTACTGCATATAAATATTAGTCCAGTGCTCAGGTCCAATATGAAATAAATTGATATCGCTGGCTGCTACTCAAGATCTAAATAAATGAGAAAAGGTAAGCAATTCACAATGAAAAAAATTAAATAGTAACACTATATTCATATAGAACCTGAAGATACTTCATTATGGGATGTCCTAGTTCTATTACATCCCTTACTCTCCTCCATTCATCTCCTCTTCACTCGTACTTTTTTAACTTGTGCATCTATATCATATCTCACACTTCCCTATGGCATTGAATTGTATAATTTAGTCTCAAAGCAGTTATATGTATCATCATGAGAAGCAGTCAACTATCTGCAAAAGTGGAAGAAATATATTTGAATCACCTTGTTGTTGAGAAAGTATCTTTACCCCTTTTCTACAGCAACATTTCATGTTCCTCCTATACCCTGCATCTACATGCCATTAGTTTGCTTTTAGAACATTTTGGTTTATAGCAAAAAAATGTGAGCATCGTAGTCAAATGAATTGAAATTCACTGCAGAGTCTTAAACTAGTTCTTTCTTGTTTACAATAATTTGTTACTCATGTGATTACTACATATAAAATACTCTATAATTTTCACTCATTGCAAAAGCTAAATTAAAACTCAAAGAAAAGTATGATTCAACAGCTAGGGGCATGTCATTCAGAAAGAAAATCAATCAAATATGAGAAAATGTAAAGTACAAATTAGTGCACATCATCAACCCATCAATGAAGATGAAATGAATTGAATACATGCTCACTCTACATCATGTGAAAGTCATAAAAGGACAATCTTAGAGATTATTTCTTCACTCTCCGGGTAGACCTTAGACATTATTTCTTCATACTTTTATAGCTAGACTATAGTAAATTGGTGTGAACTGAAAGATTTAAACAATATTTTGGTACAAGATTTGTGTACCTTTGATTGTTTGCAGCGGAATGAATTTCATGAACTGAATGACTTGCTCCAAATCCTTCTTTATATCACTAGGAAACAAAGATTGTGTTTCACAAACTAAATGCCTCTTTTGTTGGATGTCTTTTTGTCTTAGAAGAAAATGTTGCCTTTTGTTGAGTTTTCTATTTATTTTTTTTTCTGAAGAGCGTAAAACTTATAATTAAAAAAGGGATTGCTTACATTGGAGCAGTCACTATGTAACTGTTCCCACCCTTTTTTGAAATTATCACTTATCCATTTTACAGAAAATAACTTCGGTCGGGTCGGGTCAGATCGGATTGGTCCACATGGGCGATCCATGACCTAAAACTTACATCTCTCACTTCGCACATGGTGGACAAGACCCAACCTAACACAACATTCAACAAACACACAATGCAAACGACAAATAGTTCATGCGACCTGTGAGCATCAAGAGATTACCTCGAAGGCTTTATAAGTCCCACATAGGAATCCAATCACATGTGGAAGGAATTCACTACTTATATGATAATACTATTACCCACAATACCCCGGACTTCATTCATTACTTCAGTAGTTATTTGTTCGATCACTCAACCTCTTAAAGAGGTTAACTCGAGTTCATGTTTTACTTTATACACACAATTACACTCAATACCAATATGGTTAGTGCAATAGTCAGCTTGTGTATATAAGTTTATTATTCAATTAATTGTCTTTGCTTTCTACTTGAATCTATTTGTTCCTATTCAACTGCTTTCCTAGACATAAACTACATTGCCGAATCATTCATGGCTATTAATAACATCCTAAAGTAGCAACATCAATTGAAACTTTAAGAAACAGCAAAAGGTCAAAGGGTATTTCATTGAAAAGTCATTTTAACTTTTTGAGGTCTCATACAATAAAGAAGCAGGGAACATTTTCATTGACCCATTGATCGCTTGACACACGTGGTATGAAACACGTGCTACAATGTTTTCACCTTATACTAGTGTATGTGTCTTATTCTTCTGATTATCTAACATCGTACAGACTTTGGTATAAACACCTCCAAGTGTTTAACCCTAGTTTCTCTCTTCAGTGATTCTTAAATTCATTTTCTTAGAGAATCTTTTGTTTGGCTCATAAAACAAATCATAATATGATGGTGAAACTCATCTTTTCACGCTCCCCAACGTAAGAGACAATTGCTCGTGTGATAGAGTCAATCTCACGACTTGTTTGACACACTTTATTTCTTACAAATTATCACATGCATATTATATTTGAATATAAATCAGTAGTATTATATAAAAGAGAATATCATGGCAATTCAGTTATTTTACAATACTGAAATAACATAAAATCCTACGCAAACCTAGAGCCTTAACTTGTTTTTCAAACCAGTCTCTAGAGATGGCTTTTGTAAAAGGATCAGCTATCATTTCACATGTAGGAATGTAATGCAAAGTTATTTCTCCACTTGTCATTACGTCTCTTACAAAGTTATACTTGATGTTAATATGTATGGTCTTGTTGTGATACTTAAGATCCTTCGTGTATGCGATAGTCGCTTAATTATCACAATATAGAATCATGGGACCTTAAAATTCTTTGCAATACTCAAATGCGCAAAGAATCTCTTTAACCAAACAACTTCTAGTACTGCAGACGCACAAACCATGAATTCAGATTCCATGGTTGAAAGAGTTGTGCAAGTTTGCTTGTTACTTTTCCATGAAATAGCACCACCATTTAGTAAGAAAGCATAACTAGAAATTTATTTTCTATCATTCCGATCACTAGCCCAATCAGCATCTGTATAACTTCTTATGAATAAAATAGATCCATTATAACATAGTGTACGATCCGTAGTTCCCTTCATGTATCGAAATATTCTTTTGCTGCTTTTCAATGATCTCTTTTAGGATTGGATTGATACCTGCTAACTAGACTCACGACATTACAAATGTCTAGACAAGAGTATACATCATGGCATACATCAAACTCCCAATAGCACTAGAATAAGGAACTCGAGACTTGTCTTCTTTTTCTTTTTCAATCTTTAGACACATTTCAAGGCTTAAAGTTTCACTCCTTACTACAGGAGTATCCATGGATTTGCAACTATTCATTCGAAAACATTTCAATATTTTATTTGTATAAGTTTCTTGAGATAAACTTAAAAATTTCTTGGAACGATCTTTTTGGATCTTAACACCCAATATATAGTCTGCTTCACACATATATTTCATATCAAATGATTTTGAAAGCCATGACTTAACAGTTTTCACATACTCCAAATGATTTTCAGCTAATAAAATATCATCTACGTATAGAGAAAGAATTACTAAATTTTCATTGGAATTTTTCATATATATGCAATGGTCTCCACCGATCATGGTGAAATCAAATCACATCACCTTCTTATGAAATCTCAGGTACCACTGCCTTGAAGATTGCTTTAGGCCATAAATTAATCTTCTCAATTTACAAACTTTTTTTTCTTGACCTTTAACAACGAAACCTATTAGTTGTTCCATGTAGATTTCCTCATTTAATTCTCCATTGAGAAAGGCGGTCTTCACATCCATTTGGTGTAATTCTAGATCTAAATGTGCAACAATAGCTAAAAGTAATCATATGGAGGTAAACTTCAAAACTGGTGTAAAGTTTCCTCATAATCTATTCCAACTTCTTGAGTAAAACATTTTGCCACCAATCGTGCTTTGTGTCTTTCTATTGACCCATCCAATTTGCATTTAACTTTGAGAATACACATATTCCCAATAGCTTTACATTCCTTTGGAAGGTCAACTAGATTTCAGACTTAGTTGGTTTTCATAGACTCTAAATCTTCTTTCATCGCTTTTAAACATTCATCCCTTTTAGGGTTTGATAAAGCCTCAGTTACAGAATTAGGTTCATCAAATTCTGTAGGAGATGCCAATAAAACATAATCCTCAATCTCATAAGATTGTTTATGTAACACCCAAGAAAAATTTTGAGCTAAGACTCGAACCGTTCTTCGTAGCGAGTGAGATTTTTGCAAGGATTTAAAATTTCTTGAGTATTAAGGTCACTAGATGTAGCACCTTGAGTTCCGATCCAAAAAGAACTGAAGAGAATTCATTCAAGTCATTCCTAGGTTCTTCTAAGTTTTGGGACAAGTTAAATTGACCATAACTCCTAGTGCATGATGAGTTAGGTGATCTACAAGATAGAAAATTAAAGCCCTTCAAGTCCTCTTTCCAATGCTGCCGAGTTTGCTAAATTCGGAGCTCTGAGTAAAAAGTTATGACTGATTTACTAATGATGCGCAAACCTAGCAGTAGCTCCGCGATGGTTCTGCGACGTGGAGCCAATACGGACCTCACTATCTGGTGAAAGATCTTTCTGACTCCCAGCTAATTTTAATTATTTCTTTAGGGGCATTTTAGTCCTAAAAACCCTTAGGAGGTCATCTAAATTGCCCTAAACGTGTAGAAAATCAGTTTTCTTAAATCTAAACCCTCTCATTCACTCTAAAGATTTTACACTCAAGAAATTCAAGAAACGCTAAGGCTAGGGTTCATCTCTCAAGATTTTCCTTCAAGTGTTACAACAAGTTGGTTCTTTCAGGTATGTAAGCTTCCATAGTGTTGGGTTTGTTCACCCACACGCCAATCATGTTAATTTCAGCTTTAAATTCGTTCTAAAAGTTGAAGTTTTGATGTTCTTGTTATGTATTCGTGAATTTGCTTTTGTTCTTGAATTGGGCTGAGATTTAGGAGCTCTTAAGATTATTATTTCGATTTATAGAGTAGTTTTGAGTTAGATTCTTGTGTACATGTGATGGTTATTTGAATCTAAAGAAAAGTTGAGTAAAGGAATCGAATTTAGGCGATTTGGGGTTAGAAAATGAAAAAGAGAAAAGTCGGGCAAATTTGGCAAATCTGGCACTTAGCTCCGCGTCGCGGACCTGCCTCCCCATCTCATAAAGTTGTCTTCACGTCGCAAAGAGGTCACGGATCTCTCTACCTCAAAAGTTATTTCGCGACCAATTATTTTAATGCGTCTCCGCTCACAAACTTCCTTCTAGACAGTGATTTCTTAATCATTTTTCATGTTTAACTATCTAAAAACACTCCTAAACATCACAAGATCATTTCTATCACAAATCACAACCTTGAATTCATAAATCACATTCAAGGTAGAGTTGAGAGTCAAGTCTTAAGAGTTCTCTCAAATATTTTTTGAGAAAGTCTCTTCAAGTCCTTTAAGGAGTCTTCTACAACTTCTAATAACTTGTTTCAAGACTCGAGTAAGTAAGTATGAGAATGAGAAGAGTCATATACTTGAGTTCCTTATTGATATTTTGACCCTTGAGTCAAGTCGTTCATGCCCATAACTTCCGCATGAACTCCATCAATTTAGTATCTTTGAAAGAAGTAGTATCTTCAAGTTCTAAGTCTTGAGTATTGAGTTTCTAACCCTTCCGAGATTATAATCCTAATCATGGGACTATTACCTATTATCCATGAAGTTCATAAGTTGAGTTGAATATTTCATAATTCCGTATGAACATTATAAGTCGAACAATCTTGAGATGAGAAATATATTTGAGTCCTTGAGTTGAGTAGTTCATGTTCATAATTTCGCATGAACCCTCTGAGTTGAGCATTCTTGAAATTAGTAGTATTATTGAAGTTCTTGAGTTCCAAATATTGAGTTCTATCTATGGTTATTGAAAACCTTGCATTGAGTTGTTCACATCCATATTTCGGCGTGAACCATATTTTAAGAAGTCTTTTACAAACGTTTTAACTTTGTTTTAAGACTTAAGTTTTGAGTTAAGCAAAGAGTAAAGAGTTCAGTTCATTTCTTCAAAAGAGTATATAGGGACTATGTATTCCCAAAGAGTAAATGTTTTCACATTTAAACAAGAAAGGAAACTGAGATTTCAAAAGAGCCTTTGAGCTAGTTTTTTTAGTAAAGAGGAAACTATGGTTTCCAAAAGAGTTTTTAAGTTAAGTTTTGAGTAATTATCTCAAACCAAAGAAAGAGTTTTGTTTTTACAAACATATGAGCTAAGAATATTTTAGGACTAGAATAGAGCACTGATATGGGGATCCACTTAGTAGTTCAGGTTCTATACCTATGGCAAGGTATAGGACGGTCCTTGTCAACGTGATGTAAAACGTTGTATCATCACTTAGGCTCATAGTGATGGTTATCAATTAGAGAATCTCTTACAGAAACTATATTACTTTATTATATAAGTAAATTTGAGTTTGTTATTGCATTTTCTTTAACGAACTAAGTTGTTTTTATGGTTTTATAAAGCTTTCCACATATTGCATATGTATTGTTGCTTTATATTGAGTTGAGTATCCAGAGTTGAGTACCTAGAGTCGAACATCATATCTTTGAGTTGAGTATCTAATCTCTGAGTTGAGTATCTTATCCTTGAGTACTTCTGAGTTGAGTAAGTTGAGTAGTTTTGAGTATCCTTGAGTATTCCATGAGTTGAGTAAGTTTGAGAAGAGGTAAGTATATTTCCTTTTTATCAAGTTTCAAGCTTATGTTTATGTTTTAAAATTCCCCTTACATGCTCGTACATTCCACGTACTGAGCCATTTGACCTGCATCTTTTCATGATGCAGACACAGATATTCAGGATCATCAACAGGAGATTCATTGATACATTTGGGAGTTCGAGTTAGCTATGGTGAGCCTCATTGTTTCTGGAGAATTTCATTTACTTTTCAGTTTAGTCAGTATGTCGTGGGTCTTGTCCCGACTTCCATCTTTATCAGTTAGAGGCTTGATAGATAGTCAGCATAGTTGAGAAGTCTGTATTATTCATTTATTTTATTAAATGTTCTAAAGACTTAAGTGTCTATTTTATGGCGAGTTGAATATATTATTTTTATTCTAAGTTGTTCATTTGAGTTAAAGTTTTGAAAATTTGAGTTTATTGAATTTTATTCAGTTTTAAGCTTTTACATACTTAAGCTAGTCTTCCACTTGTAGTCAGCCAAGATGAGGGTTCGCTGCCACATCTAGGGTGTAGACTCATGTCTGGACAGTTTAGGTACACCTTTTCTTTTACTCTTACGTATTTGAAGTTCAAATTCCTATATAGGATACTCGGATTCATAACTCCCACTTGGACCAAGAACCATTTAGTATCCTTTAAATTATCAAGTATGTCTGACAACATCACTGACATCATTACCTGATCTTCTGAATTCAACATTTCATAGAGAGGCTCAACTTCATCTATTTTACCCTTTTTGGAAAAATCAATTTTCAAAAATCTGACATCCCGTGATACAATTTCAGTAATACTTCCATCATCCAGTTCATCGATGAACACATACCCTTTGGACCGTTTAGAGTACCTTATAAAGATACATTTCTTTTCTTTTGGACTTAGTTTACCAAACTCACCAAAACGATCTTTAATATATGTTACACAACCCCACAGTCGTAGATCATTCAGATTTGTTGTATGACCAATCCAAAGTTCATAAGGAGTGGAAGACACTGATTTAGAAGGCATTTTGTTCAATATGTAAGCCGCAGTCAATAATGCATCTCCCATGAAAGAGATAGAGAAATTCGCCTACGCCATCATTGATCTTGTCATGTCCAATAATGTTTTATTCCTTCTTTCAGCTACACCATTTTGCTGTGGTGTATAAAGAGTAGTTAACTGTCTGATAATACCCTTTTCAATACATAATTCTTCAAATTGTTTTGACAAATATTTACGTCCCCGATCAGTTCTTAAAGCCTTTATACTTTTATCTAATTGATTTTCAACTTCATTCATATATCTTTTAAAGCCCTCAAGTACTTCAGAAATTTGAGAAATCAAATAGACATAACCAAAATGCGTGAAATCATCAATAAATGTAATGAAGTATGTAGCATTAGACCTTGACCCTCACGTTCATTGGACCACAAATATCATAATGAATTAATTGAAGTGGGAACTCAACTCTTTTAGCCTTCCCAAATGATTTACGCGTAATCTTTCCAGCAAGA
This sequence comes from Solanum bulbocastanum, assembly GCA_037074985.1. NCBI lineage: Eukaryota > Viridiplantae > Streptophyta > Magnoliopsida > Solanales > Solanaceae > Solanum > Solanum bulbocastanum. The sequence continues at coordinate 26,639,041 of CM073604.1, read as the reverse complement.
CAATTTTCACAAGTTGACATATCAATTTTGGTGAAAGAACCTAAATGTCCTTCGTTTGCCAACCTGTTCATTCAATCTTGCCCTATGTGACCTAACCTTGCATGTCATGTAATAACATCAATATCATTGTTACTTGAATAACATTTCATTACACAATGGTCAACATAATAGTCATATGTTGAAGGATTACAATTTAATATGATAAAATGGTCATAATGAAATCCAAAACCATAAAAAATATTATCTAGAGTTATTCTAACACCATTAAAACTAAAAAAAAATATCAAAACCAATGTCTAAAAGAACAGACACAAATACTAATTTTTGTCAAATGTCTGGTGCTTATAGGACGTCATGCAACATTAAAGAACGGTCACCACACAAGTCTACTTTGCAAGTGCCTATCCCTTTGACTTCTAGTTTCACATTATTTCTCATGTAGATCCGCCTTGATTTAGATGAAACTTGACGAAACTCCACAAACACTTTTCGATCTTGACTCACGTGGTCGGTGGATCCTGAGTCTACAATTCACATAGGATAAGATTCAGTTAGTAAAAAAGTGTTAGAAACATGTGTAGCACTAAAAGATGCATTTAAAAATGCTACCTTTTTCGGCTCAGTACATTCACAAGCACAATCCCCCAAATACTTGGCAATTGTAGCATTTCATTTTGCTTTTGTCTCTCTTCTTGAAAAAAACATGTTCCTTTCTTGGAATTTGGCTTCTTCTTTTTCATAGAGAGTCCTTCTCCAGTCTCTTTGTCTTTCTCATTTCTTTTCCAATTTTTCTTGTGCTTGAAGCCTGAAGATTTTGTACCACTTGACTCTGCCACAAAGGCATTAGAAGAAGCTTTAGCAGCACCAAGGCGCTCATCTTCAAGTTCAACATGGCATGCAACATTAGAAAAAGTTTTTATGCTATTATTATGGGTCAAATTAACCTTCAAATGTTTCCAATTATTGGGAAGAGACCGAATCACTGCCTGAACCTGCTGCTCATCTGAAAGAACATGACCAGTACTCTTGAGTTGAGCTATCATGTTTGACATCACCCTAAGGTGTTGTGTGATATTCTGATCATGACGTTTTTTGTAAGTGTCAAATTTGATATTCAACTGTCGGAGGCGGGTTATAGACGTACCCACATGCACTCCTCACAGATGTGCCCACATAGCATGAGCATTAGGGAATTCCTCACATTCATGTATGAGGTTATCAACCACAGAACTAACTATTATTCCACGTGAAGTGGAATTAGCTTTTTTCTCAAACTTTGAAAGCTTTAAGATCCCTTCTATGTTGTGCAGAATTACTCTCTTCTGGTTGATTCAAAACATGATTTATACCTTTCAGAGCATTTTTCTCTTTCAGTACATACCATATTTTACGACTCTAGATGTCATAATTGTCACCGTTAAGTTTTTCACCTTTGTTTAAGTCTGCAATATTGAGATATAATAAGGCAAGAATTTTTAATCAATTATGCATGTGACATACACATTCAATAAAATCAATTCTCATATAGGTTTTCTATTTAATGTAAAATCGAAAAGACACGTATGCATCCAATCATCATCTACGAACTAAATATTTAACCAAATTTTGAAACTAACTTCTTAATGTGTACACTAATTTATTGAAGACTTTCATAACAAGAATTTCTAAGTCTAATAACATAAATTGAGAAAAAATAAACTACATAATTCATATCTTGAAAAACAAATATTCAATAACAAATTACAAGTAATTCAAAGACTAAAATCCTCCTACAAGTCTTCAAGACAACAAATATACACCCTAAAAGGCAGACTGGGCCAAATGTCATGATAAACAACCGTCAATCTACTACCCCAAAGTTCATGGAGAGCGTTTATTAAATAAGTTTAAGGCTCTCCAATCTGAAATTTCCTTATAATCAACCAGTTCAGTCTATTTTATTTCAAAAAGGTGAATAAAATCACGTGCTGAAATATTAGGGGACATTTTCAAAGACTTAAATTCTTTAAAAAATTTCTCTTTTTCCCTTCGAATGCCCTTTGATTCCTTGACAAATTTTGTGTCACCCTTGGGACACCAATTTGTATTATTTCACGCACTCGAAAATATGTCTTACGACGACTTGCTCTTCTACCTTGTCCCTTTGCTCGACTTTGAGAACTTCCACTTGGAGTAATTCGAGTTTGTCCCCGTTCAGCCATGTCTCAAATAGGAACAAGGAAACAATAAGAATGGGTGATGTGAGTCCAAAATACATATTTTTAATCATTATTTGTCTCACATTTATTATTTATATTTGTCTTTTTTTAGCATGAATTTTATGGATTATGCTGAATAGTATATTTTATTTGTAGGATTAAATTAGTGAAAAAAAAGAAGTTTGAGCTAAAACGAATTAAAGCTGAAAAATTGAAGAATCAAACAAACAACTTAATGGATTAAATTAAATATTATATTATATTATTACTATATAAGAAATGTGAAGAATCAAGCACTATGTCAACATGCTTGCTTATTCACATCTCAAACAGGGCCCACTTCCCATTATATTGCTTGTACATATTTACATGGCAAAATACCTTGGGGCCACTCAAACAGGCCCACTTTTCTATTAAATTTGCAATTGTACACATATTTACATAGAAAAAAACATTGGGCCACTTGAATATTGTCCATTTGACTTCCAATTGAGGACCGGTTGAATATTTGTAATTTCTTTATTTTTTATTTTAAATTTTATATGCTTCTTAAATTCTATTTAATATAAATATTTTATCATAATATTTATATTAATTGACATATAATTATAAAATTTGAAAAATAATTTGGAATAAGTAATTAATGTTGAGGATAAAATATAAAAAGAAAAAATAAAAAACCTTGATATGCTAACTAAGTAATTTTAAATAAATATTGATTATTAAAATTTAATTATTTATGTATTACTTATTTCTATTTTAATTATTTCATCTTCTATCTTACATAAAATAGTATATAATTTTTTTTATAATATATACATATATTAATTATGCATGTTTCTAAATTTACATTATCAAAAAAATCATACTAAATAAGTACTACATAAAATGTAGCAAATATCACTGTGATTTAAATTTAAAATTTTGGTTTAATTGTCCAAAATACTATCATCTTTTCTTTCAAGATCCACTATATTACTTGCGCGACCACGTACATTTGCGTGTGCAATTGGAAGCAAAGCCGAGGACTTTAGAAATTAAATATTTTCTAGATTAAAATTTTTCTTTTAATTTATTTAAGTTCTATATAAAATAATAATAATAATAATAATGTCTTATTTATCTTATTTTATTAGTGTCACTTTTTTTTTCTTTTGGTCTTGTTTTTGCAGATTAGGAGAAGTCTGAGGAACCAAAAATTTGAAGCGAAGGAGCACGTTTGAGCTTAAGTGTGGGGTGCGTACGACCCTTGATGAAAACTAAGAGAACATGCTACTAGCTAGGCCTAAAGGCCTCATGGAGTTTTTCTAACCCTTGTGTTTAATTTTATTAATGCTTTGGGGACATAACATCTTTTTAAGTGTGTGGTGGAGGAATGAATTCCCAATTTTTACTGTTTTATTGAGTTTTTTCTTTTTTAGGATGGGTTTCTTGACTTCTGTTTTCGGTTCTTTACTTGAGAATAGTCCCTTTGAACTGAGTGTATTTTATTTTAGGAATAAGTTTTCTTTTAACTTCTTTTTTGAGAGAACATTAAAGACCTTTTTGATGGTGTGATACTTGCTATTTAGTCCTAATTTTGAGTAGTGTTTTCTTGTGAATGCTCGATTACTATTGAAATTGCAAACTCTTTGACATCTAGGCTCATGGTTGTGACTTTGTATATAACTTATTTTATTTTGTAGTTTGTTATGATCTTGTCTCTCTTAGAAGTGGAATCGATCCATCTTGATTTGTCATGACCCAGGGGTACCCCCAAGATGTAACAAGGCGTACTCAACCCCGAAAGGTCTCATACAAGCCTCTTAGCATATCATAATATGAGATAAAAGAAATGATGCGGAATTTAAAAACTTTATCCATACAATCGAAGTCTTTTATAAAAGCAAGCGAAAGTCTAGACTTGTCTCAATTATTCATCTAATACAATCTTTGAATCAAATAGGGACACAACCCTTACACTATAGTCTGAAAATGAAATAACTAGAAAGGAACTACAAATGACTCATACGTCCTCGAATCTTGAGGACTCACCACTAGCTAGGAGAATAGTCGATTCAAGCTTTGACCAAATGAAGATCACCTCAAACACCGGACCCTACACTTGTGGAAAAACATAGAAAAATATGGGTTAGTACAAGAATGCACTAAGTATTATAACCATGCATAAAAACCTTGAAATCATGCTAAAAAGACATTTTAATTGAAAAGCATGCACTTTACCAAGTTTGAGAATCATCATGCACATTAGTGTAAAAGCATAAGTCATAAGCATATTCAGCATATAGATCATTATAGCATAATATAACCATCTCATAAGTAACCCTAAGTCATACTTGTGCAATGCATAGATAAGATCCCACAATCCCATCTTTACTAAGTACCACTTTTAGGCCACCATAATCATGCTTACCGTTCTTTGATCTCATCTTTAGTTAATAGTCATAGACAAGGAAACCTTCACATTTACTAAGTCATATCAAGGAAAGCAACTCATAGCAACAATCCACATTAAGCATACTTCATTTCATAAATCATCATAACATAAAAGGAACATACCATAACTACTCTCAAAGCCTACTTGTGCAATGTATGGATGAAGTCCCATACCCCTACCCACACTAAGTAGAGCTTCTTGAGAAGACATAGTTCATAACCATTTATTGTGGGGGGATGCCTTAACCGACATAGACCATGTGAGCAAATCATGGAATTCGGTGTTTTCCACATCGAAAAGAGTTGGTCTACTTTCCTAAGGTAGAACCGGTAACATTTAGCTTAGGTGGATCCACTAGCTAATAACCTCTATGAGTACATAGTTATGGGATAAGGAGATTGATACTAGATATCCCGCCTCAACTCATGTATGGACATCTATCTCAAGAGATTACTACTAGAAACCTCGCCTTAACTCACGAATGAGTTTCCATCTCAATCAATATCCATTCAGTGCTTAGCATTATTCCCAACTGAGTACTTAACATTTCATTACTTGAGTTCATTATTATGGAAGAATGCGTCAACACTCAATCCAGTATCATTCATAGGATAGATCATAGATTCAATAGGTGAGAATAGCCTTTCAACCCAAGAACCCCCATATTCTGAGAAAACCTTTCGCAACATGTCATCATCATTCATAAGTGTATAATTGAGAATAACCTTTCAATCAACACATCATCATTAGCATAATCATAGAAACTTCATTCATATTTCATTAATAAGTGTGTGTAAGAATAGCCTTTCAACAACACCACAATTACATCATAGTCATAATTACTTTATTCTCAAAGTATTCATAAAGCATATATATAAATCTCATAGTCATGCATAATTCTCATAAATTGCCCTTCAAGGACCATAGATCATGATCCATCAACACATCTAGAATTACTACATTAGACATGGATAATTACATGATTCAAGTAATCAATTCATAACCTTCATAATTCTATAACATTCTACTTGCATCAATCAATAGCCACACTTTAAGATCCAATTTGAGAAAATAGGGTAATTCATGGATTCTTCAAGAATTCAACTTAAAATCATGTAAAATTATCAATATATCCATAAACAAACAAAATTCAACATTTAAAAAGGATTTTGAAAGGAATCCATGAGATTGAAGTCAAACCCTAACTTTTGGGTTTTCTAGCTTTGAAATTGGGGGTTTTCAAGGGGCTCCATGGGTGAAGGCTACCAATGGATGAAGAGCTACCATACCTTGGTGAAGAATTCCCATAAATTTGAGGAGAAAATCTTGTTTATTCAAGCCCTAGCTTCAACTTTCCTCTTCTTCTTCCTTAGAGTTCTAGAGCGAGAAATTTTGGAGAAGATGAAATCTTTTAGGTTTTGATTTGGGTTTTGAGATTTTACGAGGTGAATGGGTTGGTTAATGACTTAAAAGGGCTTATAGGTGTATTAAAACAATACAAAACTACCTCATTTAATAACTATATAAATTGAAATTACCTAAAATAACCCCCACTTTAAAGTGGGGTGTCAGGCATCACGACCAGGTTCACGACCCGTCAAGGGCACCACGGCTCGTGAAGGTTCCTGTGGTCCCTTGACTAGTAGCTATGCTACTTGACACAAGCTCCCATAAGGTGAAGGCAACCCCACGAGCATTCCCACGGGTTGTGGTCTTCACCACAAGCCGTGAAGTGGCTTGTGAAGGGGAGCCTTCCTTGGGGCAGCTTTGTCAGCTCACTGCCTCACTACCATGGGTGGCACCACAGGTCGTGAAGACCCTCATGGTCTTGGTGGGCAGTAGACTGGCCAATTTTGGGCAAGCCTTGGCCCCTTGCCTTGGCGCTTGCCCATCTTCCTTGGCTCTAGCCCCCTTCCCTTGACGTTAACCTACATGTTTAGCTCTAGTTTTGCCTACTAATTTCTGGAATGTCACATGATTGATACTTGTGCCATGTATGGTTAGAATTTGTATATTCTATGTTTTGCATCTTAGTCTAGAACTTGACATACATGTTATTGAAGCGAAATAAAGAAAATGTTGCTTGTTTAGGAGATGATAATAGACTTTCTTTGATTTGTCTTGTAAATTTTAGCCTTTTTAGATACATATCACTAGTAGCCCCTTTAAGCTTGTAGCTTTTTATTGGTAGCCATATTTTTGCCTTGACTTTTTTGTTGAATTCCTAGTTTTTGCACCTTGCTTCTTTAAGCACTATAGCATAGACTTATTCTAATTGTTAAATCTGAAGAAAAGGAATGGTTGAATGTAAAAGGTGATCAATGAAAGCTACAAAGTTATTAATAATCCCTCTTCGAAAGAATGTGACATGAAAAAAAGAAACAGAGAAAAACAAAACAAAAGAAAATATTTTTTTTGAAAAAAAAAAAAGATTGAAGCGTTCTTGAGATGATGAGAATTACTTGTGAAATGATTGTTGAAGAGAGGGTTGAAAATAAAGAGAAGAAAATAATGGGTGATAAAGTCTTAAAATGCAAAGTGCATAAGGAAGTGTAAGTCACTATTATATAGTTTTCCTACCGGTCCCCTAGCCTACATTACAACCCTTTAAAGTCCTATTTGATTCTATTCAAGCATGCTTAATTAGTGAAGATGTACATAGTGGGCAAGCCTATGATTCTTTGTGCATACATGTGAATTTTCTTTGTGAGTGTGAGAGTGTTCTTTGATGTTAACTTAATTTATATTCAATTTTTTTGATTTGAGTGTGTGGACAATTTCTTCTTGTGAGGGCACTTGTTTCATGATAGATAGGTGATTTTATTAGCTTTCTTTTATGAGAGTAGGTGAGCAAGCTTTAATTTAATGAGTTCAGAGTCCTTCCTTGAGATTAGGAGGTTAAATGTTTGTTAGTTATTTGTATATCTTGCATAATGAGCTGAAGTTGTACTTGATGTGCTAAAATTTATATATTGCCTAAGTGTTTGCATCAATGATTTTTTGAGATGAATTTTAATGTTTGCTCGTGGACGAACAAAAGTTTAAGTGTGGGGTGTTGATATGAGGCCAAAATACATATTTTTAATTATTTATTTGTCTCACATTTATTATTTATATATTTTTTTTAGCATGAATTTTATGGATTATACTGAATAGTATATTTTATTTTTAGGATTAAATTAGTGAAAAAATGAAGAAGTTTGGAGCTAAAACAAATTAAAGATGGAAGGTTGAAGAAGGAAATCAAGCAGACAAGTTAATGAATTAAATTGAAGGGAAAAAGGACAAATATACCCCCGAATTATCATAAATGGTGCGTTTATACCCTTCGTTATACTTTCGGGTTGTGTATACCCTTACCGTCAATATTTTGGAACGTATATACCCTTCATTAAGATCATGACACGTGTCCCTCCATTTATTTTAAGGGTATATATGTTCCAAAATATTGACGGTAAGGATATATACAACCCGAAAGTATAACAAAGAGTATAGACGCACCATTTATGATAATTCGGGGGTATATTTGTCCTTTTTCCCTAAATTGAATATTATATTATTACTCTATATAATATATGAGAACTGAGCAGCTTAGTGTCATGTCCCACCACTTCATATTTCAAATTTGACACTGGAAGAAGGGGGAATAATCTAGAGTTGTGGGGAGGTTAGTGGAAGACTCTAAAATTCCCTAGATCCCTCTAGAATAACTTAGAAGATAATCTTAGAAGACCTTAGATTTCTATAGACTAGTAGAGAATTCTAGAAGGGGGCTAGATATTTTCTAAGAAAGCTTTAGAAATTCCTAGAAAGTGTAGAGATTTCTAGAGAAGAGACTAAAGTGTAATTATTAGAGGGACTTATAAAGTAATTTTTATTTGCACTTAGGCCCTTAAGAAATAGTATAAATAGAAGGGCCTCTCATTTGTAAACCAAGCAACCAAGCAAAGTTGTAAAGCATTCCACAATCAATACAAGCCTTCTTCTTAAAAAGCTCTTTTGTTCTTATAAGTCTTTCTTCGTATTCTCTTAGCAATCTTCCTTTCAAGAGGCTTACTTGAGCTTACAAGATCTTGAAAAATTAGTGAGTAAGTTGTCAAGTGCCGCACGAATCTTTAGCCATCACTCTAAGTTCGTGACATTAGGGTCAAGAGGGCATTTCCGTTATTTCTGCTATACAATATTGCCACCTAATTTGGAGCCCATTCGTTTTACACGTGTACCCATTTGCTTTTTCTTAAGGAAATTTCTACAGGCTCTCTTTGTTTCTCCTTCTCTACGTCTTTTGCTTTTCCTTTTCTTCCTTCCCTTATCATCATCTTCCTCCCTCCGTTTTTCCTTCGTTTTGGGTGTTGTGTTACTGAAATTGCTGCTCAGTTTTATATTCGTTGGTTGAACAGTTAACTACCACGTAAGAGTTTTCTACTGTTTTCTCTTCGCTTTATATTGTCTTTGGGTTTTAATTTCAAAAATATATTTGCTGGGTGCTTCTTTCAATGAAAGATTTATCTTGCTTTCCCTGATAATTTTTGGTTACCTGTACTTATAATTTTGAACTGCTTGGTGATTAGGTCCTCAAATCTGTTGTTAAAAGATCTGATGAATACAAATGTAGTACTTGGTGGAAAAGTCGTTGTTTTAGGAGGCGATTTCAGACAAAACTCTTCCAGTTGTACAATATGGAAAGAAGGAAGACTTTATTGCCAAAGTTTGTTATATTCCATTTGGACTGAACTTGAAAAAATGCAGTTTTCTGAAAATATGAGAGCAAAAATAGATCCTACATTTTGTGATTATGGATTGGAAATGGACAAGAGCAGGTCAACCCAACAAACAAGATTGAAATTCCAGATCCTTTGATTATTCCTTATACAACAGAAAAAGAATCTTTAGATAAACTATTCGCAGCAACATATTCAAATTTGCATCCACTTACTCTAATTTGTCTCCTACAAATTCCCGTGTGATCTTGACAACAAAAAATGATTTTGTTGATGAAACTAACGACATACTTATCGATCGATTCACGGGAAAATCAAAAACATTTATTGCCACCGATGAAGCTCTTGACTTTAACAATCAAGCACAATTTGAAGACCTGCTACACACTTTACAGCCCCAGGTTTGCCCCCTTATATATTACATTTGAAATAAAATTGTCCAATTATATTGTTACTAAATTTAAATCCATGTGAAGGTTTGTGTAATGGCACACAATTGACCTGCTCTGATTTTAAAACTCATGTTATTAGTGCTAAGATTACCATAGGCGATTTTAAAAATACACATATGGTTATTCCAAGAATAACATTATTATCATCACAAGACGAAAAAGTCCCTGTTCAATTTAAAAGAACACAATTTCCCATTAGATTATGCTTTGCTATGACTATAAATGAAGCACAAGGTCAAACTTTGTCTTTGTTGGAATTTACTTGCGAGAACCTGTATTCGCACATGGTCAGCTTTACGTTGCTTTATCGAGAGCAAAGAGTTCAAATTCTGTCAGATTACTTATTCGACCATCTAAACAAACTAACCATGATGACCATTCTACATCCAACATAGTATATGAAGAAATCATCCAGAGGGCAATCATGTGACGCTTCTATTCTGTATTTATCTTATTCCCTCATTCTACATTCAACTTAGTTTTTTCGTATGGAATTATTACTCAACTTCATTTGATCGGGGGCTCTTCTATTTATTGATTCTTCATTGTTCAATTGTTTGGTACATGTCATGTTACTCTTTAACTATGCAAGAAGTGGATATCTTGGAAATCAAAATGTCAATAAAGATCTGATGGAGATTATTTTATGAGATAGTATTCCCTTCTAAGTTTTCCCTTTCTCCTTTTTAAAGGAATTTCTATCTTTACAGTAAATACCAAGGTGGATATGTGGTTTAATGTTGAAAATGCTTATTGGTAAGGTGACAGAGTCAGCGAGAAGCCTTAACTTGGTGGACTTGATCAGGTAGCATCTCAGTTAGCATTTCGTCCAACTAGCTATTTTTTAAGGTTGAATTTTATAGTTGCAATTTTATAATCCTTATAGGCACACTAGAGTTAGGTGTTTTGCTAAGTACTTTACCAAAATTATGTAAGTATTAGCATATGATGGAAGAAACTTGAATCTACCTTCTTGGCTCGACTGTAGAAGTACTGAAATTTGTACACTCCTTTATGAGTTGTTCCTTTGTTTTTCCCTGTTATGAGTTTGATGGTTTCAAATTCCTTTTCCAAAACATACTCAATTGCACACGTACACTGGATGCTATATTATCTTAGTTTTCATCATTTGGATGATGTTATACTATTTGATAAAATTCCTATCCGATTTGGGGAGTGAATGAAAACATTAGGTTTGAAATCTTTATGAAATGTTTGGGTAATTCAGTAGTTCAATCATTAAAAATGATTTAAAATATAAGGTTAGTGTAATTATCCTAGTTGCATGTTCACAGCTCAATTTGATATTATCCAAGTTGTATTTTATTGCTGGGAATTGCTTGTGACTTCAACCTACAAAAATTTTCAATAAAGAACTTGAGTTGGACATTAATTTCTGCTTCTTTCAGTATTTCTGTCCCTAAACTCAATTTCAGGTTCATCTTTTTGTCTGTTTTAGTTTTGAGGGGTCAATTGATTATGGTTGGTTGGTTGGTAAAGTTCTGAATTTTTGGTATAATGGTCATTTACTAGATAATTGATTCGTCCTATGTCGAAGAGCTGCAAACTAATTTAGTAATGTATCTCTTGCATCTCTGATTTACACGAGCAATTCTAACTTAAGAAATTATCAAGGACACAGAGGAGATTGTCAAGCGAAATTTGTTTATGTATCCTAGATACATGCAAATCCACTTTAATATGATGTATCTAGAACAAATTACACCTAATTTTGACCCATGTCAGTATTTTTGTTGATGATGCTGTCGAAATGTATTAAATTCAGTGATACAAAAGGGGATAGGGTAGGATACATGAAGAATCTGTTTGACAAAATTTGTCTTTAAATTCTTGAAGATTGCCTTTTGCTTCATTTGAGTATCACTGTATGTGACCAAGCTAGAATTTTTTTTATCCCAATACCATTTATATGTTGTCTAGCAGTAGTGAGTGAGGTGACAATAAACATGAAATATCAGTTATGTAACTTGTTTTCTTTATGGACACAATATTGTATATTGTCGATAACCATTCTCTTATTTCAGGCTTTGGGTACTGGATTTACACAATTTACTCAACCAGTATTTCAAAGGTGTCCTAATGATACTTTGCGCTATTTTGATTAAATATTCTAAACATTCTCCCAACTCACATGGTTCAATAATATTTTGTGTTTTTATTGCTCTATCTAATATTTCTACTTCCATTCTGGTAGCATACCTCACATTTTCTGGAACAAATGAGGCATGAAAATTTATTACCTTCTTGTGTACATAATTGCGTACAGTATGATGACATGTCATGGTTGCTTTGTACTTGTATCAGATTTGTTGGTTGTTGTTTCTTAGTTGTATCATAATCCCAATGGATCATTTTCAAATGTGATTCCAATTGACATTTAGAAATCGTGTGGTGCCTGCATTTTATATTTCTATTTCTTCATTCTATACATTAATCTCTGATTCTATTAACTTTGATCATGTTGGGATGGGCGAAGCCCCACCATCATTACTAGTATTTATATATATGTGAACCAAATGCTGCAAAAGAGAGAAAGAAGAAAGCAAACATACCTGCATGACACGTGGCAATCAATCAACGCACAATTGTTGGGTCGGCGAAGGAGTTTCAGGCGGAATATAATTCTGTTTGATTTTGAATTCTCAATTTGTTTTGGACTTAGTTATTTTAATTAGAATTTCTATATCTGTAAATAGTCCATAAGAATAATTATTAAGGGAGGAGGATACAATGTAGAAATTAACTTTTGATTTAGGGTTTTATTTTTTCTTCTCTTTTATTTATTTTACATCTTTTCTTTGAATGATTCGTTGTAATTGCTCTATGTCTATGTAGAGTTAAACTTTTTGTTCTTGGATTATATCTACTACTTACAAAATGATTGTTTAGTGATTTTGATTCGGCATAATTGTTTTGTCATATTAGTTGTTCTTATATTCTTGTGATTACTATTTTGATGATTGGCCACCATTAGAATAAATTTATTGTCTTCTTTTGAACTTGGGAGAGGAATAGAGGGATAAAACGTCGAATATAAGGATCATGATCTTTTCTTCCATATCACTTGAATTAATTTGTGTCTAGAATAGAGATATATCTAGGTACCTTGCTTGACTCAAATACGGGAAGACAACGTAATGCTCCATAGTTGATTCAGTCTATAGGCTGTCAGTTGTGGCAGACGGTAAGAGGTCAAGATCATGACTATATTATCAACCCTGTGAATCAGCAACTAGATAATCAAACAAGTTGATGAAATTAATGCTAAACATGATTGTTAGTTGATTCATAATCCTAGATTATTCATTCATTGATTGTGTTAAATATCTATCTTTTCTTAGTTAATTGTTTTTTAATTATTTTATCTTTATTTTTATTTTAGTTAATATATATTCATCCTTGAAATCCTTCCCTTACTAAATAATTAGAATTAATCTAATTTAGTAAATAGTTAATTGAAAAGTCCTTTGGGTTCGATAATTCGATTCTTTTAAGAGCCACTATATTGATTGCGCGACCACGTACACTTGCGTGTGCAATTGGAAGCAACAATGGGTGTACCTTTCAGTGTGACATATGTCACTATTATTTGTAGAGGATAATTTTTTTTAAAAGGAATTCAAAGAGTAAGTGAATTTATCAAGACCAATTAAATCTTTCATCTAAACCATAATGTATTTACTCAAATATCATCATATGATTGTGAAAAATAAATAAATACAAAGTTTATAACCCAAAATTTTTTGACTAGATTTAAAAAAATAATAAATTTATTACATAAATTCCACATGTCTTGAATAAAGGAACTTTTTTATTTTAATTCCTATCCATTGTACAAGTACAATAAATACTATCTTAAGTAAATATGAATGGTTATCACATCAAATGACAAAAGAATATTTTTAAATGATTATTAATATCTAACAAAAGGAAGACAACCCACGGTTTTTCTTAAAAATTAAGGCTTTCATAATACTAGTAAAATATACATGTGTACTAGTCTCCTTATTCTAAAGGACAACATATTTAATGTTTGTTACTTTTTCTTTGACCTTTCCCAACTAAGAAAGTCCAAGAACTCAACAAAAAATAGAAGGTCATTTAAAATTCGTAACACTCATTTTCACTTAACAACTCTAATCTTATTCAACTTTTCATCTTATATTTAAATTAAAAAAACTCAAAACAACAACAACAAAAAAACGCTTCATCTGAAGAGTATAACGACAGAGGAAAAAAACTTTATTCTCTATCCAAAACAAAAAAAATCTGTTCTTCTTTGATTGTTTCCCCAACACAAAATAAATATACACTTCATCGTTAGAACACTAAGTTGAAGAATCGGAGGTATGTTTTTAGATTAACAATCAAATTCTTTTTTTTTTCTAGCAGATGAGTTGCATAACCATAGTTTCATAAAAAGTATATTGATCTTTATATAAATGTTCTTGACACAACATTTTTTTATAACACACAATTAGTACATAATTTCAAAGAATACTACTACATAATCAGTAAGCAATTAACGATGACTCTGATACTAATGAAAAATTTAAATAATATTTTGGTACAAGATTTGTGTACCTTTGATTGTTTGCAGTGGAATGAATTTCACGAACTTAATGACTTGCTCCAAATTCTTCTTTGTATCACTATGAAACAAAGATTGTGCTTCACAAACTAAATGCCTCTTTTGTTGGATGTCTTTTTGTCTTAGAAGAAGATGTTACATTTTGTTGAGTTTTCTATTGTTTTTTCTTCTGAAGAGCGTAAAACTTATATTTAAAAAAGGGATTGTTTACGTTGAAGCAGCTACTATGTAACTGTTTCCATCCCTTTTTTAAATTATCACTTATCCATTTTACAGAAAACAATTTCGGATTGAATCGGGTCAGATCGTATTAGTCTACATGGACAACCCACGACCCAAAACTTTCATGAACTTCTTATCGATATATTAGGGATACAATGAAAAAAAGGGGAATTACTAATTTATTAAATAGTAAAAGTAAACCTCTCGTTTGACTTGTCCATTCAAATGGTAAAGAGAAAACTTTTCATCCCTTATTCAATCAAACTACTAAATTATATTTTATGAGAATTATAAAAGACCAATATCGTGTTAAAACAGTTATAACTAACTCGAGACTAAATAAAAAGTCTGTAGAGGATACGTAGTTATTAAAAGTAGTGATTTAAAAAATCTTCCGGGCAACAAATAGTCGGATGTTTAAAAAGCTTCTTACATCTTAATAGCATTTAGCTTAATCCTCCAGCACAAAAATCCAAGCACAAGTGAAGCTAGCGGATATATGCTTTGTAAATATGACAATATGAATAATAGTTTTGTTAAAATGTTCAATCAATTTCAATTGTGCAAAGAGAGAAGTAACAACATGTTGACCTAATTTGTAGAGAATCGTAATATTTTCAATCTCATATCAACTTCAAGCACCCTATGCACACGTACTACTGGTGAATATTATTATTAAAAAAAATTAAGCTCCTACCTCCAACAATAAGACTTCATTGGTAATCAAAGTAGAAATAATATATATATATATATATATATATATATTCTTCTTCCTTTGAATTTTGCTTTTCAATCTGAAAACTTTTGTTACTGATGGAACTTTGTTAGAACTTTCTGGTTTTCCAGAGATTATTTTTTCAATTTTTGAAGATGTACTCCTCATAATAGTCCAGCATTCATGATAAGAAATCATACTGAGATAAAAAGAGGAAAAGCTTGAATGATAATAAACTATAAGGAGCTAAATAAAAATTGTATATTTGATGGATATTTCATTCCAAATAAGAACAATCTAATAAACCTTACAAAAGGCAAAAACATATTTTTCAAAGTTCGACTGCAAAAGTGAATTTTGGCAAATAAAATTAACAGAAAAATCTATTCTATTAGCAGTTTTTAGCACGCCTAATGGACATCACGAATGATTAGTTATGCCCTTTGGACTAAAAAATGCTCCACCAATCTTTCAAAGAATGATGGACAAAATATTTTTCGATTAACAGTATATATATACATAACTCCATCGCAATCATTTTCTACCTCCAAAAAATTTTAAACACACCGTTAAACATAACTTTAACACTGATTTCCAGTAAATAGAAGTTTATTGAACAGAGAAAACTAAAGAGGGGACAAAAAAGAAGAAAATTGGGGATGAATATGAAACGGTGACAAAATTAAGGTGGTCAATGGTTGTTCTCATAATCACCGGAGAGGACAGAACAGAGAGAGGATACAAAGGTGATTGCTTAAGCTATTACCATGGAAGCTGTAAAAATATTAGGGATGCAAATCTAAAAGTGTTGAAAATCTTACGGAAAATATCTTCATCACAAACACTTGTACTGAATTCACCAAAGCTTGTACTTCACCAATAAATCTTATAGGAAATTCTCATAGTTTGAGGTGTGTCGATAAAATACTATCCTTAAGGATATTTCACCCAGTATAGGTATATCCTCCAAGATTCTAACAAGCTCTTCTAATAGAAAATTAGAAACCAGAAGCTAATAAAGATTCTTTAATATAAAATCCAGCACATAAATCTAGGAGAAAGAATATTTGTGTACTTCACTTTGTCTCAATCAAAAAACAAGATGTGATGACATTTTATATAAGAAGAGGATTCAGCCAGAAAATGGGTTTTAAAAGACCCTTTAGGACAACAATAGTAATTCCAATCAACTGCTCTAATGACAAATAATAATTCAATGTCATCAATGCTCCAACGGTCAACAATGAGTGATTAATGGAGGAGTAAATAGGCTAATTAATATTGTGATATAGCTGCCAATATTAGAATATATGGAAATAAAGATAACAACTATATTGACATAAAATAATATTTTCTTTCAAGTATAATAAAAATAATAATTCCTTTCAAGATATTAGAATCATTTTTCCAACAATTCCCTACATATATCAAATGGATTATTAAGGAATAAAATGAAATAAGAAGGTTTGCTGAGTTTTCACATATGAGTCTAATGCATAGAATCTGGTGTCTGTAGGCAATGAACCAGACCTAGATAAAACAAGATTAAACTTACAAAATAATTGGTGAAGTATAGAACTTCCATGAACCAATAATTCTTTTGTAACTTCAGCGTCATATTTGTCACATTATACTCGCACAATCTTTATCGTTATCGCAATTTTGTGCTAAGAGGTCATGTGCGTGTCCTATAATTCATGAGTGATCTAGAAATCTGTCACAATTTCATAGAAGCGGCATCACTTCACACTCATATAGGTCCAATCATCAAGTGTATTATGCAGAGCAATACACCACCTATAAAGCAATACAATACACCACCAATAAGGGATGTGACTTGGATTAATAGGTTAGATCAGTCTCACTTTGCCTTGCAGACTGTTGCACTATATTCACACATCATAGGAGGGACATAACTTATAGTACTTACTTGATCAACTAATGACTTGTTATTACCCATATTAACCTAATTCATAGGATCTTCAATCACATAGGTTGGGTTACCATCATTGTTGATCTTCTCAAATGACAAAAGTCTTACTCCCCTCGATGTTTCATTAGTCAGTGAATTGATCAGATTCACGTTCGACTACACATTATTTATTTACGTAAATAATTCATCTCACTGCAGGTGCTTCTTCACATTATGTCTCAAACACACATATCTAATTTTGCAATTGAAACAATTATTTTTTCACAACTGTTATTGCTTGGCAACCACATATGGATTTTAAAATCCACAAATGTCATTGTACCCCACTCGTACAACAAAATCTCTAATTTGTTGAGAACTATACTTGTGGTAGCTCTCATGTATTAGCAATGACTTCTTTCCAAAATAATGCATCAAGAAGCAATATCATATTCAACAACAAGAAAATGATGAGTAATATTATCACTTTTAAAAAATTCAACAATACTTTATTTACTTTTCAACTCTAATATTGCATTTAATCACATCACAACTCATTACCGCAAATATGTATATGCAACATTATATTAGCATATATGCCATCAAAATTTTTGGATCCTATATTTTTCGTTTCTTAAGATCATGTAGCACAATCTTAATACCATATCCCTACACTTTCAAATATTTCATAATATATAGAGGTATAACACTCATAACCAAAGCAAGAAACCCCTACAATTTTAAATATTCCAATCTTTTTTTTTTTTTTTTTTTTTATCATTTCTCTTAATTTATATTCTCTCACAAAATGGAGAAAACTAACATATATAGGGGCAAAGAAAAGGTCATCTCACCTTTTTAAATATTTTAATATTATTTCCTCCGTTTAAAAAAGAATGACCTCCTTTCTTTTTTAGTCTGTTTCAAAAAGAATGACCTCTTTCCTTTTTTGGTAATATTTTAATTTCAGTTTTCCACTTGATATGTTTAAAACCACAAGATTGAAGGGCAATTTAGTACATTTGACATAACTTTAATTTAGGACCACAAGATTTAAAAGTCTTCTTTATTTTCTAAAACTTTGTGCCGAGTCAAACTGGATCACTCATTGGAAACCATACACAAGCATAAGCACCACAATGGTTATAGAAAGGTAGGTTAACAGAAAAATTTGCTCGTGTACATGACCACAATTAGATAGCAATTTTAAGAAGCAAATATGCTTTTCATTTCTTTCCTCTAAGTTTCACATCAAATCTTTCTCTAATTTAGAGATTATTTGTTGGTCATGGTCACAATACATCAAATAATACTATTAGCATATCATCAAATTCACATAAAATTTCCGCTCAACTTTTCCTCATAACTATTTCATAAATCTAGCACAAATATTAAAATCATATACCACCTCAGATAATGCAAATATATAGGTGTGAATATTTAAGAAAAAAATTTCATTCTACAAACTTCAATTAGTTCTAAAATCACCACATATATAATTTTTTCTTCTTCTCCAATTTGGGTGTAGGACACAATAATTTTAGTTAGCACAAATGTACTCAACAACACAAAAAATCTTACACCCAATTTCTCACTTTCACATATTAGCCACAAAATTTGCTTGAGAAAGGACCACAACAATTTATATCATCCACTTACACAAATTAATTTTTCTTAGTGGGATTATCATTTCTCCAAATCTTCTTCTATATTAAGGACATGATGCCTTAATTTGTCACACAAATATCTATTATAATATAGACATATAATATCATCACATACCTTATTACTATGAAGAATTCAATTGACCTCCAGAGTTCCTTTGTTGTCTTCATCAGTAGCAAAGACCCAAAATAACTAAAAGTCACACTTCAAATATTCAACTTTGTTAGAATTTTACAACCGCCCATTTTAACATCCACACCCAAATAATTAAAACATCTCTTCAGCATTACATTTCGGAGAGATAAAAGAGCACTAACGATTTTGCCAATAGTATTTCTGTAGGAATAATGTATACCAAAATATCCTTAAGATTGTTGGAAATCTTACGGGAAATACCTTCATTACTAACACTTGTACCGAATTCCCCAAAGCACTTCACCAATAACTCTTAGAGAAAATTCTCATAGCTTGAGGCTGATAAGTCTGAGATTTTTGACTCATTTAGGGCTTTGTTTTCATAGTTTTATTGTTCTCAATGCCTAATTCATGCACTAAACTGATGTTAAATTGTTGATTTGCAGCAATGAAGGCAAAGGAGCAAGGCAAAGACATTACTGAGCAAAAAGGAGTGAAAAAGCTGATGAAGTTGAAGAAGGCCAATCCTGGTGATCGCCAAAACCACTCGGTGAACCACCGAGTGGTCCTTCAGCTCGCCAAATGTTACAACATGCCAGCCCTGGGGAAAAGCGAACTTGGCGATGGAAAGGGACAATTGACGAACCGCCGAATAGATCAACGACAGCGATCCTGATCGCCTAAAGTTACAGAAGTACAATGGTGCTGAGGCAAGTTATGATGATGAAGTGAGACACTTGGCGCATCGCCGACTTGGTCGGTGATGGACGACTTACTTCGCCGATCGATCCACAAGCTAGAAATTTGGAAGAGTATAAATGCAAAATTTTAAAACACTTGAAAAGAGTTCTGATAGTCCGAAATTCTGAACAATTGTTCTGAGTGTTTGAGAGATTTTGCTTTGAGTTTTTGATCCCAAACACTATTCTTAGAGTTTTGAGTAAAAATTTCAAGTGGGTTTTGAATTTTGATTTGAAGCATTGTAAGACTTGAAATTCATTACCCAGCTCATGAATAACATAGTTGGTAATAGTTTCTTACTTTTTATAATATGTGGCTAAAATCCCCATTCTTGGGGTGTGATTATGTGATTAATTGTCTCAATTAGTTTATGAGTGTTTGTAATTATTGAATTAATTGCTGTTTTGAAGTGGGATTGATTGATAGTTGTATATTAACTCATGAATTGTAGTTGCAAATGTTATTCTTACGAAGTATTCTAGGTTTGCTTGAGAAAGAGGTTCTAGAATTAAGGCTATCGATTGACGATTGTAGCAATTGGGTTATTGTTGATTCAACTCGAGAGAGCGAATCTGAATTTGATCCTACCAATCTAGCTCGAGAGAGTAGATTAATTGAGGTTTTGGGTTGTTTACATTGTTATGCTTGTCGAGGTTCGAGAGAACTCGCTTGAATTGCAATAGTTGATCGAGAGATGGCTATTGATCTATAGTCTAGCCTACCCACTAAGACTCAGTGAATTTCAGCAATTGGTAATCACTCGTATAGGAAAATTGACAATTAATCGATCACATCCCCAAGAATTCCTCTCTACTTGATTATTCCCCTGTTTTCGTAATTGTTGAAGTTGTTAATTGGTAAACCTAATCCCCCCATCTAAGACTTGTTGTCAAACCTTAAAATTTACTTTACTTTGTTTCGATAATGTCTACTTTTACAAACGATTAGAACACACTCTTTACTACTTAATTGAATTCCATTTCGTATCACTCCCTGTGGATCGACCCCAACTCTTTGTTGGGTTTATACTAGATTGCGATCGCCTACACTTAGTATTGGTTGAAGTGTAGTTGAGCGTTATCAAAGGTGTGTTGAAAGACACTGTCCTTAAGTATATTTCACCCTGTATAAATGTATCTCCATAATTCAACAAACTCTTTTAATATAAAATTAGAAGCCAGAAACTAACAAAGATTCTTTAATATAAAACCCAGCACAAGAATTTTAGAGAAAGAATATTTGTATACTTCGCTTTGTCTCACTCAAACAACAAGAGGTGATGACACTTTATATAAGAAGAGGATTCAACCAAAATGGGTATTGAAAGACCCTTTAGGACAACGACAGTAATTCTAATCA
Organism: Solanum bulbocastanum; assembly: GCA_037074985.1. Lineage (NCBI taxonomy): Eukaryota > Viridiplantae > Streptophyta > Magnoliopsida > Solanales > Solanaceae > Solanum > Solanum bulbocastanum. Next base: position 26,617,872 of record CM073604.1, on the reverse strand, counting down.
ATTGCTCTAATGACAAATAATAATTCAACGTCATCAATGCTCCAACGGTCAACAATGAGTGATTAATGGAGGAGTAAATAGGCTTATTAATATTGTGATATAGCTGTCAATATTAGAATATATGGAAATAAAGATAGTAGCCATATTGACATAAAATAATATTTTCTATCAAGTATAATAAGAAAAATAATTTCTTTTGAGATATTAGAATCATTTTTTCAATAAAAAGTGGGTGTACTACGTGTCTATTTAGCTACAACAGTAGGACACGGCTTAATACTTATCAACTTTAGACTTAAATGACCAAATATCCTTTGTTTTAATCTATAGATATTAAGCATACATGTTGAAACAAGACGTTTCTAGTATAGTAATAATATATAAAAAAGCATTAGAATTTATATATATATATATATATATTTTTTTTTTTTATTTATTTTTTATTTTTTTTTTATTTTTATTTTTTTTGTTGTTTTGACAAATTAGTGCTTGAAATTTTATTTTTTTAGGATACATGAATTTTATGTTTTAAATTTAAGTTTATTTCTAGTAGATTTGGGTGCTGAAGTTTGAAGAACAGCATTATTATTTTTAACCAATTAAAAAAAGACCAACACGATTAATATTTAGCTAATGTTAACATATGGTTTTATTCATGTATGACTGAAATTCATGCATATATGCTAAAAGACACCATTCATACATATCTTTTTAACTTGACCTCAATTAATATTTATGTCTTCTATGTTTGGGTGTGCATAAGTGGACACATAAATTGTATGACGTTGAGCAAGTAGATAAACACATCATATATGACATAAAAGAAATTAATTTTCATGTAGAATAAATGTATCTCACGTGAGTTGTCATTTAGTATGTGTGTGTTTAATTGTTCTCATCCAAAGTTGGAGATCACATATGCTAGTCACTGATTAGCTAAATGATACACTTATGTATTACGTCATGCGAAAATTAAAATGGTGTTAGATAAATTTATAAGACTTTTTATTGTTTTGACAAATTAATGATTCAAGTTTGTTTTTTATAATATGTAAAACTTATATTTTAGATTTAAGCTTATTTGAAGAAGATTTGTGTCATGCCCCGAGCCTACACCCTGGGTGGGATTGACACTTGAGAACCATTGCTGGCCCCAAGCGAGCCCATGGCCTGGCTTGCTACTCAGAGAAAGACTTAAACAACAGAAAATAGTCTCAAATGATGAACTCATGAAATAAACTTATAATGTCTTAAAAGAACATTCAACTAGCCAAGATGGCAACTCAAGTCTCAAAACATAAGCCAATAACAAAATAGTGACAAATGATCTAACTAACAGTCTATCTATGAAGCCTCTAAAACTGGGAGGGATGTCGAGACAAGACCCCCGATCATCCTAACAACTGAAAACTACTAAAGCCGGAAAGAAAGGAGGCTCACAAGACTCTAAATGCTCAACTGGATCAACGAAGCACTGGATGCTGATCCTGGTTACTTGTATCTGCATCATAACAATGATGCAGGCCAAATGACGTCAATACATTGAATGTAAGAGCATGTGAGGGGAATACTAAAACAAGACATGAGCTTGGAAAGGAACTGAAAGAACAAACCTGGTCACAACTCAACTGAACTGAACTGAACTCATTTCAATATAAAGCAGTAATATAAATGCAATATAAAGAAAAGCTTTCTAAACATAGATGACAACTTTGTGTATTTAGAATTACAATAGTAACCCTGTGTGTATGCAAAGATACAATATAAACTTTGGATGTATATACAAATACAAGTGTCTCTGTGTATATAGTAATACAAAATACTTCTGTGGGAGTTTCTCTAACCAACAACCATTACTTAAGAGCTATTGTGATGATACATCGTTTTGCCTCACGCTGCCAGGGCCGTCCTACACCTTGCCTATGGTATATAACCTGACTACTAAGTGGATTCACTAGTCTATGCTAAAAAGCACTAAGGAATCATCTAAAAAGTATGACCCTTTTTCTACCCATGATGGCTACATGGTTTATGGAGGCTGGGAGTTGTCTGAACTCTCTTCCATATCAGTGCTCAATACTACTCCCAAAATATAATAATAGCTCTTATGTTTAAAAACATAAATTCTTTCTGTTGTTTGAGATAATTGCTCAAAACTTAGCTCAAAGGCTCTCTTAGAAATCAAAGTTTCTTCTTTTGCTTAATTATGAAAACATTTACTCTTTACTCAAAACTAGCTCAAAGGCTTTTTTGAAAATCTCAATTTTATTTCTTGTTTAAATGTGAAAACATTTTAAATTCTTTGGGAATACATAGTCCCCATATACTCTTAGAAGAAATGAACTTCAAATCTTTACTCTTTACTCAACTCAAAACTCATGTCTTAAAACAAAGTTAAAACATTTGTAAAAGACTTTTGGAAGACTCTATGAACTTCTCTTGACTTGACTCTTAACTTTCCTTGAATTTGAATTTATGGATTCAAGGATTGCAATTTGTGATAGGAAAGATCTCATGATGTTTATGAGTATTTTTAGATAGTTAAACATGAGAATAGATCAAGAAATCACTGTCTGAAAGCAAGTTCGCGATGCAGAGATGCATTTAAATATTTGGTCACGAAATAACTTTTTGAGGCAGAAGGGTCCGTGACTGCTCCGCGATGTAGAGAACATTTTTCCAATCCTGAGGAACAGGTCCGTGACACGGACCTGGTACCCAGATTTGTCCGACTTGTTCCTTCTTCGTTTTCTAACCCCAATTCGCCTAAATTCAATTCCTTTTCTCAATTCCTCTTTAGATTCAGATACCCAACATATGTACACATGAATCTAACTAAAACAACTCAAGGAAACAACACTATAACCTCAAGAAACTCCTCAATCTCAACCCAAATTCAAGAACGAAAGCAATTCAAGAATACACATCAAGAACATTCAAATTTCCAATCTTTATAGGCTGACTTCACGCTGAAATAAACATGTTTGGCACGTGGATGAATTAACCCAACATTATGAAAGTGTCACATACCTTGTAGGATCACATCCTTGATGAAATCTGCAATCAATTCCTTACGAAGATGACAAATCTTGACTTTTTTCTTCTCTTCTCTCTAAAACCCTAGCATGAAATCTTTGAGTGCGTAAACTGACCCAACTCAGTTTAGACCCCTAAGTAATTATCAAAAACGAAATAATTTAATTGGGTAGTGAAAAGATCATAGTACCCTTCAAAAATCCGGTTTTGACTTTCCTTATCTAGACATTGCAACTTCAAATGGGCATATCTCCCTCATACGAACTCGAAATTTAGCAAACTTGGTGGCGTTGGAAAGATAATTCAAAGATCTTTCCTATGGTATCTTGTAGCACACCTAACTCATCCTGAGCTAGGAGTTATACTCGTTTGAAGTTGATCAAAACTCATACTTAACTTTGTCAAACTTTCCAAATTTGATTATTTCCAAAAACGATTTCTTTCTAATTCTAAGTCTTTATAGTATCGGAGTGTTACAATTTGGGTGTTGAATTATTGAAAATTTTGAACAACACAAAAAATAAAAACCACTTGACATTACTTAAGAGCCTGTTTGGCATTGCTGCTAAAAACAACTTATATTTAGAAGCACTTTTTTAAAATGACTTTTTGAAAAGTGCTTTTGAAAAATAATAATTTGTGTTTCGCTAACTCATTTGAAAAGTGCTTTTCATAAGCAAATTGCGTTTGACTAATCTTTTTTTAAAAAATTACAAAAAAATGACAACTCTTAATGTACTTTTAATCTTAAAATTATTTTATAGAGAGAAACTATTCTAAATATCTATTATAAAAAATAGTTAAATTTTTATTTTTTTAAAAGTTAAAATTTACATGTTTAAATTTTCAATCATTATTATACATTTTTTAGGAGGTTGAAATTTTTAATTGTTATTATTTTTTTTCTATTCATGTAAAAATATTATTGTTACCTTTTTTATAATTCTAAAAAATAATACGTAACATAATATAAATATATAAAATAATAATATATAAACGTAAAATAAGTCATAAAATTTATTATGTACAAATAAAAAATAAAATGAAATTTAATCAAACTTATGAAATATGCTAATTAATTGATAAGAAATATATTGGTAAATATGTATATATGAAAATGATATATTAGTCTTAAAAAAATAATTTTTTGTTTTTGCTCTTGCTTTTTTTAAAAAGCAGAAATTTTAAGTTTAGTCCCAGCAGCAGAAAATATGCTTCTGCTTCCATTTAAAAGTACTTTTACTAATTTGCCAAACACTTATTTTTTCAACAAAAATATTTTTTTTTCTCAAAATAAGTGTTTTTGGCCTTCCAACAACAATGCCAATCGTGTATTACAACTTTTAAATGTACTATTTTATAATTACTACTAATAAATCGTAAGAGATTTGTATTAAATTAAATTTTATTTATTTTATTTTATTAATTTTCAGCATTAATTAAAAGAAGAGAAAAGAGAGACGTGTCCTTTTTTATTTAATACATTATACAATGAAGGAATTTTTTTTCAACTTACACACATCTCCCATATACACTCAATCAACCGTAATTTTTCTCTTTTTACATAATTGTCGCCATCTTCTTCCATAACCTCTCCAAATTTTAAAGAAAATTATCCAACATTCAACCTTATTTATTTTATCTTTCTCATTTTCTTGAAGTAATTTGTATGTGATTTTTGTTTTTTTCGTTTGATTTTTACATCACGCCTAAAAAATTAAAATCCATGCTTACTTCTAAAAATGCCCTAGGTTTGTTGAAGCAAGAAAGACATGGGGAGATAGAGCTACCAAGTTTTGATTTACTAACTCAAACACGTGTGAAGAAGAATGATACTCCTTTGTAGAAGAATCAAAGGACGAGATTTAATTAACTAGCCACAAAAACGACCTAGAGCAAGAGTGCAGGATGATTAAAAAAATTTCAAGTCCAAAAATAGAAAAACCTATTGTGAATGTGTTTTAAAGAAATCGATTTTTATTACATATTTCTTAGAATGTGTTTCACATAAACTATATAGTAATTTTAATTTTGATTGATTTTTTAACACTAAATTAGTTATCTAAATTATATATGATTTTTCAATATTAGTGGTTAATATTATTTACTGAACAATTGAAGTCTATTTACATATAGATTATATACACAAAATATTAGATATAAGTTGGTTTAATTTTGGTATGAAAATTGTAATTTTACATTCATATTAGTTATACCTTGAAATTCTAGATTTATACTCACTGTATACACAAAATGTCTTTATCTTTGGAGCATGCCATATGTGTTTATTATTTATTTAAATTAAGAGTGACTTTTTGAGACGTATCCTTTGTTTCTATTTTATACACGTTGTTGTGCACACAAATTATATACACAATGTCTAATTATAAGTTGGTATGATTTTGGTATAAAGATTGCAATTTTGCATTCATATTAGTTGTACCTTGGAATTCTAGATTTATACTCATTATACACACAAATAAGTTGTGTTTATGTTGTTTATTTAACTATTGAAGTCCAGTTATATACACATTATATACATCACTTGTGGTTATTTTTGGTATGTATTTGGTGTGAAATTTTCAATTTTGTATGAAATAGGTATTAAGACAAGGTGTTTCAAATTATTAAAAACACTTTATAAACTATTGAAGTCCAGTTACATACACATGGTATACACATTATGTGTTTATTTTAGAGTTCTAACAATACCTAACAAATAATAAATTAATTAAAAAAAATGAAAAAAGAATTTAAATAACTCCTAATGTATTAATTAACTTTCTCCTTTCCTTAAATATAGAGTTTTGTAATTGACAATACAATCCCCTGATTTTTCCAAATAAGTTGGTCACTATTTTGGTTGTTAATATATATATATATATATATATATATATATATATCTTAAATAAAAGAAAAGAAAAGAAAAGGAAAAAATGTATATTTGAAGAGATAAAAAGAATGATCTAAACCATTAATTTCAAAATGAACAAAAATCAATAAATATACATAATTTTTCTTTCCAGAAAATTAATTGGAATAATAAAAATAAAATAAATATTTCAATCCCATCGACTACCATATAGAAGAATAAAAAACACATCATTACTTTCCATGAAAATGTTGTTAAAAAAAAAAAAGAACGAACAATAAACAAAACGATTGAAAATTCAATTTTTCGAAAATTTGGTAAGAATAAGAAAAAGAAACTAATTTGGAGAAAATCAAGGAAGACAATATCATTTAGGTTATAGAGTCCTTAATTTGTGGAAAGTATAATTGATTATTAAATATGAATCTAATTAAATTCTTATTTTATCTTCTTTTTTTTTTTAAAAAAAAAAATTCGATTTTTAAATATGTTAGGAATTATTAGGATTCTAATGTTATAATTTGAAAACTTAAGAATTTTATTAGGACTCGGAGTATCATACCAAACCGATCTAGGTACACCATCCCTATATATATATGCATACCAAAAATTTTTTAAAAAAGGAAAAATGTTATTCTCTTTCTCTTGGGAGGCCAAAAATAGTGAATATTTTTGGTATTCTCTATTTGGGTTGGTTCACTTAAATATTAGTATTCCCTTTTCAATTGTGAGATATAAAAATTAATGAAAAAAATATATTATAATATTAGTAATTTTAAATTGAAAATATATCTTGTTGTTTTTTACTTTTTTTTTCTTTCTAAATTTCTAATTTTGTATATTGATACACATAATCAATTTCTATATATCTTTTAGTTATGTATGATTAAACATAGGTGTGCACAACTGGACACCTAAATTTGTATATCGTTGAACAAGTAGGTACACACATCCTATATGACATAATATAAATCAATTGTCATGTAGGATGAATGTATCTCACGTAAATTGATATTTAGAACGTGTGTGTTTACTTGTTCACACTCAAAGTTGTAAGACACATATGCTAGTCGCGGACAAGTTAAATGACATGTTTATGTATTACGTCATGAAAAATTAAAATGGTGTTAAATAAATTTGTAAGATTTGTTGTTGTTTTGATAAATTAACAATTGAAGTTTTTTTTTTTTAATAATAAATGAAACTTATATTTTGGATTTAAGCTTATTTGGAGAAGATTTGATGTTGAATTGTTGAAAAAATTGAATAACACAAGAAATAAACAAATTGGAAAAACAAATTCAAACACATCTGATCGAGATTTAAAATATTCTTTTATGCACATCAAACGTGTACGTCAAAATTATTTCAAAAGTGAGTAGACTATAAAGAATATATATTATAAAGTGGGTACAAATTAAATGATGATCCTAAAAGTGGATACTTACGCACTTGCCGTCCAAAAGTTATTTTTTTTCTAGAAAAAGATCGAGTATACCTCCAAATTATTATAAATGATATGCGTTATGATCCAAAATTATAAGTCGTAATGACACCTACATTTCCAACCGATAGGTAAGCCAACCAAATAATTTTACTAGTTCAAATCAATATAAATAAGGGAAAAGTAATCAACAAACATAACATCTCAAACACAAAGTCTTTTAACATGAAGTATAGAAAAAGCTAAAATATCACCCCCAAGATTTGGTATCATAAGTATACATATGTCTTTCATTACACTTTAAGGTTGTCTGTACCCTTGTGTAACACCTCAGAACTCGGTAAGTTGAGTTGGAAAGGAAAAGTTGTAGATTGGTTGCCGGTGCAGTTCTTATGAGCCGTAGGTAGGCAATTATGGAAGTTGAGGGAGAAATTTGGAAACTGACAACTCCCAAAAGAGTTTTTATGAACCACTAGGATGGTCTGTACATGTATATACGGTCCATAGGAAGTGGTCGTAGGTAGGGTTCTAGACTAGGTGAAATTTTAATTGACCTTGGGGTTCTACGATTGGGACCTACCACTTGTAGAAGGGTCTAGGGACCATGAGAAGTGCTAATGGAAAATGACTGAAAATTTGGCCTCCACTAACTTGGTCTACGGATGACCATGACAGCCCGTAGAGGTTTGTATGATGTCTGTGCATAGGTCACTTCAGGCAGTTTTTCTTGAAGGGTAGTTGTGCCTTTTCCTACCCATTATCACCTAAACTATGACGTTTTGACCCTATAATTAAGTCCTATAACTGATTTTACTCTTCAAAATCTACCTATTCCCTTTCATTCACTCAAAACCTCCAAAAGCTCTCAAGGTTTTCTCTCCAAATTCTCTCCAAGAATTCTCTCAAGTGGATTATGGTTCTTCAAGCTTTCAAGTATCGTTCTCCAATTCCAAAGCTAAGATTCATCAAGGTAGATTTTGACATGTTCGTGATTGTATTTATTGACGATATTTTGAATTATTCGTGGAGTGAGGATGAACATGTTGATAACCTAAGGATCATTTTGCAAATCATCAAGGATCTTCAAATTGTTTATTAAGTTTAGAAATATGAATTTTGGTTGAGGTCCATCGTTTGCTTGGCCATATTGTTTCCAGTGAAGGGATTCGAGTTGATCCTAAAAAGAGAGAGGTTGTTAAGAAGTGGCCTAGACCCCCTTTCCCCTTTAGATATTCAGAGTTTTTTGGATTATTTTCGGTTATTATTAGAAGTTTTGTGGAAGGATTTTCCTTTATTGCTTTGCCTTTGACTACGTTGACTTAGAAAAATGTGAAATTTCAATGGTTGGAAGCCTATGAGAAGAGTTTCCAAGAGTTGAATTATACACTCACTTTAGCTTCAATTTTGACATTACCAAAACGATCTGACGAGTTTGTGGCTCATTGTGATGCTTCACAGATTGGTCTTCGTTGTATCTTGATGCAACATGGTAAGGTAATTGCTTATGCTTCAAGTCAATTAAAGATATATGAAAGGAATTATCTGAATCATGATTTGGAGTTAGCGGCGGTGGTGTTTACTAAGAAAATTTAGAGATACTATCTCTATAGTGTTCATGTAACACCTTAGAAATTGGAATTTGAGTTAGAATGGAAAAGTTGCATTTTTGGCTACCGATTCAGTTTATATGAGCCCACCTACAGACCGTACAAGGTCCTACGGTCCTTAAGAAGGTAGTTATGTGAAGGTCTTGGAAGTTCAAAATTTGATGAATCCTAAAAAATTTTCCTATGGACCAACATGACGGTTCGTAGAAGGTTTTACAACCCATAGGAAGTGGTCGTAGAAGGGGTTCTAGACTTGGTAAAAATTATGTTTGAATTTGGATTCTATGATTGGTGTCTACTGCTCATAGAAAGACCTACAGACTGTAGGAACTGTTTTGTTGAAACTGATTGAATATATAGACCGCAAGTACTTGATCTATGGAAGACCAGGACGGTCTGCAGAAATTCATACGAATCGTAGGTCGGTCATAGAATCCCTCTGGCAATTTATAACTTAGGGTCATTTGGGTCTTTTCCTACCCTTTTAACTCCTAAACTACATCATTTTGACCCTATAACTAATTTACTCTTAGAAATCTACCCATTCCCTCCTATTCTCTCAAACTCAAAAATTTCTATCAAGGTTTTCTCTCAAAATCCTCTCCAAGGCTTCCAAAAGGATTTATAGGTTCTTCAAGCTTCAAGGTCACTTACTAAATTTCTAGGGCTGTGATTTATCAAGGTATGTGAGGAGTTCATCAATGGTTTCTCTTTCATCCATTTAGTCGCAAAGATTTCTCCAAATCTCTTTATGATTTCAATCCAAATTCTAGGATTTTGCGTGTTTCTTAATAGATTCAACTGGTTATAGATAAATTCAATCTATATGATCTTATTATGCATGAATTGAGTTGTATTTCATGGTTTTGAGTAATTTCATATGAACCCATAATATGTGCTTACATTGTGATCATGAATTATGCTTTGAGATTATGTATGTAATATTGAATTGAGGAATTTGTGAATTTACTATGATTTGAGGATGCTTTTCAAGAACCCATTTGTGCATGTGTGTTTGATTATGAAATTGAACCTTCATGGCATGAATACTTTGTGAATTGAAAAGGTTAAGACTAAAGGATGCTTTCAAATTGAGTTTCAAAGCATTGTTAACGAATTCATGATATTTATGGAGCTATTCTTAAGTATAATGCATTAAATTTTTTGGGGAGTTGTACTTAGCACCAAGTGGACTAGTAAAAATTACCCATGTTCCATAAACTACGTACCACCGTAGGTATAGGTCGAGTGTTCAAGAACTTAAGGAGAATAGAGGCAAGTACCAAGTCTCTAAATATTTTTGGTCTTGAGAGGGACTCATGGTGTGTACCCAAGTCTCAAAGTTATGAAAAAAATGATCCTTTGTGTCTTGGCAAGATTGCAACGACTTGTTCCCGTTGTTATGTGAAAGCCAATGGGGAAGGAATTTGGGCCAGAAAAACTCTAAGTAGTAACTTGGAAATTTCTAGCCTAGACCTGACTTGGACGAAATCTGAGTCAGGTGAAGTCTAGGTCAATCTGGTAATGAATGGGGGATTTAATTATGAGTTTGATTACGTGAGTGGATAACCAAGATGTTAAGGAGTCTGTACAATTTAAGGAATCGAATTTGGGCGAGTAAAACTCCCGAAACTGATCTTGGCGTGAAAGTGTAGTTTTAGAACGTCCAGGTTTGAAGGCGTGTTGTGAAATGGGAGCTTGAAACTCAAATTCCAAGTTTCTGTCTCCGTGCAAGCCGCTGGGGCGGGGTTATTTCTGCCAGGACGAGGCCGCTATGGCGGGACAGTCGCGAGTTAAATCAGGGAAAAACCCCAAAGTCGTTATTTTCTTCAAAATTTCATTCTTAAGAGCTAAGGGACGACCCAAGGAAGTCTCTTATCAGATTCCCACGATTTCTCACGCTAAAGATAAGTTAATTACTCCCCTAATCCATATTTCAATTTAGAGAACTTAGAATCCTTGTAAATTATCGTTGGGGGAGGGTTTTGGCCAGAAGTTAATTGTGGGAAAAGCCCTAGATGAACATTAGGATCATGGGTTTGGCCTTGGGTTGATATTTTGATATAATCTGAGTAAATTGGGCCTTTTTATTGATCTTTGCATTAATTACTTGTTTATAGACCAAAAACAAGCTGAAAGACTTTGGAAAGGGAAGGCTCAAGTGTCGTAGGAGTATTCAAGCTTGGTATTGAGGTAGGTGATGGTTCAACTTCTTGTTGTGTGATATATGCCTGTTAATTGCTCCATTGTATGCATGCATGCATTTGAATAGGGAAACACGAACCAAATCAAATGAAATTATTATGTGTAAACAACTACATGCCATGAACATGTTGCTTGACTGTGTGACTATGTGCACTATTTATTGTGGTATGATTGTGATTGTGGTTGTGCTGACTGGACCGGGTGTCACATTCCCACACATATATTGGACTGGGTCAAGTTCTGACACATATATTGGATCGGGTGTCACGTTTTGATACATGTATATTGGATCGGGTGTTACATTTTGACACTAACCATTTAGGTATGGGTTCCATGAGAGAGCTACTTGTGATTGTTACATTTTTAATTACTTGTCATGGTTATTGGGAAATTGTATATTGCTCCTAAAATGATAATTGAATTATGCATTCTGTATATGTGTGTTTACTGTGTTGTAATGACTTGCTTATATTACACTATTGGAGTAATCGTGTGATCCAACCAGTACACTATGGTTTGTCTACTGATATTGCACTTGCTCTTTCTTTGTTGAGTATAGGGGATCTTTAGGCAGCTATTGATAGACCTCAGTTAGGAGATCATTGACCGAGACCAGATTTGAGGATGAGCTAGTTCTTTCAGGCTACCATGGATCCATCATTAGTTTAGTCCATTCTTTTCAAACTCAGACTATATGTTTAGACTTTGTTGATGTTTAGTTTTTGGGGTTGCACCCTATTTTCTTAGACTTGTTGATTAGTAGAGTTTTGGTACAATGACTTTCAGTTCTAGGGGTTGAATTTCCACGATAGTTGTTTGTTAGACCTTCAAAGTTTATGGGAACTCCATATTTATTTAGTCATTTAAACCTGCTTCTGTATATTTAAATGGTGTAGTTTCTTAAAACAACTTAGTTGGGTTGTAATAATGGTTTTTCTACCGAAGGGTTGGTGTGGGTGCCAATCACGGCAGATTGAGTTGTGACAAAGTTTGTATTAGAGCCCTAGGTTCGTTGATCTCATTGTACCAAAATGAGTCTAGTAGAATCTTGCTGAACGGTACAAATATGTCTGTTCTTTTCTTCGAGAGGCTACAAGACTTTAGGAAATCTCTCTGTCTTCTTCTACTTTCGTGCTATGACTTGATTCCAATTGGTATTGGTTATCCAAATTGGTATCTAATCTCCTTCACTCTTCTGTCCGAGAATGGTTAACATATGATGCAATGGCATCAGGCCCGTAGCTCCCATCAATGAGCTAGCAGAGGAGCCTGCAGCAAGAGGCCGTGGCCGAGGCAGGGTAGAGGAAGAGGAATGAGGCAGAGGCTGATGAAGGGTAGCACCCGCTAGGGGTGGATCCCCAGTTGAGAATGTTCCCAGGAAAGAGGCCCCTCCAACACCCTAAGAAGAGGTAGAAGAGAATATGGAGATCAAAGATGAGGAAGATGTTGGACCAGAGGCTGAGACTACAAGTCTTCCTCCTTTACACCTAGTGTGAGCTCAGCAGAATTCCATTCAGGATTGTCAGGGAGCCACACTTGCGTCTGGCAGTAGGCTGTCTTTTGACCGCAGTTGTTACAGTTGTGAAGAACCTGGAAATATGAGGACAAATTGTCCCCATCTGCGCATGTCTGACCCTGTGCAGCAGCAGACCAGAGCAGTGGTACCAGTGGGCAGTGTGGTAGTAATGGTAGAGGGCGTCCACAGGGTGGGTGAGGATGAAATCAGCGACGCCGTGGAGGCCGAGGAAATGGTAACGCAGGTAGAGGAGCAGTGCAACCAGGCAAGGAGGTCGCCCGCCAAGATGACAGGGCTCAGTTTTATGCCTTTCTGGGTAAGACCGAGGCTGAGGTATCTGATGCAGTGATCACAGTAAGTATTCTTATCTGTGACCGGATGACTACTATTTTTTTTATCCGGGTTTTGCTTATTTATATGTGTCAGTACAGTTGTCCTTGGGATTTGATGTGGTATGTGATGTTCTTGATGCCCTCATTTATGTTTCTATCCCAGTTGGAGAGTCTGTCATAGTCACCTATGTGTATCGTGCTTGTCCTGTCTTGTTTATGGGTTTTCAAACTTAGGCTGATTTGGTTGTTCTGGATATGACTGACTTTGATATAATATTAGACATGACTTGGTTGTCCCCTTATTATTTTGTGGTTAATTATAATGCTAAGTCTGTGACTCTAGATATCCCGAGTAGGGAAAAGTTAGAGTGGGAAGGGGCGTACAAACCTAAGCCAGCTAAGGTCATATCTTTTGTTCAGGCTAGGCAATTGGTGGGGCATGGGTGTTTGACATATTTGGCTCATATTCGGGATGTTGATACTGAGTCTCCCTCTATTAAGTCTATTCTTGTAGTGTCTGAATTCAAGGAAGTGTTTCCTACTGATTTGCCTAGTAAGCCTTTGAATAGGGGTATAGATTTCTGCATTGACTTGGAGCCGGGCACTAGCCCCATCTCCATCCCTCCTTATCGCATGGCTCAAGCAGAATTAGGAGAGCTTAAAACTCAAATCCAAGAGTTTCTTGATAAATTTTCATCCGTCCTAGTGCTTCCCCATGAGGTGCTCCTGTCTTGTTTGTTAAGAAGAAGGATGGTAGTCTGAGGATGTGCATAGACTACCGATAGTTGAATATGGTCACCATTCAAAATAAGTATCCGTTGCCTTGGATAAATGATCTCTTTGACCATTTGCAGGGTGCATTAGTGTTCTCTAAGATTGACTTATGGTTTGGTTACCTTCAGTTAAAGATTAGGCTTGAGGATGTACCCAAAACGGTATTCAAAACCCACTATGGGCACTATGAGTTCTTAGTGATGTCGTTTGGGTTGACCAATGCGCCTGGAACCTTCATGAGCTTGATGAATAGTGTGTTCAAACCATTCATGGATTCTTTTGTTATCATCTCTATTGATGACATTTTGGTTTATTCGAAGAGTAAGGAAGAGTATGCCGATGATCTTCGTATATTTTGGGTGTCCTTTGAAAATAGATGATATATGCAAAATTTTCCAAATGTGAGTTCTGGTTGACTTCAGTTACCTTTTTGGGGCATGTGGTTTAAAATGAAGGGGTAATGGTAGAACCCTAAAAGATCGAAACAGTCAAGAACTGGGTTCGGCTTAGCTCTGTGACTGAAGTTAGGAGTTTTGTGGGGCTCGCTAGCTACTATCGTCTGTTTGTGAAAAATTTTGCTTCTATCACCACACATTTGACAAGGTTGACTAAAAAGAAGGTGCCTTTAGAGTGGACTGACAAATGTGAAAAGAGCTTCGAAAAACTCAAGACTCTTCTGACCACAACACCTATTTTGATATTGCCGGTGGAAGGTAAATATTTCATTATTTATTGTGATGCTTCACATTTGGTCTTTGGTGCTGTGTTAGTGCAGGAAAGAAATGTCATAGCTTATGCATTGCGGCAACTGAAGGTGCATGAGAGAAACTACCCGAGGCATGACTTAAAGTTGGCAGCGGTAGTGTTTTCTCTAAATATTTGGCCGCATTACCTTTATGGTGTCAAGCGTGAGGTGTTTACTAATCATCGTAGTCTACAACATGTAGTCACTTAGAAAGACCTGAACCTGAGACATCGTAGGTGGATGGATTTACTGAAGGACTATGATTTTACCATCTAATATCATCCGAGTAAGGCTAATGTGGTGGCAAATGCTAAGTCGGAAGATAGTGAGTATGGGTAGTCTAGCTTGCTTGGGTTTGTCCAAGAGGCTCTTGGCCAAGGAAATTCAAACCTTGTAGTCTAATTTCATGCAGTTGGGCATCTCAGAGAAAGGTGGGGTGTTAGCCAATATTGAGGTTAGGCGCACATTCATTGAGGAGATCAAGGCCAAGCAGTTTGAGGGTAAGAGTTTGAATGAGCTCAGCTAGAAGACATCGTCTGGTAAGGCACAATCTATGGTTCTTGATGCAGGAGGTGTGCTCAGTTTTAGGGGAAGAATTTGTGTTCCTTGAGTGTATGACTTGATTCAGAAGATGCTGATAAAATCCTATGGTTTGCGGTATTCCATTCATCCGGGTGTGACCAAAATGTATTGAGATTTGAAACGACTTTATTGGTGGCTTGGCATGAAGAAATACATAGCTGAGTTTGTGGGTAAGTTCCAAAACTATCAGCAAGTTAAGTATTAGCACCAAAGGCCTACAGGTTTGCTTCAGCCAATGCCAATTCCGAAGAGGAAGTAGGAAAGGATAGCTATGGATTTCGTGGTTAGTCTTCCTAAGACCTTGGGGAAGTTTGACTCCATTTAGGTGGTGGTTGACAGTTGACTAAGTAAGCCCACTTCATTCCAGTCAGAGTAGACTATAATGCTCAGCAGTTGGCTAAGGTTTATATGAAAGAGATATTGAGGTTGCATGGGGTGCCTTTTTCTATCATCTCGGACCGTGGCAAACAATTCACATCCAAGTTTTGTGGAAAATTGCATGAGGAGTTAGGCACTCAACTCACTTTTAGCACCGCTTTCCATCCACAGACGGATGAGCAGTCATAGAGAACGATTAAAGTATTAGAGGACATGTTGAGGGCATGTGTGATTGACTTTGGAGGGCATTATGATAAGTTCCTACCTTTGTGTGAGTTCTCCTATAATAACAGTTACCACTCCAACATTGACATGGAACCATTCGAGGAACTTTATGGGAGGGGATGTATATTACCCATAGGGTGGTTAGAGCTGGAAATGTAAAACCTTTGGGGGTTGATTTGGTGAAAGATGCTTAGGATAAGGTGAGAAGCATCCAAGCTAAGCTTCTAGAGGCCCAGAGTCAACAAAAAAAACATACAGACTGTAAGGTACGGGACTTGACATTTCAGGCTGATGAGCAAGTTTTTCGAAAACTGTCACCCATAAAGGGGGGGTGATGAGATTCGGCAAGAAGGGCAAGCTTATTCCTTGATACATTGGGTCATTTGAGATTCTGAATGTGTAGGGCCAGTGGCTTATAGGTTGGCTTTACTGCCTAGCCTATCTGTAGTCCATCTAGTGTTTCTTGTGTCCATTTTGAAGAAGTATCATGGGGACGGAGATTACATCATAAGATATGACTCATTTTCATTAGACAGATACCTTCAGATGAGGAGGAACCGACTGCAAATCTTGATAGTGATCTCCGAAAGGTGAGCCAGCTAGAGTAAGTCTATGAAAGTTCAATGGAGGCATCGTCTAGTTGATGAAGCTACTTGGAAAATCGAGAAGGACATGTGAGACAAGTACCCACAGTTATTCGACGATTTAGGTACTACTTTGCTCTTGCCTTAGCCCATTTCTCCTAGTTTGTCACTCGGGGATGAGTGATGGGTAAATTGGTATCTATTGTAATGGCCTATTCCCTTCGTTATGGAAAAGCCAATGGGAAAGGAATTTGGGCCAGAAAAACTCTGAGTAGTAACTTGAAAATTTCTAGCCTAGGCCAGACTTGGACAAAATCTGAGTCAGGTGAGGTATAAGGAAATATGGTAATGGATGGGGTATTTAATTATGAGTTTGATCATGTGAGTGGATAACAAATATGCTAAGGAGCATGTATGGCTTTATAGAATTAAATTCGGGCTAGTAAAAGTCACGAAACTGATCTTGGCTTGAAATAATAGTGTTAGAATGTCCAGGTTTGAAGTTGTGTTGTGAAATGGGAGCTTGGAACTCCAATTCCGAGTTTTTGTCTTTGTGTAAGCTGCTGGGGCGGGGTTATTTCTGCCAAGGAGGGTCGCTGTGGCGGGATGGGTCCCGCTGTGGCGGGACAATCGCGACTTAAATCGGGGAAAACCCCCAAAATCGTTATTTTCTACAAAAAACTTAAGAGCTAAGGGACGACCCAGGGCAGTTTCTTATAAAATTCTCGCGATTTCTCGCGCTAAAGGTAAGTTAATTACTTTCCTAATTCGTATTTCGATTCTTAGAACATAGAATCCTTGTAAATTATCGTTGATGGAGGGTTTTAGCCTGAAGTTAATGGTGGGAAAAGCCCTAGCTTAATATTAGGATCATGGGTTTGGCCTTGGGTTAATATTTTGATATAATCTGGGTAAATTGGGCCTTGTTTATTGATCCTTGCATTAATTACTTGTTTATAGACCAAGAACAAGCTAAAAGACTTCGGAAAGGGAAGGCTCAAGTGTCTTAGGAGTATTTAGGCATAGTTTTGAGGTAAGTGATGGTTCGACTTCTTGTTGTGTGATATATATCTGTTAATTGCTTCATTGTATGCATGCATGTATGTGAATAGGGAAATATGAACTGAATCAAATGAAATGATTATGTGTAAACAACTACATGCCATGAACCTGTTGCTTGACTGTGTGACTATGTGCACTGTTCATTGTGGTGTGATTGTGACTGTGGTTGTTGATTAATGTTTTAAACACACCTCATCCAATTCTGTTGCACAACTATCACGTTTCAAGTGATTTCTTTCGAACATCAACAAGCCAAATACATAAGAACAACCCACAACCTTAATACACCTTCTCTCTCTCGGGCAAGATGAGTAGGATTGGATTTAGGATTTACTCTTTCAAGCTAAACCCAAATCAACCCAATACCTACAAACCATTAATCAAGAGCCTCTTTCTCAAGAAAGCTAAGAACTCAAAGACATAATTGCATTTACAACTATAATTCATAGATTAAAACACAACTAATGATGCAACCCACTTCAATATAACATTTAAATTAGTAATTAACAATACACATAAACTAATTTAGCCCATAATCACATGATCACACCCAAAGAATTGGAGTTTTAGATAAACATCATAATAAGGTAAAAACCATTACCAACTCGATTAGGCATTAGTTGGGTAATAGTCTCCAAGCCTTTACAATGTCTTCCCAAGGTTAAATTCCAAGACCCAAGTCAAAATCCTCACAACTTTACAATAAGAATTCAGAAACTTAGTGAAAACTCTAACTCTAGAATGAGAACTCTAATATCTGGGTGAGTAAACTCTTCGATACTCATTTTTAGAATCAATTTATAGTTTTCAGCTTTTTGGCTCAAAAGTCCACTTGGCGGGATAAGTCGCACTTTGCCGAGTGGTTTGGCGATCCGCCATTTGCTCTCTTTCATCGCCATTTTGCATTGGTCCTTAGTATCCCATGTTCTGTAACTTTGTATGATCCAACTTATTATTGCAGAATCGGTCGGCGATCCGCCGAATGCCTATTTCTGTTGCCGACTTGGTTTCTTTCTCCTAGGTTGGCACGTTGGAACTTTAGGCAACCTAAAGAGCCACTCGACGAACCGCCAAGTGGTCTTGGCAATTACCAAGATCGCTTTTCTCCACTTCTTCGGCTTGTGTTTTTCCTTTTTGCCTGTTAGTGTCCTTGCCTTGCTCCTTATCTCAAACACCTGAAAATCAATGCTTTAACATTAGTTTACAACATAAATTAGGCATTTGAGGACACTTATACTATCAAACAAAACCCTAAATGAGTCGAAATATCAGACTTATCAACACCCCAACTTAAACTTTTGCCTGCCCTCAAGTAAAACTTAAGATCAACAGTTCAATAAGGATGTCTCAACTAGTGCTGCATATGACTGAACATGAATGCACACAACAAGGTTCAAACTACTCATACTCTCATCATTATCAAGGATACTCAAGTTCACAATACTTACTTCAAATGCAAGTTCAAGCTTAACAAAGGTACTCAAATGCCCTTATAACAAAGATGATTCTGCATTCACACAAAATTTATCAACAATTTAAAGTACCAGAATCACATTTAAATCTCACACTGAGAAAGATAAACACATGCATGACTCCACCTGTAGGCTTTCCCTTATTTTCCAATCAACATTCGTTTCAGCTCATTAAAGATCACAAAGGTGTTTTTAAGGCTTGTAATGGGGCTGAGTGCAAAAGAATGATCATTTAGGCTTAGTGGCTTTTACCTTCATGAAGTATGGCATGAAAATTACTCTTTCTCTTTCTCTTTCACCTTCACACATGTTCTAAACTCCACCCCATTATTCAACTAGACATGAATTACCGGATACCCCATTTTTCACTATGTTCACACACTCTATTTCACAATTTTTGCTCTTTTTCAGTCTTTGTTTTTATATGGAGGGGTTCCATCTTTTTCAAAGAAGTCTACAAGGGGGGAGTTTTTCACACTTCTTGACTTTCCTTATTTTTTCACCACACCCCCAACTTAGGCTTTTGGCCTAAGTTGGCTATTCAAATATACCAATGCTTCATAAAGGTTATAAGTGATGGGATAAAGAGGTCAAAGTTGCTCAAGTTTCTTCCAAGAAAAGGATAGGCTCAAAATGTGCCAAGCTAGGCTCACACATCTCACAAGGCTTGCCACAAAGAGGTATATTGTCAAATTTGGCTCACTCTTCAAAATTCTTGCCTAAGATCATTTCAATTGTTCACTTCACTCAATCAATCAGACCAATGGGGCAAGTTCTAGGTGTCATCAAATGCAATGTTCAAGATGACCTCACCACACCAAGCATTGATACACATATCAAACAACACTACACACTCTTTAGCTAGCGTGCAATGTTCATCACAAAAGATTCTTGACACCCAGCTAGTCACAATGAGATGTTAAAAGTTCATGTTTCCTATGTAACTTTGTTTCCCTCATTGTAGCCGCACATTCATTTGTTGTTCGATTAAGAGCACTATTCAAGTAATTGGTATTTATCACAACCGAAATTTAAATTTGTACAAGAATAACCATATTCATACACATAAGAGGTGCGAAAATTTTAAAAATTTGTTCAAAAACCGCTTCCACATTAAAATTATGGGCCACAAGCTAAAAACATCCTCAAGATCACAACAAGATATATATCAAAACCAATAAACTCCATATTCACAATATATCATTTAAATTAGTAATTAACAATACCCGTAAGCTAATTTAGCCCATGATCACATTCTAAGAATTGAGGTTTTAGCTAAACATCATAAAAAAATAAAAACCATTACCAACTCGATTTGCCATCAATTGGGTAATAGTCTCCAAGCCTTTACAATGTCTTCCAAAGGTTAAATTCTAGGAGACAAGTCAAAATCCTCACAAATTTATAATAAGAATTCAAAAACTTAGTAAAAACTCTAACTCTAGAATGGGAACTCTAATATATCAGTGGGAACTGTAATATATGGGTTTTGACTCTTCAGTACTCCTTTTCAAAATCAATTTATAGTTTTCATATTTTTGGCTGAAAAGTCCACTTGGTGGGATAATTCTCACTTTGCTGAGTGGTTTGGTGATCCACTGTTTGCTCCCTTTCATCGTAATTTTGCAATGGTCCTCAGCATCTCATGTTTTGTAACTTTGGGCGATCCAACTTATTGTCGCAAAATCAGTCGGCGATTCGCCGATTGCCTATTTCTATCACCGACTTGGTTTTTTCATCCAAGGCTGGCACTCTTGAACTTTCAGTGAGCTAAAGATCCAATCGACGAATCGTCGAATTGTCTTAGCGATCACCAGGATCGCTTTTTTCTACTTATTCAGCTTGTTTTGTTCCTTTTTTCCTGTTAGTGTCCCTGCCTTGATCCTTAGCTCAAACACCTGAAAATTAAGGTTTTAACATCAGTTTATAGAGTAAATTAGGCATTGGACGACACTTATACTATCAAACAAAATCCGAAATGAGTCGAAGTCTCAGACTCATCAATTGTGTTGACTGGACCAGGTGTCAAGTTACGATACATATATTGGATCGGGTGTCACACTCTGACACAAATATTGGATGTTCCAACACATATATATTGGATTGGGTGTCATGTTTTGATAGACTAACCATTTGGGTGTTGGTTTCATGAGAGAACTACTTGCAATTGTTACATTTATAATTACTTGTCATGGTTATTGGGAAATTTTTCTCCTAAAATGATGATTGAATTGTGCATTCTGTATATGTGTGTTTATTGTGTTGTCATAACTTTTTTATATTACGCTACTGGAATAGCCGCGTGATCCCACCAGTACACCATGATTTGTGTACTGATACTACACTTGCTCTTTCTTTGTTGAGTACATGGCATCTTCACATAGCTATTGATAGACCTTAGTTAGGAGATCATTGACCAAGACTAGACTTAAGGGTGAGCCACTTCTTTCAGGTTTCCATGGATCCATCATTAGTTTAGTCCATTCTTTTTAGACTCATAATATATTTTTAGACTTTGTTGAAGTTTAGTTTTTGGGGTTTCACCCCCATTTTCTTAGACTTGTTGATTAGCAGGGTTTTGGTACAATGACTTTCAGTTCTATGGGTTTAATTTCCGTGATAGTTGTTTGTTAGACCTCCGGAGTTTATGGGAACTCCATATTTATTTAGTCATTTAAACCTGCTTTCGTATCTTTAAATGGTGTAGTTTCTTAAAACAACTTAGTTGGGTTGTAGTGGTGGTTCTTCCACTGGAGGTTTGGTGTGGGTGCCAATCATGGCGGACTGGTCATGACAAAGATACATTGGGCACTCTTCCATGGGGTAGTACTTTGAAATTCGTGGTTAGCTCCCATGGTTATATGTCGTGTAATTGTCTTTCCCACATGTTATAACACAATGGTTTAACTTAAGACATGGTTTGTACAGTTCTGCATTGACCTTAGTTCCATGATTTATGACTTTAGCTGATCAAGATTTTATATTGTTTTACTTGTCATGCACCATTACGTTTTCAAACTTATCATGATTTATTCTTACATTTTCATGCATATTTTCATATTCAGTAAATTCAAAGGTACTATTGCATATTGTTCCTATATTGTTTTAAAATATAGGGTTTGATTCTCCTCCACTCGGTCATTTGCTAGATTAGATCTATCAGTGGTGCTTGCTAGTGGTGAGTCCTCATGGTTCAAGGGGTGGGTCACCTTTTATCAACTTATTTCTTCATTTCATTTTAGTTTCAAATTTATTCGTGGTTTAGGGATTTGTCATAGCCACATTTATTTAGTAAAGACGTATGTCAGACTTAGTTATTTACTACAAAACTCAAGCTTTGTATTAAGAATTCTCTTATGTTGAGATATTATGATTTAGACTTCTTTAACTTTATGATTGATTTCATATCATACTTTTTATATTAGTTTCATGCTAATGTCATGTGTCTTTTTTTGGTCTTCTGGGGTCCTATTTGCCATGCATGTTTAGGGTGTACTTTGGATCGTGAAAAACTTAGTATTTAGAGATTAGGCTTATAAACAGGTCCTAGGAAGTTTGACAAGCTGCGTCGAGTAGAGTGTTACTCATGAGTGTGAACCGTGCCACATTTATGAATAGGAGAGTACAAAACATTTAGGAAACTTTACTTCATTCATTACTCAAAGTCATTTCATAGAGTTTATCTCTATAAATGTTTTTCTCTCCTAACCTTTGTTCAGTTCTTTTTAGAATATGCCTCCACGAAGAAATCTCGTGAGAAGGAATGTTGGTGAAAATGTGGATCCCGAGGTTCCTCAAGAGACTGTTGACCCTTTGGTCAAGCAAATATCTCTTGATAAATTTAGAGTTGCTTTCCAAGTGTTGGCTTAAGGTATGAGTGCCCAAGCTAGTAGGGAAGTTGTTAATCTCATGAACCCTATTGTGGGTTGATAATGGTAGATTTGCACTCATTTAAGTTCCATTTAGCTCAATAATTGGTGTCCTCAATGCCTAACTTTGCACTTTTCTAATCAAATATTGATGATTTGCAACTATAAAGGCAATTGGACAAGGCATGGACTGAAGCTTGAATGAATGGCCAAAATTGCAAATGAAGTGCAAAGTGAATATTGTTAATCACCTAGCATTAAGGGCGGATCGCCGATTGAGATATACTTTGCCCAATCTGATAGTGTATAGAACTTTTGTTTACCAAATAAGGTCAGTAAGCTCCAGTAGAAAAGGCGATACGTCGAATGAGAAAGGTGGATATAAAGCACATCGCCCAAAGTGACAGTATGCAAGGCAAAGATTTAATGCTCGAACGATGAACTAAGGTGGTATTTGGTGAAACGCCAAACAAGAAAGGCTGACTTAATCTAGTTATCCAACTGAGGTTCAAACACTTGAAGCCTAGAGCATCACAAAGGTGAGCTAGGGAGCGAAAGGCGATTTGCCAAGTGAAGTAGGCGAGCCCGACTAATGTCGCTGATTTGGTTGCGAAGTGGATTTTTGGGCCAAATTTTGGGAAAATATAAATAGCCTAAATGATAGAGTTTTAAGGGAGTTCAATTAGAGTGTTGAACAATTGAGTTGAGTAGAAAGTTTTGAGAGAGGCGCATTTTACTTTTTTAGAGTACTTTTCCTAGTCTTCTTTGGGTTTTTCAATTTGAATCTTGAATTCAATAATTTGAAGTAAAATCCAAAGTGGGTTTACTCTTAATTGTTTTATTTCTAGTTACCCATGACTGCTTTCATGGAAGGTATACTTTCTTTACCATTTGTGATTTGTGACTAAAACCCCACGATCTAGGAGGGGCTCTAATGGGGGTGGGTGTTAATTTAATGTAGTGGGTATTATGATATGCTCTATTTTGTTGCTGTTCTTGCATGAATTTGGTCTAATTATCACGGATTAACTTAAGGGTTAAGGTTGCAAACTTAATTCCTACTTCTGATCTCCAATTGATGCTTGAAAACGATTAATTGGAGTGGATTATTAGTTCAATACTAGTAATTTAGGTTTGATGTTCTTGACTTGATCAAAAGAGAGGTTATGGGTTGGATGTATTTGCCATATTCTTGAAAGGGGGGGATAGAGTAAAGTATTAGGTTATTAAGAATTGACATAAGATTAGACCGAAAGGATATTCTAGCGGTAGATGCTTTGAGATCGAAAGATGATTAGCGTCATTGAAGATAACTTAGCCTATTAATGTATTCACATAACACATTTAATCTTATATGACATTGATTTCGAATCCCCGCATCCCTAGATTCCATGTTAATTCTTGATTTCATTTAAATCTTAGTTAAATAGAGATAATTGAAAACAAAAACTTTATATTAAGTTGGTGGTACAATCCACCCAATTGTTCTTACCACTCCAAATGAGTTGATTTAAAATCCAAATCTCTCGATAAATAATTCTCCAAGATATATCGTTCCCTATGGGAGTTGACCCCGACTCTTCACCGGGTTATTACTGATTACAATCACTCACCTTTTTAATTGATTTTGAAGGGTGATTTGAACGGAAATCGCACCTTTGACGGGGAGGGGAAGTTGAGAATTCTAATTGAGAAATTTTGTTTTAATTTGGTTTATTTATAGTAGAGCTGCTATTTTGTGTTGTTGTTGGCTGATTTGCAGGTTGACAAGATGAGTGACCATGAGAGTGACAGTGATAGTCACTATGGTCAAAATGATATATGGGTGATTTAAATGACATTCCCATTAATTTCATTCAAAGCACATGAGCAGTTTGAATACCTCCTACAATTGGAAGAACGGTGTTTCACATAATCGGTACTTTGATCCAATTGCTCCAGATGAAAGGAATTTTTAGGGGCCTATCTCATGAGGATCCCCATGAGCACCTTAGGAATTTAAGGAGGTGTGTGGACCATTTGTGTTCAAGAATATCTCCCAAGAATTCATAAGGTTGAGACTATTCCCGTTCTCTACAACGTGAGAGGCTACAAGATGGTTGGCTTAGTTACCAACTGGTTCTATTACTTCGTTGGATGAGCTAATAGAGGTGTTCTTGGAACAATTCTTCCCACCCTCAAAGATGGTTAAACTTTGTCTCCAAATCTAGAATTTCAAAAGTCTTGGAGGTGAGCCCTTGCATAAAACATGGTTGAGGCTAAAGGTGGGAACCAAGTTGGAACAAGATAAAGATAGTGGGTGGAAAGATTGGAGGGGTGGAAATTGGAGAGATATGGAGGTGGATAAAGATAGATATGCACCTCCCCATGATCATCCATGCCCAAAAGATCCAGTTGGTCTAGAAGGGAGCAAGATGAAAGACATGCTTGTGAGGATCTATAACAAGGTTGAAGGATCCAATAAGGTGTTGAAGGATTTGAAAAATGACTTCCCCACTTTAACCCAAATGGTGAATTCACACTCAGTTTTGATCAAGCAGCTGGAGACCTAACTAGGTCAAATTGCCACTCATCTAAATCCAAGGAAAAAGGGAACTCTGCCTAGAGATACATCCCAAACCCGTCTTGCCACGACATTAAATAAGACGCTTCTTGGGAGGCAGCCCAAGTCTTTACTTTTGTTTTTATTTTCTTTCGAATAACGTGCATTGTGAGTACAAGTGGAGAAGATGTTTAAAGATAAATAAGGGCAGATTAGACGAGGTCATAACCAAAAGGGTGATGCACCGAAAGCACTAGGAGGAGTGATTCTTGGACAAACTTTGAGCATGAAAAGGTGGCTAAGTACATTGTCAAGATCGGCGCGTAGAACTCCAAAGGGTGATTCACCGAAGTACATAATGTAGACTCTATTTTATTAAGAAAATATAATTAGACTGGTTTTAAGAGTCGCCACTTAATTTTTAAGGTAAAATTAAGAAAACTGGTTCTAGAAAGATTAAAACATGAAATCAATTGAAGAATATTTAAAGGGGGTTCGGGGTTCTTATTAGCATTTCAGGAAGGGTTTGAAAGCACCTGAAATTCCCGCTAATATGCGGTTATTCGATAATTAACTATTTGACTAAATTTATTTGACTTAATTTGAATCGAACAATTTTATAGTTAGGGCCATTTTAAGAAAAAAAAATATTGAAATATTACCTAAGTGAAATATTTTGTAAACTTATTTATTTATTTATTTTTTAAGTCAAGTAAAAGATGAATAATTTGGTTAAGTAATTAGTTCAAAATGGGTATCTTTCGGGGATTTGAATTTTTAAAATTTTAAGGTTAAATAGCAGATATTGACAAGTAAACAAATACAATAAAACAAAGAGGGAAAGAGACTTCAGCCCAAATCTGGTTTTCTGTCCACCTAGGCCAGTACTTGGGCCTATTTTTGTTTTAGGCCTTTAGCCCAATTCTTACCACCTTTTGAACCTGTCCTAGACTAAAATTTGGAGTTATTTCTTTGAGCCTTAGGTTCATCTTCCACCTGTCCTCGAATCTAACAAGATAATTGATAAGTGGGTTTAGGCCCAATAATAACAAAAATGTAATTTCTCGAATTTGTTGGGCCTTTAGTCCCATTTCCGTATACACTAAGTGTATACTAGTGTATGGAATCCTGTATATTGGCTCCGATTCCTGTTCGTCAATTTTTTGAGGATGATTTCCTCGATTCCAATGGCTGGCCGACTCGAAAGGAAGGATTTGAGCCTCTATGGCTCATAATAAAATGCACGGATAATCGAAGGAGTCCGATGGACTCACTCAAAGGTTCATGCAAAGAAACGAAAGAGAATAGTTAATAAATAAATTAAGGCAAATGATCTAATATAACCTCAATATAGTTGAAAACAACAAGACTCAAGCATAAAAATTACTACTCAAATACATCAAGATTCAAAAAAAAGGATTCTGCTCTAAAATATGAGTAAAACACACTAACTGAACTAATCATGCATGATACTAAAGGGACATTTCCACACACTCTTAAGAGAGCACAAATAAAACTTATTGCATTTTTACTAAACAAACCCCACAATAGATTAAAGAAAGACATAATTGACATACTTCCTCTTAACAGTAAAGGAGTAAGAGAATGCAATTCTTAACTAATCAACCTAAATAGTCAAAACAATATTATTCCCAACAATTAATGAAAAAAGTGCAACAAAGGCAACATGATACATCAATAAACTTCAACACAAATTTCACATGCCTATGCATTCACTAAAAAAAGGGTAGACAATATATTACTTGGATATGAACCAATCGACTAAAACTTTTCACCAAATTCTGACATAATAGTCATACTTATCCCAAAATAAATACATTTTTATGTAAGAAATGATGTTGCCGTCAGTTATTCGAGCGAAAGAAGACAATAAAATACGAAATCACAAACAACAGAGAATGGAAAAGGAGTTACCAACACCTCAAAACAACCCAAATATCATTAAATTGAGAGCAACCTGGACGCATACATGATGACTCAATTCTAGCATGCTTCAACACACAAAGAGAAAAAGATACTTATGGATAGTAAGCTTATGAGAGTAGGAAGCAAAAAATAAAGAGTCCAACACAAAACGAACATTCCGTTGACTTGAAATAACTAGTTCGCCTGCCTATTCTACTTATTTCAAGCAAATCGCACTCATTACAAAATACTGGACATGAAATCTAACAAAAATAAACAACCAATGGTATTCACAAACAAGATTTTAGAGACCCAAGATTCTAAAAATGGACTAGGACATTCTGTCCAAGAACAAGCAACTCGGAGGAGAAAATAAGGAGGCAAAAGCATTCAAATTCATAAAAACTCATACATGGTGATTCTGAGCTTCAAGCGGGAGCATGATTCACCACCGTTGCTACGCAACAATAAAAGAGAAAGAAACTAACTCAACTTCGTATGACATGCTTTAAGTAATACAAACCAAAGAAGCACTGCAATAAATGAAACGAAGCTTCTTGAAGTGAATAACAAGTTGACAACGCTCCCAAATTTCAGCATTCAAACCGCTTGAGAAATAGAAGAGATGATTTGAAATAAGGTTTACCTTTCACGGGGCAGCAAAATAAGGACATGACGAGTTAGGGGAAAGAAGCGAGTTCCAGCACACAATCACAAATGGAAATGAAAACCAACACTTGAGAAGAGTCCTGACTTCAAACAGACTTTGGCAGTGATGATGAACGAGCTAGAGAAGTAATACTCAGGCTAAAACTGGTTCCCTTCTGCCTTTTTCGAGTATATTTCCCTTAATATTTTTATAACTTTTGCTTAAACTATTCTCAATACTATTGCTTAGAAAAAAAAAATGCCCACCCCTGCAAAAATAAAAAAGAAGGGAGAATATGTAAAAGAATTCTAGAGTTGGGTTTTTCGGAGGGAAATTGGATAAAAAATTTGGATTCAAGGGCCCATTCCAATTTCAAACTTAAAAAAATCTTTCACAATTAAGGGAGGACAACCTTTTTTTGAAATTATCGCTCCATTCTGAAAGAGGAAAGGGGGACAAATGGCAAAGATGATTCTATTTCCCTTGGTTGTGACGTGGATAGATCTCGTAGCTGCAAGAAAGATTCTGCAGGCTGATCCTGCTGTACGAGCGTACTGCTTGGGAAAGGATACCACGTGGAATGCTTTCCGTTTATCTCCGTCTCAACTCCGTGCCCCTTCGTGAATGTTGGAGCTGGAAAATCATACACGTCGTCTGCTTCTATGCTTGACGCTGTGTAGTTCTGTTCGTTTCTACTGATGGGTTATCTTGAGACTTGAGGTTTTGGGCCGGGTCGAGGGAAATTGGGTCGGTTGGGAATTGGAGTTGTTAAAGTCAAGTGGGCTGGGAAATTGTTTGTTGGGTTGAGAGAAAAAGAGGTGTGTTAGGCTGGGATTGTTTGGTATTGCCAGGGATTGCTGAAAGTTAGAAAAAGGCCCAAGATTTGTCTTCTTAAAATAAGTAGGCTAGAATTGAATTTTCTTTGGCTATATTAATCTAAATTATAGCCAATCGAAGTCCCGAACATAGCAAAATTGAATTAATGAGAGAAATTGGCTAAAAGTTAAGCAAGACGATTTAATATAAATTAATTAATGATTTTCTTAATGTCAACAAAATAAAATAATTAACTTAATTATAAAATAAATAATTTAAAATATAAACCATTATATAATTAAAATAATTTGCCAAATCTTTAATTAAAACTAAATTTTTTTGAGACGATTTTTTGAATATTCATAAGATGACATAACTATGTACATATATATATATATATAATATACATTATTTGAAAAAATATAAGAGGCAACCAAACTATTAAAAATGACTCGCAAACTATATTTTTTGAAATTTTATAAAACTAATTATTGTAAATCATTTGAAATTGAAGAAAACTCAATGATTAATCTATATGTGGAGGTCCAAAATTGGGTGTCAACAACTGTCCCTCGTTTTACTTGGACTGATGCAAGAAATTCGAGGAAAAATGAAATTGACTAATCCAATTTTGACCGACCACATCTTCATCTTTCGGAAAGGGTTTTGGTACGGACTTTAGGAATTATGGTTAGACCCCAAAAATGGGTTTCCTACACATTTTAGGCTATATGAGAATTCGGGCCACTTGTAGTTCGATACGCTTTAATTTGACGCATGATTTGAAAGAATTCAAAAGTCATCCGGACATCGAATTATGGAGGGGCTGGAATGCTCGAGAATAAGATTTAAGAGCGAATGATCTAATGCGGCCGAGTTTCAACACTGATGCTGCCTACATATCCTTAGACCTTAGGAATCAGGTTATTTGTATTTCGACTCAATCGGTTGAAAATGAAATCTATTATGCAAGATATGCTTTGGTTTTGGAGGAGTGACAAGTAAGTCGAGTATGAAAAGAGGCTTGCAACCTTTTATCCATGAATGTGGCGTGCTTCACACTCATAATTAAAAAGTTACACAAAAATAATTTCCAAAGCTCTTGATGCATTGTCACTCAGATTGGAAAGCTGCTTCCGATAAAGACCAAAAATTTCTGGATGCGAAAATGAAACCGACAAACACAAAGATAAACCCACATGCCTTCTAATAGGGGTGTGGTTTGATTATGATGGAAGTCGCTCCTTTGTTCACGCCGTAAGAGTTTGGCACTCCTCTTTGGATTAAGTCCCAGTTCGCTACTAAGCAAAAGTTCCACGTTGTGTTGTATCCTTTTTAATGTCATCCGCACCTGTGGTTTGTTTTGAGAATTCATCCTCTCGAAACAGACTGAGATAAAACTCATTAGCATAAAAAATGCAATTCAAATGGAGAGATAGTGTCTTTTACCGTATTGACACTTAATTTTTCTCCTTGAACATTGACGTCAACTTCATCGGGTTTGACGTGAAGCAAATAAAACTTGTGTCTCATATTTGCAATATAATCATCAGTGTACCCTTTTTTTGATGTCAAATTAATAAAATAGGCTAATATAATATGTTGATAACCCTCTTGATGTCGTTGTTGATGATTTTCTTTATGTCATTTTTGCAAGGAAAATGCAGCCGATATTAATCTTCTTGTGATGGGTGAATCTCTCTTACGATGCACAACACTTTTCTCTTGCGATGCATGAATCCTTTCTCTTGCGATGCATGACTTCCTTCTCTTGCTATGCATGACTCCTCTACGATGCATGACTTCCTTCTCTTGCTATGCATGACCTCCTTCTCTTATTATGCATGATTTTCTTCTCTTGTTATGTATGACTTCCTTTTCTTGCTATGCATGACTTATTTCTTTTGCTATGCATGACTTTCTTCTCTTGAAATCCATGACTTCTTTCTCTATGCATGATTTCTTTCTCTATGCATGACTTCTTCCTCTTGATGCATGACTTCTTTCTCTTGCAATCTATGACTTTTTTCTTGCGATGCGTGAATCTTTTCTTGCAATGCATGAATCTCTTTCCCGCGATGTATGAGTCTTTTCTCTTGCTATGCCTGACTCCTTCCTCTTGATGCCTTCCTGATACCAGATGAAGATAATGCTTTGCTGAGCAACATAGGTTATCTTCCATGTATCTTCTGGACAATGATATTATCTTAATTGACAATACAATTAAGATGACCCTCAGAGTAGTGGTATAATCTCATTTGGCAATACAATATGAATGGCTCACTGGGTAAGAATATTATCATGTATGATAATATGATGCAGATAAACGTCCTCCAGGTATTTTTCATTGATGGAAAAACAAATAAAATTTCACTCTTTGAGGTTTTCATTTGTTCCATCTCTGAACGTAATTGCATATTCGTTATGGACCTCTCTTTGTTGAGAATCGAATGAAATAAATATTCCCAAATCTTTGATATAAGAAACATAAAATATTTCCTGCATCCATAGAAAAATTATTAGTTTTGGGGAGTTCCTCGCTCTTTTGACTTCTCCATATTCGTTAAATGGAGGAATATTCTGGTCTTGAGGCAAGCTTATGGACATGCATCTACAGAAAAATTGTTAGTTTAAAAATGAACTGATTTGTGTCCCTCTCCTCGATTGTCTGCTCTTTGTTTTGCTATATCCAGTTGATTTCTCTGCTCTCCTGCTTCTTGATAGATAAGACAACATATTTATGAAAAATAATTTAAACACAAAAGAAAAGTTTTAAGGAAAATAGATTTTGAAAAAGAAATATTTGGAAAAGGTCGCTGCCAAGTGTCATGTCATGTCGTGCCTTAGCGAACGCCTTTGAAGTTGATGCTTCGAGGTCTATCTAATTATTTTACGGGAAGTATTCAAAGTTGTTCTAAACTCCCGATGAACCTTATTGAAAATTTTTGAGGTCATCCTCAAAAATTTCTGTCCTAGTTAGTCATCTTGGTGTATCTTTAACTGTTGGTGAACCACTAATGAAATTTTTGAGATTTTCTCAAAAATTCTGTCCCAATTATAATTCTCGATGTGACTTCAGTCCTGACTTGTTGGAGAGATCTTTTTGTTGAGAAATTTTGAGTCCCTCTTAAAAATTCTTTTCCAGTTTCTATTGTAAAGAAAAATAAAAATCTTTCGAGAGATATGACCGAGGCCTTATGGCGTCTACATATCCTGTTGAGGCAGGTATCAGGTCAAACGTAGTTCCCCCTCTTGAGGATTAGTAAAAATAAGAAATTTAAATAAGGGACCAATCGAGGCCGACATAGGCCGCCTATGTATCTCATTCTTGAGAATTCAGGTCGAACGTTGTTCAGGTACAAGGAAAAATATTAAAGATAAAGGGGTGACCGAGGCCGACATAGGCCGCCTACGTATCTCGTTCTTGAGAATTCAGGTCAGACGTAGTTCATTACAAAAGGGATAAAATTCTAAACGTAGACGGTTACAAGAAAATAGAACAATTACAACGAAATAACAAAAATACAAACTGAAACTTCACACATAGTATCGCTTGACAACTTTTGAGTTGATTGGTTTCGGCCATTCGGTGTCATCCACCTCCGACAGGACCAAGGCCCCTTCAGATAACATTTTGCGAACCATGTAGGGTCCTTGCCAATTTGGTGCAAATTTCCCTTTGTACACATCCTAATGAGGGAAAATGCATTTGAGAACTAACTAACCAATTTTGAATATCCTAGCTTTTACTTTCTTTTGAAAAGCACGAATCAATCTCTATCGATACAGTTGACCGTGAAAGAGAACAACCATTCTCTTCTCATCAATCTATGTTAGTTGATCAACTTGCTTGCGAACCCAATCATCATCATTCAACTTAGTTCCTGGATGATTCTCAATGAAGGTATTTCAACTTCGGCAGGTATAACTGTTTCTATTTCGTATACTAACAAGTATGGAGTACCTCCAATTAACGTTCTGACGGTCATTCTGTAACCCAACAAAGCGTATGACAACATCTTATGCCAACCTCTGTGATTATTACTTAATCATTTTCCTCAAAATATTTTTGATATTCTTGTTGGCGGCTTTTACAGCTCCATTTATTTGAGGATGATAAATGGTTAAATTTCGGTGATTAATCTTGAATTGTTCACATATTTCTCTCATCAAGTGACTGTTGAGATTCGCCCCATTATCATTAATGATGGATTCTAGCACTCCAAACCTACATATCAAATTGTTGCGAACAAAATCAACTATAACCTTTTTGGTCACTGACTTATACGAGGCTGCTTCCACCCACTTGGTGAAGTAGTCAATGGAAACCAAAATGAAGTGGTGTTCGTTAGAGGCGGCTGACTCTATTGGACCAATGACATCGATGCCCCAAGCTACAAATGGCTAAGGTGAACTCATAGCATTGAGTTTATGAGGTGGGACTCGAATCAAATCACCATGCACTTGACATTTATGACATTTCTGCACAAACTTGTAACAATCATGCTCCATAGTTACCCAAAAATAACTGGCCCGGAGGATCTTCTTAGGCAAGGTGAGCCCATTCATATGAGTATCGCATACTCCAGCATGTATCTGTTCAAGAAGCTTTGCAGCTTCACTAGCATCAATACATCTGAGAAGACCTAAATCTGGAGTCCTCCTATAAAGGATTTCCCCACTCGAAAAGAAATTGAGGGCCATATGGCATATCGACTTCTTCTGATTGAACGTTGCATTCTCAGGATAAATTTTGGTTTCGAAATACTTCTTGATATCAAAATACCAAGGCAAACTGTCTGGTTCCGCTTCGACATGTGAACAATGGACAGGATGATCTTTAATAGCTATATCCAGTGGATCAATATCACTTGTATCTGAATGTTTAATCATTGATGCGATGGTGGCAAGAGCATCAGCCAACTTATTTTGTGTCCTGGGAGTGTGCCTGAATTCGAACTTGCAAAATCTCTTGCATAACTTCTGTATATACTGCACATACAGTGTGATCTTGGGTTTCTTCATGGCCCATTCTCCTTGAACTTGGTGAATCAGTAAATCTGAATCTCCAATAACCAACAACTCATGAACGTTCATATCAATTGCCATCTTCAGACCAAGGATGCAAGCTTCATACTCAACCATATTGTTTGTGCAAGCAAATTGGAGTTTAGCCGCCATAGGATAATGCTGACCGGTTTCTGACACTAAGAGCAGTCTGATACCTTTCCCTCGGTAATTCGCCACTCCATCAAAGAACACTCTCCAACCTGGGTACGCTTCAGAAATATCTTCACCCACAAATGCAACTTCTTCATCAGGAAAATAAGTCTTGAGTGGTTCATACTCTTCATCAACTGGATTTTCTACAAGATGATCAGCCAAGACTTGTGCTTTTATTGCCTTCTAGGTCACATACACAATGTCAAAATCACTCAAAAGCATTTTCCATTTAGCAAACTTTCCAGTCGGCATCACTTTTTGGAAAATATACTTTAACGGGGCCATTTTGAAAATGAGAACACTCCTTCTTCCCAGTTTCATCATGTTGACCAAGCATGTATCCAAATGAGTTATTTGAGATAGACATATATAGTAACAATTGGCTTCCTTCTCGCGGAGGAACCAACATGAGCGGATTGGACAAATAATTTTTAATGGCATTGAAAGTAGTTTGACATTCTCCGGTCTGCTTGGTCAAAACATATTTTTTCAACAACTTAAAGATGGGCTCACACACCACGGTAGATTGGGCTATGAACTGACTGATGTAGTTCAACCTTCCCAGGAAACTCATTACCTCTTTCTTGGTCTTCGGAGGAGGTAACTCTTAAATCGCTTTGATCTTCGAAGGATCAAGCTCAATGCCTCTTTTGCTAACTATGAATCCCAACATTTCCATCTGGCACTCCAAAAGCATATTTAGTGGGATTTAGCTTCAAATTGTATCGACGCAGGCGATCAAAGAACTTCCTTAGATGAGTCAAGTGATATGAACTCTCGCGAGATTCGATTATGACATCATCTACATACACCTTGATCTCTTCATGAATCATTTCATGAAAGATGGTTGTCATAGCCCTCATATAAGTAGCACCCACATTCTTGAGACCAAAAGGCATTACCCGATAATAATATACACTCAGGGTGTGATGAAAGCTGTCTTTTTTGCATCTTCTTTGTCCATCAGTGATGATAACCCGCATAACAATCCACAAATGACTGCATCTCATGCTTGGCACAATTATCAATGAGAATGCGAATGTTTGGCAATGGAAAATTATCTTTCGGGCTAGCTTTGTTGAGATCTTTGTAGTAAACACAAATTCTGATTTTTTCGTCTTGGCAACCGAAACAACGTTGGCTAACCAAGTCGGATATTGCATCCTTTCCACTACTTGAGACTCGATCTGTTTGGTAATCTCCTCTTTAATCTTCAAACTCAACTCAGGCTTGAACTTTTGAGTCTTTCATTTTACTGGACTGAAATTTGGATTAATCGGCAACTTGTGGGACACCATATTCGTACTCAGCCTCGATATATCTCTGTAAGACCAGACAAATAAATCAATATATTCTCTAAGCAGGCGAACCAATCTCTTCTTTAAGCTTTAGTCAGATGGACGCTAATTCTTACTTCTTTAACACAATTCTTTTCCCTTAGATTCACAGTCTCAGTTTCTTCCAAATTCGGCTTGTGTTGATTCTCGAATTGTCGAAACACTTTAGCAACATGTTTGGATACCTTATTTTCTTTTTCGTGTTCC
The DNA here is from genome assembly GCA_037074985.1 of Solanum bulbocastanum. Taxonomy (NCBI): domain Eukaryota; kingdom Viridiplantae; phylum Streptophyta; class Magnoliopsida; order Solanales; family Solanaceae; genus Solanum; species Solanum bulbocastanum. The sequence continues at coordinate 26,582,469 of CM073604.1, read as the reverse complement.
TCGCATTCGTCATCACTTGCCTCATTTTGTTCACTCGTTTCATGAGATGACATGACATTGTTAGGTTTTAAATTAATATTACTGAAATCATAAACAAACAAAGTTAGGAAAGTAAAATTTAAACATATAAATAAACAAATTTTTAATAAAAGAGACTTTCATTTAGATTGAAAAACAAGCACAAACTTTGGCCATGGCTAAGGACCATTTCGCATTTTTAAACATCTCGGGGAAATTAAAAAAACTCAAAAAAGTAAAAACTACATAAAGGGTGGGTCTCGGGCCTCTTCCGGACTACCACCGATTTTAAAACAAACATAAGCACTTGTCTTTTCTATCAAGATGCACGGCGGATCAGGAGTGTTGTGGAGGTCTAATTTTGCAATTGTTCGTCAGGTTCTACATCACGAATGCTTGATGTCCCAGCCTCTCCACGATGACCACATCAATCTCCTCAAAAAGGCCCAGATTCCTTCCCCGAGACCACTATCATTGACATATTCTTGCATCGAAAATGACTGGTACATAAGAGGAATTGTCCTAGCCAATGCTTGATCAACACTCTTGTTCTTTATCTCTGCTTCGTCATCTGTTGGGACATATCCCAAACCAAACTTTGCTTCTCTGGTAGGAACTTGAATAGGCTCGACAATTCCTTATAAATGCTTCCCCAACCCGAATCCTGGTTTGAAATTGCTCTGGAGCATAACAATAGCAATCATCTTGTACACAGAAGGAATAGGGGGCTATGGAGCCAAATCATTAACGGTGGCATTTATCAGCTCCACCGTGTATAAATCACAATCTCGGGAGACCTCATTGATGATCGACACATACCCATTGGAATGGCTCCCTTCACCATGAATGACCAAGTCCTGGTCTTTCCAAAAAAAATTTATTAGTTGATGAAAGGTAGAAGGCACAACCCCATTCATGTGGATAAACGATCTTTCCAGAAGCAAATTGTAATTGGTACTGATGTCCAACATCTGAAATTCCACATTAAACTCTACAGGACCCTATCGTGTCTCTCTACACTCCATCGGAAGCTCTCACATTGACTTGGTTTTTTTGAACCTTTCCCAAGTTGAATTTCAGCTGCTTGAGAGTCGAAAGTAGGCAGATGTTGAGACCGGACCCATCGTCGACCAAAACATGATTTATAATTTTGTCCCGGCATTTGATGGTGACATGCAGAGCTTTGTTATGCATCTTGCCTTCAAAGGGCATCTCTTCATCATAAAAACTGATTTGGTGTCCTCGAATGACCTAGTTTATAATGGCTGCTAGATTGTCACTGTTGATATCTACGAGCACATAAGTATCATCCAAAGCCCTCATCAAAGCATACCTATGCATTTGCGAACTCATCAATAAGGCCCATACATAAATGTGAGCCAATGTCTTCACCAAATGCTTCACAATCGAGTAATCTTTCGGCCGCATTTTTCTCCAGAACTCCTCGACTTTGGCTTAACTGATCATCCTTTTTGTTTGGTCCTTCTTCTGCCCTCCTTGAGCCAACTCTTTTGGTGTGTAACACCTACCTGATCTGGTCATTCCCTAGGTATCAGCTATTTCAATCACGAACTTTGGTCAGGAAAGAGTTTCTCTTGGCACTAAGGAAACAACCTTCTTGGGTGTCAGAATCAGAAACTCTTTCTTCTCTCTAATGCTCAAGGAAGCTACAACCCTTTCCAGTTCATTAGGAGTTATTGGAACTATTGCCTTTGTCATGCACCAATCATCATCTGTCTCTATCATATTGATAATGACGCCTCCATGATTTGGCAAAGGTTTATTGCTGACATTGGGCACGACTGTCTGGAGAGAGAACACTTTTTGGTCAATCAGATTTTGGATCTTATGCTTTAGGTTGATACAGTCCTCCGTATTATGTCCAACACCGTTGGAGTGGTATGCACACCTCTGATCAGGTCTGTAAAACCTTGAGCTAGTGTCAACTGGCTTGGGCCCTACTAGATGAATATATCCTACCATAGTTAATCATTCAAACAGCTTTGTTCGGCTTTCAATGAGTGGAGTGAAATTTCTAGCGGGCTTCTTCTCAAATCTAGTATCGGGGGGGGGGGGGGAGGGGGTCGTAATTGCCTTATTAAGGGGGAGACATTTGATGATAGTTTGGAGCGTTTGGACGGGGGGCTTGATATCTTGGATATGAGTTGGTTTGATAATTAGGCTGTGGAGCTTGGTAGTTCGAAGAGGTATTTTGGTAAAGTGGAGCTGGGGTTTGGTATATTGGGGGAGGCGTTTGGTAATTTGTTTGAACGTTGGCACGGTTAGGGCGACGTTTCGATAGTGATGAGATGGAGTCTGGTAAACTAGAGGGGGAATTTGGTAGATAGAAGGGGAGTTTGGTAGCTAGGAGGGGGAGTATTTTGATAACTGGGAGGAGGTATATTTTGATAGCTGGTGGGAGGGGTATTTTGATAATTGGGGGGGAGGGGTATTTAGGTAATCAGCCTGTGCATAACAAGCCGGGTACGAACTCTGTGAAGGTCGAGAACGACCTTGGTATGATGAAGATTTCCTTAGGGTCTTCTTCCCATCATAAGAGATAGAAGACACATCTTCTCTTTTCTTCTTCAACAAACCCGAGGATCCAGGCGAGGCAGCAACACGAGCAATCTTCCCTGTTCTTAATCCATCTTCAATAGTCTCACCTACTTTGACTATCTTAGCAAACCTTGCTCCAACGAGCAACATGATTCTATCATAATATTTGGGTTCTTGAACCCGCACAAATACTTCGACAATCCCTATATAGGAGGCCGAACTCTAGCTGTCTCCTTTCTCCATCTGTATGTAAATTCTCTGTAACTTTCATTTGATTTCTACTTTATTTTTTCTAAGGAATAACGATTAGGAACGATCTCCATGTTGTAGGCAATTTGTTCGATAAAGTCCTTAGCTAGAGTATTCCAACTAGACCACTATATTGTTTCATGAGACGTAAACCATTCCAAAGCCTCTCCACTCAGACTTCGGCTAAAAAGTCGCATCAGTAAAGCTTCATCTCTTCCAAATCCCATGAGTTGGTCACAGTATTCCCTCAGGTGCGCTAAGGGGTTCCCCATTCTTTCGTAAATGTTGAATTTTGGCACCTTGAACCCTTTCGGGAGGTCCAAATTTGGATGAATGCATAAGTCATCATAACTCAAACCAGTGACTTCAGGAATACAATGCAACTCTTTTATGGCCTTTTGGATCTCTTCCTTCATATCCAGTTTAGCGGCCTCTTCCTTTCACCTCTACTCTCTCTCTCGCTCCTCATAGTGGTCGAGCTCAGAACCATTGGTGTCATGCTCATTGGGGATCGGGATTTGGAAAGTGGCTTTTTGAGGTAGGGGTTGAGTAATGGAGGGACTCTGGGCATTTTGAAGGGCTTGATAGTTTTGAGGGAAAGCCTGGGGGCTGGTATACTGATTTAGGTGAAGGAGGGAAGTGTGCAGCTGGTTAACATTTTGGTTTTGAGGGGGCGGACAAGCTTGGAGGTTGGCATTTTGAGGAGAAAGTAGCGCTTGGGGGTTGGTACTTTGATGAGGAGGTGGTGTTTGGTAAGAGACAGAGGCATAATGGGGATTTTGGGTGGTTAGGTCGATGGTTGAGGGATTTTGAGCAGGATTGGAGGGTGGGTTTTGGGTTTGTCCTACGTTTGAAGGAGGAAAGTGAAGTGGAGGCCTTCCGTTTGCTGGAGTATTGAAAGCAAAAATCGGATTAGGCATATCTTTCCTTATCTGCATTTCGACCCTCATCTTGGTGATCTGCTATGTCAGCTGCATAATTAGTTCATTCTGTTCAGGATGACGGGTTGAGCCACGACAACATCGGTAAGGCCAATCTCCTCATTGTTATCACCCATCACTGCTTTTCCCTTTTGTGAGTTTTGACCGGGGAAGGAATCTTTAGGAGCCTTAAATCTTGTGAAGTAGGGATGATCAACCATTCTAAGTACCTGTAGGAGAAAACAACTCAAAGGCAAATCCGTTAGTTTTGATTGAGAACAAATAATGCAAATTATCACATAGAGGGCATATAAACACATAAGAGTTGCTTCGTTTGAGAACATGTTAACCTATGATTAATGGGACAGATTTTTTGAACAAATAGAAATTTGCTCGTTTTATTTTAATGCTGTGATCTATGGAATCGTGCTAAGGGCATGGTTTCAAAATTTCAATCCCAACGGGATCAAATGTTTCATCATCCATTTTGATAGGGGACAAGACCCCATTTTGAACCAACCCACGATAGATATCCAACAACGACTCTTAAAATGCATGAAGAAGTGACAGTAGAACATAATATATTTTGTGACTGGTACACTGGACTCTGGTTGGTCACATGTAAGAAGAGTGTTGCCACCACACATATGGGGGATTTTCCCAATCCTGATTAGGTTGCGGATCTTGACCTTGAGCTCCACACATTCTTCTGTCGTATGCCCATCTCGGTCCGGATGGTAGGCACATGTTTTACGTACATTCCCCAGCTCACCCTCGAAAGTGGTTCTTTTGAGGGGTTTCAGGATGCCTTCAGTCTGAAGATGCTCGTAAATAAAAGCACATGGGACAAATTTTGCTCCCACGCTATATTCCTGTAGATATGCCTTGAGGGTGATTTTCTCATTCCCTTCTTTACAACATCCCTGGAAAGGAGCTTTGTAGGTAATTTCTTCCTCAGGTTTTTAAATAAGAACTTCAGGTCCAATGCCTTCGGGACCACTGACGTTGGCCTCTTGGTTGAAGGAGGAGGACCTTCCACGTAGCTTTTGGAGCCTCCTAGTTGTATCATTGTTGAAGACATCGTGTTCCTTCCGTATTCGTGTTCCTTCCGCATAGAGGCTGTCTCTTCATTCATGATGGCATATCTTATCATCTTAGCCGCTAACTCCGCGTCTAGTGCCGCATTTACTGCTCGTGTGACTGCTGTGGCGAAGTCCACCTCTATTCTCCTTTCTTTGATTTCTTAGATCTCTTCTTTGAGCCGCTGCAATTTATCCTCAAATCCTCCTAAGTTAGCTCCGTCTCGACATTCTTGCCTTTTTCATCTTAGCAGCAGGTTAACCTTTCCTGAGATGATAGAATACAGTTTGAGATTTGGTGGTGGGATTTAATTCTAACTAAGAAACTCAAGACTCGGGGAATTTTGGTCGAACTTTTGGTAGTGACTTGTATTTGGTATTGTAGAGATTTTTTCAGAAAATTTTGAAAAGGAGTGGGCTAAAATATCCTCATCCAAAGCAACAATATCACATAAACAGTTAAGGAACACAAATGGATAACGCGTGTCCTAAACAAGTTTGGGGCCCTTTTGTGCCAAGGGTAGGCCTAGCATATTTGGCAGATGTACGTGTAGAATTGAACCATTTTGTTACCCCAACGCAAATTTTGCATATATAAAATGATGTTCAAAAAATGAAATAAGCAGGGGAAGTAGGGAATAAATGGGAAAAACAAAAGGAAAGGCCCACGCAGTGGTCATTTGAAAAGAGAACCAAAATACAAGAAAGGCAAGCCCACACAGGGGCAAATAAAAACAAGTACACATAGAAAAACCCACGCAGGGGCGAAGTCCACTAAGATGTCCCTGATGGCCCTGCTTCTGATCCACTCCTCTTGTTCTGTGCCACAAGATGCTGAAGCCTATATTTAATCATTAGCAAGTATCTGTCGCTCCGACGGCCTTTTTCTTCCCAGTCTTTGAGACACATTCCATTTTTCTTATCTCTAATCCATAAATTGAGCTCTTCTAAATCGCTTCTCAAGCTTTCTAATTCTTGGGTTACTCTCTCGAGGGCATATTTATCCTCCTCTTGCTTTCGAAGAAATTCATTGTACATTTCCTAAGCTTTCATTTTTACCTCTCTTAATTCTATCAAACCTTTGGACTCCTTGTCCTCCAACCTGTGGTAAATGTTTGGAACTGGGAGGAGATACCTTGTAAGTTGTCTTTTAACCAAGCTTTGTAGGTTTCATCATACCCGACATTAAATCGGTCCACGACAATGGTGCTTTCATTTATTCGTACTGCTTTTTTCCATTCTCTCAGCATCTTTGAAGCCTCATGCACTCTATCATCCCCGATGTCGAACACATAGATACAATAGTATGCATTTGTCGGTGTAGTTTTTTTTCTTCTGAATTATCTCAGGACCCAAATGGGTGCATAAGGGCGGATACCCAGAATACCTAGTATAGGAAGTACTAATTGTATGTGGCCCCGTACTATGACATCTTTTGAGATGAAACGGTTGAACATCCACTGAATATCTTCTTCTCTCAGCTCGGAGAAAATCTGAGCCCATCTTTCCCTGGTTCTCCTTTTCTCCAAATCTGCCCAGAATAACTTATCATTCAAACTCTTAAGAGCATTATGCTCATCGAGGGCATGGAGCTTCTGAGTCCCATGTACCTTTGCCAAATGACTCATTATCCACCATTGGAGGAGGAGGTTACAACCCTGAAAGTAATGGTGCCTTTCTTTATACTTCCCTAAGGCACGGTATATGTCGGATAGGATGACAGGCGCGATGGGGTAATACTTCACTTGATTCTGATTCTCATGCCCATCGAACAGACTGTTTGCGAGCATGATTATCTGGGTGTTGATACTGAGGCTCGAGCCTTAGGGAAAAACCATATTACCTAACAGTGCAATAGTGAATGCCAGGGGTCTGATCCCATCCCATTCTCTAAAAATAACCCTGAACTCTTGGTTATGATTTTAGTAGAAGCTTGCATGTCCAAATCTATTATAGAGATCCCTAAAAGCGATGCTTGACCCAAGGGCCCAGTTGCGCAATATAGAGATCCCTCAAAGCGATGCTCGACAGTAGGCTTGTTAGGGATTAGGATGTCCTCCTGTTTTCTTACTCTTTTTCCAAGCCCTGTACCTACTGTGTCTATGCCATTCCGAATTTCCTCAATTGTCGGAGTGATTTCCATGGTTCCAAATTGAACACCATTCTTTCATTGTCCCAGCAGCCGATGTGGATTTCAATCAATTCAGACCATCCGACCATATTGATGAGCTCAGTCAAGGCCCCTACATATTTGTTGAGGTCCCTTCTGTGAAGTGCATTGAGGTCGTTGTACCATAACTTGAGCATATTTAGAGCCCTTACAACCATCTCTAATTTGGGAAACTGAGTCATACCTACAAAACAGAGCACAGTTAAGATTCCCCCACCCTAAAAAGGTAACAATCAGGTTTCCACACATACATCTTTCAAATGTCAACTAATATGATATGTGGTTAGGTCGTGGACCTTGGACATGATTTTTGGCGATTTTACTAATGGACTTAATATGCCTTGGGTATTAAGCTGTCTTAGGCTAATGCTTAGATTTGGATTTGGTTTCACTTTACTCTAGGTTGACTAGAATTGGTTTAGAAATGACAGTTACCTGAGTTGGACAAGCAACGGGGTGAAGCCTAATAAACGACGTTGGATGACCACCAGCCAACTATTTGTTTATTACTTTCAAAGAATTATACTTGTGTTTTATTTTGAAGGACTGCCGTGGTAAGCCACGTAATCGTCTTTTTTCCTAATGCAATCTATTTGTCATTTGGCGGAATCGGATGCCATGAATATCACAATTTTATAATATACGATAATTTAAACAAGTAAACAATTAAACACATAGCCAAATAATCAATCTAAAGGTTAGAACCATTCAAATCCCCAGCGGAGTCGCTATTCTGTTTTATTAAGAAAATATAATTAGACTGGTTTTAAGAGTCGCCATTTAATTTTTAAGGTAAAATTAAGAAAACTGGTTCTTCAAAAGATTAAAACGGGAAATTAATTGAAAAATATTTAAAGGGAGTTCGGGGTTCTTATTAGCATTTCGAGAAGGGTTTGAAAGCACCTGAAATGTCCGCTAATATGCGGTTATCCGATAATTAACTATTTGACTAAATTTATTTGACTTAATTTGAATTGAAAATTTTTATAGTTAGGGCCATTTTAAGGAAAAAATATATTGAAATATTACCTAAGTGAAGTATTTTGTAAACTTATTTGTTTATTTACTTATTTTTTTAGTCAAGTAAACGATGAATAATTTGGTTAAGTAATTAGTTCAAAATGGGTGTCTTTCGGAGATTTGAATTTTTAAAACCTTAAGGTTAAATAGAAGATATTGACAAGTAAACAAACACAATAAATCAAAGAGGGAAAGAGACTTGGGACCAAATCTGGTTTTCCTATTCGCCTGGGCTAGTACTTGGACCTATTTTCGTTTTGGGCCTTTAGCCCAATTCTTGCCACCTTTTGAACCTGTCCTAGATTAAATTTTGAAGTTATTTCTTTGAGTCTTAGGCTCATCTTCTGCTTATTCTAGAATCTAACAAGATAATAGATAAGTGGATTTAGGCCCAATAATAACAAAAATACAATTTCTGGAATTTGGGGGGAGGGGGGGGGGGGGGGCTTTAGGCCCATTTTCGTATACACTAGGTGTATACAAGTGTTTGCAATCCCGTATATCGGCTTCAATTTCTATTCGTCAATTTTTCAAGGATGATTTCCTCGATTCCAATGGATGGTCGACTCGGAAGGAAGGATTTGAGCCTCTATGGCTCAGAATAAAATACACAAATAAACGACGGAGTTCGATGGACTCACTCAAAGGTTCATGCGAAGAAACGAAAGAGAATAGTTAATAAATAAATTAAGGCAAATGATCTAATATAACCTCAATCTAGTTGAAAACAATAAGACTCAAGCATAAAAATTACTACTCAAATACATCAAAATTCGAAAAAATGATTCTGCTCTAAAATATAAGTAGAACACACTAACTGAACTTATCATGCATGACACTAAAGGGGCATTTCCATACACTCTTCAGAGAGCACAAATAAAACTTATTGCATTTTTACTAACCAAACCCAACAACAGATTAAAAAAAGACATAATTAAGACTTAATTGACATACTTCCTCTTAATAGCAAAGGAGTAAGGGAATGCAATTCTCAACTAATCAACCTAAATAGTCAAACCAATTTTATTCCCAACAATTAATGAAGAAAGGGAAACAAAGGCAACAAGATATATCAATAAACTTCAACACAAATTTCACATACCCATGCATTCACTAAAAAAATGGTAGACAATATATTACTTGGATATGAACCAATCGACTGAAACTTTTGACCAAAATTTGATTTAATAGTCATACTAATAACAAAATAAATACATTTTTATGTAAAAAACGATGTTGCCGTCATTTATTCGAGCGAAAGAAGATAATAAAATGTGAAATCGCGAACAACAGAGAATGTAAAAGGAGATAACCAACACCTCAAAATAACCCAAATATAATTAAATTGAGAGAAACTTGGACGCATACATGATGACTCAATTCTAGCATGCTTCAACACACAAAGGGAAAAAGATACATACGGACAGTAAGCTTATGAGAGTAGGAAGCAAAAAATAAATAGTTCAACACAAAACGAACATTCCGTTGACTTGAAATAACTAGTTTGCCTGCCTATTCTACTTATTTCAAACAAATCGGACTTATTACAAAATACTGGACATGAAATCTAACTAAAAATAAAAAACCAATGATATTAGCAAAAAATATTTTAGAGACCCAAGATGCTAAAAAGGGACTAGGACATTCAGTCCAAGAACAAGCAACTCGAAAGAGAAAATAAGGCGGCAAAAGCATTCAAACTCATACAAACTCATACAAAGTGAATTCGAGCTTCAAATGGAAGAATGATTCACCACCGATGCTACGCAGCAACAAAAGAGAAAGAAACTAATTCAACTTCGTACGACATGCTTTAAGTAATACAAACCAAATAAACCCTCAAATAAATGGAACGAAGCTCATTACTTCTCTTGAAGTGAATAACAAGTTGACAATGCTCCAAAATTTCAGCATTCAAACCGCTTGAGAAATAGAAGAGATGAACTGAAATAAGGTTTACCTTTAATGGGGCAGTGAAACAAGGACAGGACGAGTTAGGGGACATCTACGAGTTCCAACACACAATCACAAAAGGAAATGCAAACCAGACACCTGAGAAGAGTCTTGACTTTGAACAGACTTTTGTAGTGATGATGAACGAGCTAGAGAAGTAATATTCAAGCTAAAACTGGTTCCTCTCTACCTTTTTCAAGTATATTTCCCTTAATATTTTTATAAATTTTGCTTGAACTATTCTCAATACTTTTGCTCAGAAAAAAAAAATGCCCACCCCCACAAAAAGAAAAAAGAAGGGAGAATATATAGAAGAATTCTAGGGTTGGGTTTTTCAGGGGAAAATCGGATAAAAAATTTGGATTCCAGGCCCATTCCAATTTCAAACTTAAAAAAATCTTTCATAATTAAGGGAAGACAACCTATTTATAAGATTTTCACTCCATTCTAGAAGAGGAAAGGGGACAGACGGCTGAGATGATTCGATTGCTCTTGGGTGCGACGTGTAGCGATCTCGTTGCCGCGAGGATGATTTTGTAGGGTTCTCCTACTGTACGAGCGTACTTCTTGAGCGAGGAGACCACGCGGAATGCTTTCCTTTTATCTCTGTCTCGATTCCGTGTCCCTTTGTGAATGTTGGAGCTGGAAAATCGTGCACGTCGTCTACTTCCATGCTTGACGTCGTGTAGTTATGTTCGTTGCTGCTGATGGGTCTTCTTTCAGACTTGAGATTTTGGGCTGGGTCGAGTGAAATTGGGTCGGCTGGGAATTTGAGTTCTTAAAGTAAGGTGGGCTGGGAAATTGTTTGTTGGGCTGAGAGAAAAACAAGTGTGTTGGGCTGGGATTTTCTGGTATTGCCAGGGACTGCTGAAATTTAGAAAAAGGCCCAAGATTTGTCTTCTTAAAATAAGTAGGCTAGAATTGAATTTCCTTTGGCCATATTAATCTAAATTATAGCCAATCGAAGTCCCGAACATAGCCAAATTGAATTAATGAGCGAAATTGGCAACAAGTTAGGCAAGATGAGTTAATATAAATTAATTAATAAGTTTCTTAATGTCAACGAAATAAAATAATTAGCTTAATTATAAACTAAATTATTTAAAATATAAACCATTATATAATTAAAATAATTAGCCAAATATTTAATTAAAACTAAAATCTTTTTTGAGACGATTTTTTGAATATTCATAAGATGACATAACTATGTACATAACTATATATATATATAAACATATATATTATTTGAAAAAATATGGCCAAACTAATAAAATGACTTGCCAACTATATTTTTTGAAACTTTGTAAAACTAATTATTTTAAATCATTTGAAATTGAAGAAAACTCTATAGTTAATCTGTATGTGGAGGTCCAAAATTAGGTGTCATTAACCTTCAAGTTTGGTCATTGTTCAGGCATGTTCGACGAGCTTAAGCTCCAGGCCGTGATATGCCAAACACGTTCGATGATGTTAGCAAGTGCATCGAATGGGTTTGCTATAAAAGGGCCCAGCGTTCTTTTATTATCAAAAATCAAAAGCCATTAAATTTTTGGAGCATTTTCTATTCACCTCTCTTACATTGTGTATTTTGAGTGATTTTGTGCCTCATGTGAGTGTGTTGAAAGTGCTAGGAGTGCATTTGATAGAATCTCAAGTCACGATTCCTAAATTTCTTGCTTGTTTTTTGGCACTAAAGTTGGTGTTTCGACTTCTCGTTGATGATTTTGAATTTAGATTGCATATAGGGTGTGGGTTTGAGTCCTCTAATAGAGATTAAGTGTTTAATTTTGTTAGGTAGCATCATATTGTGGAATTTGAACTGTATCCATGTGATTTTGACTATGAATGCCTATATAAATGGTAAATCATGGTTATGTTGGTTATAATGCTAAATGGAGTCGATATACTTGTTGGATCTGTGTTTAATTGAATGTGAATGAAGTCTGAGTAGCTCAGTGTTGACACATTGCATTATTTTTCATAATGATAGACAAGGTGACTACTTTCTTATTATCAAATCGTCAAGTAGAGCAACACTTTGTGATAAATGGGGGAAATCTGAGTACCCATAGGTAGAAAAACATATAAGAGGGTTGTAATTGTTAGGGGAAACTCGTATTTGTTAAGCATGTTGGATTTGAATTTGAAATAAAGGCACTGGGCAGAAAATTCCAATTTGGTGAGCTTGTCTTAGCTCGCCAAGGAAGATGGGCGAATCGTCGAGTAAGACCCAACTTGCCTTCTTGAGCTTATGCATGTCCTTGGGTACTGTCCCATTTAGCGGGCTTGTCTTAGTGCATCGAATTCATTTGCCGAATCACTAAGTGGGGGAGGTTATTGCCCTTAATGCCCGTGTATTTCCCTTTTGCACTGTCAGTTTTGGTGGACTTGTCTTAGCCTATTGAAACCAACTCAGTGAATTACCAAGTTGGCATTGTCTAAGCCTTGTCTTCCTGATCCATTAGATTTATGCTTCTATCTAATTCAGCGGGCTCACCGGAGCTCGCCGAACTTGTTTGGTGATACGCCTTCCCATTAGGTGAGCCTCAGGACTGTTTTTAAAACTTGACTCAAAATGCTTTAAATTTTGACTAACCTTCACCAATCGTGTGCTTTAATGTGTACACTGTAGGCAATGGTGAGAACAAAGGTTAAGAATGTGGTCCACTCTAATACTGAATTAGATAAGGAGTCTCCTCCTCCTCAAAATAAACAAAAGGGTCCCTCAACCAATGCGCCTTCTGAGGCCTCAAATACTCAAAAAATCAACCATCAGACAACTACCAGCGAGGGTAAAAAGTAGTGGCATCATATTGCCAAGAAGCAGGTGAATATCCTCTCAAAGTTGGTCTCACCGTTACAGGACCCCAACATTACTTCGCGTGTTCTCTCGATTATAGCTCCAAGAGCTTTTAATATGCTTAAGGCGGATGGGGAACATACAATTTTAGAGAAGCGACACCTTTCTACTAATGGGTTTATGAGTGAGTACCCTACAATATGGAGAGCAATAAAATTCCACAAGTTAGAACAATTCACAAGATTTAGGCAACCATACATACCCAAGTGGCTATGAGAGTTCTATGATGCCTATGCAAGGGTATTTCTGAAGAAGAGGAAAAGGACTATCTAGAATATAGTGGATGAAGACAAAGCATGAGGAAATATGGTGCAGTGTCATAGCATTGTGATTAATGAAGTACTGGGCACTGCAGACAATCTGATTGATGAATATAAGACCCAGATGGCCACACCTTTGGATCAGTTGAAAGAAAGGCTTGCCCCTCTAATATTCGGTTAGTCTACACCGTATTGGATGGATGAAGGGTCCAAAATTGAAAACAAGGACCTGAGCATAGTGGTGAGGTACTATTTTAGATTTATTAGTAGCAATGTGATGCCCTCCCAAAATAAGTCTATACTTAGGCATCCGAAGGTCGTGTTAGTAGGTTCCATCATTGAGAGGGAGAAGATTAATATGGGAGAGGGAAGAGATATAACTGTGAGCCAGACAAGAGGAAACCTCTCTTCCCTTCTCAGTGCTCATTCCCAGCTTTGGAGAAAGCTGGAGTCCCCTTTAGATTAAAAATCGATGCCAGGATAATTCCAGTCTCCTTTAGTGATATTCGTAGGACTGAGGCTATGTTTTTGAGAGATGATACTACTTGGAGGAAGCCTCCACCACCAAACTCCACTCCATTGGTCGACCCTGTGACCCTGACTCCTGAAACCAGAACACATGCTCCTTCTATGGAGCAAATAGGTATTCCTACTCCTTCATCTATTTCTTGTATTTCTGATTACCCCACTACATTTGCACCCTCTACTTCTGTGACTGCTGCTAGTGTCAGGCCTCCCTTTTCTCATGTTACCCGTCCTCCCTTGACCCATGCATTTATATACCAGATGGGCAATCTTGCCCGATCAGCAACACTAGGGTCAGAAGACTGCTGGATGACCCTAGAATGGCCACAAGTTGAAGCCAGCAGGGTTCGCCAAATATGATGGGCTGAATACACCTACAGAGTTGGACCTCTACAATAAGAGCCATCAAAATTTCACGTATGCATGGACTTCTTGGCCAACACCTTAGCCTACCCTACCTATCTAACCCTTTCCAACTTCTTTGCATAATCCGTTAACTCATTAAATACTTCCCTCCAGAAGTCATATGCACGTATAACACTTGTAACTCATTGTTCAAACCTTTCATATACAAATAAATTATCTCCTCCTCATTGCCGAAAATTTGGAAAGAATAATGAGACAATGAATGGAAGTTACACTCATAGGCTGCAACAGACATAATACCCTACTTAAGTGCCTGAAACTCATCCTCTTTGCAATCCCTGAGAGTACGAGGCACATACTTCTCTGAAAATAGGGCATGAAACTAGGCCAATGTTAGGATAAGTAAAACAGATGAATGACACTCCATATAAGATCTATACTACTCCTTAGAATCCCCGTGCAGCTAAAAAGTAACAAATCTCACTCCATGTTGTTGCATAATACCCAACTTATGAAAGCTCTTGTAACAATACAGGATGAACTCAAAAGAATCCTCATTCTCATAACCATGAAACACCTGAGGTTTTAGCTTTAATATCTTAGTCAACACCTAATGCCCATTTCTGGTCATGACAATGCCTAGTATGGGATAAAAGAATCCATTAGTTCACAAAGTTTCGTCCATCATGGGAGCATTGGTTACAATAGGATGAGCACCCAGAGCATGAGTAATCATCACATTATGAGTGACTCCAGTACCTGCTATCCTACTTAGGAAGGCCAACACCTGTTGAACAACCTTATAAGTCATAGGGGAAAGACCAACACACCCAACCTATATCACTTTCTTGGGTTCAACATCCTCCTCATACCCTGCCTCCATGTACTCCTTAAAACAAACCAGGATGGGGGAGGGATCTTTTGCCTTGGCCCAACTCTTGTCTCAACTCTACCCCTGGTTGGTGTTTCTCTCCCTCTACCTCTTCCCCTTCATCTTCCTTACCCCTTCCCCGCACTCGCATTGCTAGTTCTACGAGAAGAGATAATACTCTCACTATTTTTCATCTGGTGATAACCATCTGTGGACACTGAATGAAGGAGTTCAGATGCCAATTGGAATCTTGGGTTAGCACTCTCTTAAAACTCTACCTTTATGTCCTCTTTAACATGAAATTAGGATCAGGGAGAGGTTACCGGTCTCGGCCTAACTGCTTCCTGAGCTTCACCTCTAGTGGGTGTTGCTTTCCCTCTACCCCTTCCCCTTCATCTAACTATTCTTTTCCTCACCCTTACACTGCTAATTCTGCAAGTGGAGCTAGTACTCTCACTCCATTCCGTATAGTATCAACCACTTATGGATAAAGATTAAAGAAGTTTAATACTAATTTAGATCGCTAGATACCAATTAAAATCAAGTTATAGCATGGAAGAAAAAAGAAGATACATTTTCCTAGAGTCATGTACCCTTTTTATAAAATGTACATACAACTCTGTACCATTCTTGAAGACTCTACTAGACCTGTTTCAGAACGGCGAGACCAACGAACCTAGGTTTCTAATACAAACTTTTTCACAACCTAACCCATCATCAAAAGCACCCACACTAAACCCTTGGTGGGAGAACGAACTATCTACTAACATACCATTAACTAAACAACAAAAAAGAAGTAGTTCTCAACACTTTAGAACAAGTTTTATAAACAAAAATTGTTATCACCAAACATTGCAGAAGTAACCCACATGAAATTGAAAATTATATACCAAAACATCTGTGTAATTGGGAAAGCAACCCCAAGAATAAATAGTCTAAGTTTGAAAAATAGACCAAAGGGAAAAAAGGAATCTATAGCGGCTCGAATGAAGCAGGTCAACCTTGGATTCAAAAAGTAGTAGAGTCACAATTGAGGTTGGGAAGCAGCCGCCGACATTTTCCCTGTACTCATCAAAGAAAAAGCAAGTGCATCATCAGTACACAAAATCTATAGTGTTCTAGTAGGATCATCGACCAACTCTAGTTATATGAAATACGAATAGGTGACCACAAGTTAATAAAAAAGAGTTAACATAAACAAATAAAATGATCAACACATTACAACAAAACCTACTTGGTTCACTTTTGTAACCCACACACACCTATCACATGTACGTGACGTGCTACAAGATCCAACCATTGGTAAAATGTACATGACGTGGTACTCGAGCCAACCAAGAGATATTATATACTAGGTGTGGTACCTGAGCCAACCATTAGTATTTACCATGTATGGCATCGAGCAAACCGACAATCACAATCACATTCACAATACATAATTTTCACACCTGTGCACCTAAGTAAACACATTCATTGCATGAGATTGACACAAGCTAACACTTAAGATTATACTTCTTCAATTTCCCTAGTCATACATTATACAGATAATACTAACGAAGTAGTTCGCAAGCACATATAACATAAACAAGAAACAAACAACAATCACACACCTTGAATCAAATTTGGAATACTCTACAGAACTTGAGTTTTCCCTTTGTCATGATACCTAGCTTGTTGTTGGTCAACAAACAATCAATATAACATATAATCATATATAAATGGCCTAAATATACTCGGATTAAATCATATTCCCTTACCCTATGCCAATTTCATGATAATTCTACCCAACCCAGGGTTTTTCAATAATTAAATTAAACATCTACCAGTAACATCACCACCACATAATTTGAGACTCTAGAATAAAAATTTTAAATTAGGGGAGTAATTTACTTACCTTTACTATGATAACGATGGAAAACATTTGAAATTCTCCTTAGGTACCTATTCTTCCCTAAAATGCAATTTCCAAAGTAATGAGCGATTTTGAGAATTTTTCAGCATTAACTATAACTAACCCCACTATAGAGGCCCGATCTTGCTATAGTGACAAAGTTATAGTGGGATCTCTAACCATAGAGGAAATTAAATCAACCTCTATAGTTTCCTGCATGGGACAAAGACTCAGAAATCCTCAAAAACTAGCCTATTTCATGACACACCTTCGAACCTAAACATTTCGAACCAAACCCTCCACGTCAAGTTCGATATCAGGAGTTATATTTATCCTAATTCACTTTTGAAAAGTCATATAGACTCCCTAAGTCTTAGAAACAAGAATAATAAACTTCACTTAATTAGATGTTGCAACCATTCCTTGCCTTGAATCACCCTGACCTTACCTCACCTAGATTTTGTCCAAGCCTAGCCTAACTTGAAACTCACTAATATTTTCTCGCTTGTTTTCTTTCACTAAAAGTTTGGACATAATGATGAGGGAGGTCCTTAAACTCTTCAATAAACTTTTTGGTAGGAAAACTGTTGGTTTAGGTGGTGACTTCAGACAAATTTTGCCAATTGTTAAAAAAGGAACAGGGCAAGATATTGTTAATGCTAGTCTAAATTTTTCCTATTTATGAACATTTTCTAAAGTCATGGAGATAACAAGGAATATGTGATTGTAGAAAATTCAATTAAACTCACATTTGGATGAATCAATAAATTTTGTGGATTGGATTTTGGGCATTGGTGATGGAACATATGAAAGTTTTAATGAGGAAATTGAAAAACTAAAAATCATAGATGATATTCTCATAAGTACTTGTGAAGATCAAATATTAGCAATTGTCAAAAGTACATATCATGATTATTTTAGTAATTCCAGTGATACAAATTATCTAAAACAAAGAGCAGTTCTAGCACCAACTCTTGATATGGTTGAATCAATCAATGACTATATGATTTCACTTAATCAAAATACTAAAAGGACTTATGTGAGTTTTGATGCTGATTGTTTGTCCGATCATTATTTTTTAGTATTGGATAATATACATAAAAATTGTACATTCTTTACATTTTTGTGCTTAATTTACATTTTGTAAAAGTATATTTATTATAATGTTAAAAGGTAGTATAAAAGAAATAGGGTAATTACAACAACTAATAACTAAGGTTAGTTTGAATAAATATTATAGAGAGAATAGGTTTATCGTGATTATATTAGATTTAACTCGACTAATTAAAGGTTATAGTCCCAGGGAGATCAATGATTAAAGCCACCATTGCTGAAAAAAAATCTAATTAATAGGTAAAGGACCTTTACGCTTAGGCAAGTTCTTATAATTTTGTTGTAAATTGGCCCTACTGAAGTATTATTTTTGAGAACTCCTTATCGTAGCATTTAATATGGTAATTCTAAATTTGATAATAAGCCAGATACTAATTTTGTACTAATATACAAAAATAAAAACAAACACAAAAACAATAAAAGGTCTATATAGATACATCTTTAAGATTCCATTACGTCGTTCATGCTAAATTGTTTACAAAATAAAAATTTTAAGATTATATTGCAAAGAGTCATTTCTGGTATAGGCAGATTCATTTTTGTAGATTACAAAGTAAATCTTTTAAGGAAAAATTGTATGAAATAAAAAACTATTAATTTAAATTAAATGGTATATCCATAGTTTCTTTAATTTGTAATTCGCAGCAAGCATTCCATGTTTTTTGCCATCCCATTTGTATACTGAAATATACAAATAGACCAAAATATACAAATGCAGGACCCATTTGTATAAAATACAAATGTAGGACCCATTTGTATACCAAAATATACAAATAGACCAAAATATAAATGCAGGACCCATTTATATACCGAAATATACAAATACAGGACCCATTTGTATATTAAAATATACAAATAGACCGAAATATACAAATGCAACACCGATTTGTATCCCAAAATATATAAATGCAGGACCCATTTATATACCGAAATATACAAATATAGGACCCATTTGTATAGAGAAATATACAAATAGACCCAAATGCATATTTTTTTATGTAATGTATACCAAAATATATAGATTAATAGCCATAGCAAACATAAAGTTTGCTATGGAGCGCAATTATACAAACTATAGTTATATCATACAAATATGATTTTTATGTTTGCTAAACCTAAAATTTATCATCTTTTAATAATGACCCATCCTAGATAATGTTTTTCGAGGAAGAAACTTTGTAAATATTTCAAGCTAGGATAGTTTTTGATGAAAACCTAGTGTTGTAGGATTTAGAGATCGTCTCTATAGACTACACCGTGGTGTAATGAGTAATGATTTTAATTTTTGATTATTTTAGTTGAGGGACCTAGTGAATCACAGAAACTTTCAAAATACAAAATGGTTATGTAGAACTTCAGTTATAGTGATTTTTGCAATGGGGCATATTTGTGTTGTCCTAATGTTTAGTGTGTGTTGTGAAATGGGCGATTTTGAAAACTCTGTCCAAGTTATTGCCTATATTTGCCAAAGTGGGACCCTTGTCGTCATAGAATTTAGGTGACCTCTAGCAGCCATCTAACAAGCCAAGGGATCGCTATAGCAGCCACTTGGTAGCAACAACGGGACCACCATAGCGATCAAGTGGTTGTCATAGCAGCCATCAACGGTAACTTAAGGTCTTCTTTCGATTATATACCTTATTTTTTCCTAATATCTAATAGCTTTTTCTTAGACTTGAGATAGATGATTTTCCACCAACTAGGATTTTTTTCACCGTTGAGGTAAGATGATAACTCTCATCAAACACCGATTAACACATTTAATTCATGTGAGCAGTAGGATGGATTTATGATGGAATTCTTGGGTTTGAGTACTAAGTTCATGATTTGATGAAAAATACCTATGGATAGTCCTAAATGGGTGTAAAAATGATTGTATAATTATGGTATACTGAGTTATATGTTTGAGAGGAATAAGGGTAATCATAACCTTCTTGTTGATAAGTGGCTCATGTTCGAGGTGAGCTTCGAGAAGAGTGATCATCTATATTCAAAGGGTCGTGTACTATGTCAGTACCGTACATTGATGAAGTTTCTCCCCTACTGGTCATGGCTAGATAGGCATAAAAAACACCCTTAGCATATGTGTACACCAATGTTGTTGCTTGAGTTTATTATTGAAATTTCTGAGTTTTCTTTGATACGTTCGGATAATTGATTATTGTGTGACCTATTATCTAATTTGGTCTATCCTATTTTGGTTAGACTTGTTGGTTGGTAGTTGGTTTTCTTTGTGTTGAATGTCTGGTTTGCTTGTTGTATGACTTATGTATTGTAAGTTTCTAATTGAAGTTGGCCTATGATGTCTACTAGTACATAGTGGCTTATAATGATACTATCTTATGCATTGTCCACATACCGCTGGCCTTCATCCGGTTCATAGAGTGTGGAAGAGGTTCTGGGGTCGGAGGCACTTAGGGTGCTTGTTCTGCTGCTTGTGCTAAAGGTGGTGTAGGTGTCGAGAGTACTGGCAATATCTGGTCATTTGCTGACACTGAATCATAAATTGGAGTCTGAGAAACCACATCATCCTCACTCTCAGAATTAGATGTGGTGAGGTGGGTGGAAAATATGTCCATGCTCTTAGAGCTAGATCTGCTCGAACTGGGCTCCGTTGGCTGCTTTCCCTTTCCTCGACCACTTGCTTGAGTGGGTCGAGGTCTAGTAGATTGAGGTGGTGCAACCTCCGCTACAATACCAACCCCTTTAGCCTTCTTTCAGGGGTGGTGGACCCTTTCCTAGAACTTTCGGTCTAGCCATATCTGTCAAAATGAGCATACAAAACAAATGTGGTTGCAAAGGGTTAGTGAAACAACAATTTTCAAAAAGTTGCAGGAAAACTCGCCAAACTACTCAGCGAGCTACAAGGATCTCGCCGAAAGTTACATAACACAATAAACAAGAATTCATTTCAACAAGATGAGACACACTGTAATTCAACAAACACGCCGAATTCAATTAGTGACGCAAAGGATCCTCGCCGAAAGTTACTGATCAATTCAACAAAAATAAGCTTTAGAAATGCGATGCTAAAGCACTTTGGTAGGTCTCCGAGTCAACTCGGCGATCAAAAACCTATCACCAAAAGTTAAAGAGTTAAACTACTAATAATTCAAGTCAAGTAGGCGATAGAAGGGTCATTAAACGATCCACCGAGTCACTCAGCGAGCTCGACTCAGCTCGCCAAATGGCTTGGTGTGTCAAATTCCCAGCCTAATTTCCAATTTTTCAACCATCAGCCTTCGACAATTCAATTCATACCAAATTCTATGAAATTTACACCTACCCACTATTTAATTTCAAGCTAGGGTACTCAGACTTCACCCAATTGATTCAAATTCAACCAAAACAACGACTTTGCCCTTAAGAACGACTTCACCCAATCCATCATTGGGCAAAATCAAGTAGTTCGATAGAAATCGGGTTACTCAGACTTCACCCATTCAAAACCCAACATGCTACAACCACAATTCTAGCAATTTTATTGCAAAACAACTAATTTAGGCTAACCAAATTCTCTAGCATGCTTGATTACAAATTCAATTTCAACGAGCATTTTTTTTTACAAACCATCAAAGAACAATCAATCCAAGAACTACTCAAAAACATGTTCAACGCAAACTTTGAATTCACCGAGTGAGCTCACCCATTTGCCTTTTTCTCCCAAACTTTGAATTCCAACCTAACACGTCCAACAAACGTTATTCAAATGACATAAAGTAAAACTTGGGTTGCCTATCAAGAAGTGCCTTATTTAACGTCGTGGAATGACGAGGCCATGTAGTGATGCCTCATTTTTTGGGTTCATAAAAGTGTCACTTGGGAGACCCCCTTTTGGTCTTGGATTTAAATGAGTCGAGATCTAACCCATATGCATTTCAAACTGCTTAATGGATATTGAGTGTGATGTGATCATTTGGTTAAGAGAAGAGATGTCATCTTTCATCTCCTTGAGCACTGATTAACGCTTCAAAGACATTTCATCTAATTCTAAGCGTCAATGATCGCTAGTTAGTATATAACCCAACCAAGTGAGTTGGGGTCAATCCCACAGAGAGTAGTTTTCTTTGGAATTCAAATACAAAAGTAGGGCGGTGTCCTTTTCAGCCGAACAAACACAACACTTAAGAGTTTAACAGTTAAATTTCAAAATAATGTTACCAACCCGTGTCCACAATCTATCAAAGAACAAGCAGATAACTAGGAAACATTTGGGGGTTGAGTAATAAATTTCTAAATTCAACTTAATGGGTGTATATCATTACCGATAATTGCTAATTCGTCACGGGTAAAACAGACTATAAGTAAGGCAATTTTCTCTCGAACAATTACCTTATTTCCGTTGAGTTCTCTCGAACCTCAACAATATCCATAAAATGACTAGCCCACGTTCTCATCAAATCCACTCTTTCAAGCTAGATACAAAGACTGGCTCTTGAATTTCACTTTCTCAAGCTGAAACCGTTAAGACCCACTACTAAGGATGCCAAATTACTACATTGGTTCTGTACTTCTCTCTCGAGCAAGCACAAAACTCATAAATCTATCACACTAAATATGCAATAGTAAAGTTAAACCACTGTAATAATTCAGACGCGCTTTAGAATAACACCAAAAATCACTAATCGATAACACCCATTCAGTAAAATGCAATAATTGATCACATTGTCAAACCCCCAAGGTTAGGGTTTTAGCCAATCATGATGAAAAGATGAAAATAAATACCTGCCATATTTTCCATAGCTGGGTAAATGAAATTCGAAAGTTAAAATTAACTAAAATCTTCTCTATTACAAAATCCCAATGGAAAAACCTTGCTAAAATCACTTGAAATCCACAATGGTAGTGTTTTTGCTCTTAATCTTTTTTCCTCACGGTTCTGAATACTTTCTCTCTCTTGCAAAAGTCAATTTATACAAGTCTGATGTGAATCTTTTTGGGATTAATCGGCGAGGAAAGTCGGGTTTCGCCGATCGGTCGGCGACTCGTCGATCGTCCTTCGTCTCATCTTAATTCTTCTTATCTTTTTAGTCTAGCCACTGTATATTTAGGTGAGCCAGATCGGGATCACCGTTTCATTCCGCAATTCACTTTTTTGCCTTTTAACTCTTCCATCAGCACTTATCTGGATTTCCATCAGGACTTTTGGCGACGAGGTCATCCTTTGCTAATGTGCTCGGCGACACGCTGAATGGAACTACTGCTCGCCGAAGTTACCCTCAATCTAGTCTCAGTGTTTTGTTACTTTTGGTGATAGAGGAGTAGCTAGGCGACTCGTCGAGTGATCTTGACGATGACTAGGCTTGCTTTTCTTGATTCTTTCAGCTTGCTTCTTTCCACTTTGTCAATTAGTGTCCTTGCTTTGTTCCTCAATCCATATACCTGTAAATCAAGGTTTTACATCAGTTATTAGCATAAACTAAGCATTTAAGGACACTAAATCATAGTGAATAAAGCCCTAAATGAGTCTAAATTTCGGACTCATCAACACCCCAACTTAAACTTTTGCTTGTTATAAAGTAAAACTCAAGTTCAGCAGTTCAAAAAGGACGTCTCAAACAGTGCTACACAAGACTCAATCATGAATGCACACAACAAAACTCAACTTAATCATGTAAGGATCAATTGTTCACTCAAAGATTCAAGTTGTAACTCACCATAATCAAAGATTCTCAAGTTCACAATACTTGCTTCAAATGCAAGTTCAAACTCAACAAAGTTATTCAAATTCCGTCACAAAGAGATGATTCCATATTCACACATTTGTTCAAACACTCTATAGTTTCGTAATCACATACAACTCTCACACTTACAAATATGAACACATGCATGACTCCACCCATAGGTTTGCCCTTATTTTCCAACCAACATTAGTTTCAGCTCATTCAAGATCAAAAAGGTCTTTTCAAGGCTTGTAATGGGGCTGAGTGTAAAGGTATGTTCATTTAGGTTTAGTGGCTGCTATTCTTATGAAATGTGGTATGAACAACACTTTCTTACCTTTTATTCATCATTCTCATTTATGCTCAAAATTCACCCCATTATTCACTTTCCATGGAATACTGGACACCCCATTTGTTTTGCAACTTTCACAACTTTAATCCACAACTTTTTCATTCTTTTTCTTTTTCATTCTTCTTTTCTTTTTCTCTTTTTTTATGTATGGAGAGGTTCCATCTTTCTCAAAACCTGGGTCAAGAAGGACTTCTTTGCACTTCTTACCTTATCTTTTTACCACACCCCCAATTTAGGATTTTGGCCTAAGTTGGCTATTCAAACAAATAAAAAATCATGAGGATTATGGGTGAATAGATAAAGAAAGGTCATAATTGCATCAAGTTTCTTCCAAGAAAAGGGGTAAGGCTTAAAGGGTGTTCAAGCAAAGTTCACACTCACAAGGTTGGCCACAAAAGAGGTATAATGTCAAATTGTTTCACTTTTCAAAATTGTTGCCTAAGATCATTTCAAGAGCTTGCATCACTTAGTCAACCGAACCAATGGGGTAAATTCTAGGTGTCATCACACAAAGTTCATGGTAAGATTATCACACAAGGCATTGACACCAATGTCAAACAAGACTCCACACTTTCTCTAGTGTGCAATGTTCATCATAAGAGACTCATTCGATGATTGGCTAGTTACAACGAGATGCACAAAGTTCACACATTGTTTATTCAACTTCATTTGGCCTCATCGTAGTCGTGCATTCATTTTTGTTCGATTAAGAGCACTATTCAAGTCATCGATATTGATCATAACTAATAGTCAAATAAATAACTATTTTCGAACAAGAAAGGGACTTACTGACCAAACACACACCCCTATCAAAAGCATTCAACATTGTACTCAATCTGATTAGAGAACAAACACTGCCAAAAATAACAAATAAAAATAAACTACTGATATGTAAACATGCAAAGCAAGGTGACAAGGAATCTTGACTAGGCACCTATTTGGCGAGAAGTTGTAACAGTCTTCGAACAACTTGATGACTCGCCCAATGATCAGGATACCGCCGTTATTTCCAATGTGCACCACATTCAGGAAGGGGCGATAGGTGTAGATATTGAAGAGTTTGCCAAACCGGTCGACGCTTCGCATAATGGATTTGCATCATCGCCGAATGATCTATTGTGTTAGGCCATTAGAGTTGGGGCAAAAGGGTGGAGAAAATTGGGTCGCCCAATCACTTCGGTGAATCGCTGAGTAATGAAGTTTCTTGCCTAAGGTTCTAGTATCACAACTCCATTTTCAAAGCCTAGAAGGTGGACTAGGTCGGATTCGTTGAACCGATCGGCGATCCTCCAATGGTGCCTTCACCTCGCACAATTTCTTGCACCTGCAAAATTAGCGAACATTATTGGAAGTACAAACACTTAGGTTGCCTCCTAAGAAGCTCCTTATTTAACGTCGTGGCATGCTGTGGAAATGCTCTCAAGCATCTTCCATATACACCACTTTAATCAGAGAAATCTCTTGGCATTTGCCAAAATACAACTTCAAGCATTTCCCATTCACTTTAAATGCAGGTCCCTCTTTACCTTCGACTTCAATGGCACTATTTGTAAACACCCGTGTTACTCTGAATGGACCTGACCATTTGAATTTGAGCTTTCTCGAAAAGAGACTGAGTCGAGAATTATGTAGCAAAACCCAATCTCTTACTCTGAACTCCCTCTTAAGGATTCTATAATCATGCCACTTCTTCATCTTTTCCTTGTAAAGACCTAGACTTTCATATGCCCTAAAACTGAATTCGTCCAGCTCATTTAGCTGATCGACTCTCTCCTTTGAAGTCTTTGGTTAGTCTATATTTAGAGCTTTCAATGCCCATAATGCTTTGTGTTCCAATTCAACCGGTAAATGGAAAGATTTTATGAAACCTAGCTGATACGATGACATACGAACTGGTGTTTTGTATGCGGTGCGATATGCCCATAGGGAATCATCAAGCTTTCGAGACCAATCAGTCCTATTTGTATTCACCGTCTTGGCTAGGATACTTTTGATCTCCCGATTCGACACTTCAACCTAGCCACTCGTTTAGGGACGATATGGAGTCATCACTTTGTGTTTCATTCCATATTTGCTCAATGCAGATGCAAAATACTTGTTGCAAAAATGGGATCCCCCATCACTAATAATAGCCTAAGGAGTACCAAATCTAGCAAAGATGTAGCGTTTCAGGAATTGAACAACACTTTTCCCTTCATTGTTTGGAAGTGCAATAGCCTCCACCCATTTAGAAACATAATCTACGGCCACTAAAATATACTTATTGCCAAACGAACTCAAAAATGGACCCATGAAATCTATTCCCCAAACATCAAATAGATCAACTTCTATAATGGGCGTAAGATGCAACTCGTGTCTTTTGGACACTCCACCTTGTTTCTGACATTGAGTGCACTTTTTAACAAACTCATGAGCATCATTGTAGAGGGATGGACAGAAGTAGCCACTTTGAAGGACTTTAGCAGTTGTACATACACCACTATGATGACTCCCAACTGGTGAAGCATGACAAGCATAGAGAATTTTGATAGCTTCTTCTTCCGGAATACATCTCCTAATGATATGATCTTCACACTCTCTGAATAAATATGGTTCATCCCAAAAGTACTTCTTAACATCAAACAAGAACCTCTTTTGTTGGTAGAAATTCAGTTCTTCTAGCATTAAACCACACACTGCGTAATTGGCAAAATCAGTATACTAAGGAGGTTGTTTGAGAGTTACCGTGAATACCTATTCATCGGGAAAATAATCATTTATGTCGATTTCTAGCTCGTCATTTTCCTTGCCTTCCAATCTTGATAAGTGGTCAGCCACCTGATTTCCACAACTTCTCCTATCTTTGACTTCCAAGTTGAATTCTTGCAATAGTAGCACCCACCTTATCAATCTTGGCTTGGCATCCTTCTTTGCCATCAGATAACGCAGTGCAACATGATCAGTGTGAACAACTATTTTAGTACCTAGAAAGTATGTCTGGAACATTTCAAATGCATATACTACCGCAAGTAATTCTTGTTCTGTGACTGTATAGTTACGTTGAGCAATGTTTAGAGTTTTGCTTGCGTAGTAAATTGGGTGAAATAGTTTGTTGCATTTTTTCCCCTAATACAACACCTAATGTCATGCCGCTTGCATCACACATCACTTTGAAGGATTCTGACCAATCGGGATTAATGTTAACTAGGGTGGAGACCAATTTTTCTTTTAATCACTTGAACGCCACCATCCAAGCATCATCAAAGTGGAATTTCACCTCCTTCTCCAAGAGTTTGCATAGAGGATGTGCAATCTTTGATAAGTCTCTGATGAACCTGCGGTAAAAATTGGCATGTCCCAAGAAACTACGAACACCCTTCACTAAGAACTATATCTTCCTTCACCATGAAGTGGCAATTTTCCCAATTTAGGACCAAATTTGTCTCTACACATCTTCGAAGAACTTGTCCAAAGTGTGCTAAACATGCTTCAAAAGTATCACCACAACCGAGAAGTTATCTATGAATACCTCCATTGAATCTTCCACCATGTCAGCAAAAATAGATAACATGTAACGTTGAAATGTTGCTGGAGAATTACATAACCCGAACAACATCCGTTTGAAGGCAAAAGTTCCATATGGGCAGGTGAAGGTGGTTTTCTCTTGGTCTTCCGGAGAAATGGAGATTTGGTTATAACCGAAATACCCATCCAAGAAACAATACCAATCTCTCTCTAAAAGTCGATCAAGCATTTGATCCATGAAAGACATAGGAAAGTGATCCTTTTCGTTGCACGAGTTTAACTTCCGATAATCTGTGTATAATCTCCATCTAGTCACCGGTCTCATAGATGCAAGCTTTCATTTTTCATTTGGGATTACTGTGATGCCTTCTTTTTTCGGTACACATTGCACACGACTTACCCATTTGCTATCCACAATAAGATAGATCACACCTACGTCCAACCAATTTATTATCTACTTTTTCACCACCTCTTGCATTTGTGGGTTTAATCTCCACTAATGTTGAACACTCGGTTTACAATCCCTATCAAGCTGAAATTTATGAGTGCAAATGTCAGGAGGAAGACCCACTATGTCAGCGATAGTCTAACCTATAGCTTTGATATGCCTTGTCAACACCTTAATGAGCAATTTTACCTGCTATTCAAGAAATTCAGCTGCAATGATCACCGGTATGATGTTATCTGCCCCTAACAAAGCATATCGGAGATGAGAAAGAAGTACTTTCAACTCCATATTTGGTGGTTCTTCTGTTGATGGCTTTGCGGGAGGAATTTCTCATTTTTTTAGATCAATGTCCAACTTCAATGGAGTTTTTGAATACCCCCCCATACCTAAAAGAGTAGCTACTCCTCTTTGTAGCCTTGAATTTCGACCTCATCATAGTTGGCAAGCACTGCTTCAAGTAGTTCACTCATACACATCAAATGCTGATACTAGCCACTGCCTCACTAATAACATCAACAGTAGAAACCACATAAATATCACTTGGTTGCTTCATTGACTTACAAACATTAAAGTTTACTTCATCTTCATTCACTAGAAACTTCAGTTCTCCACTTTCAACATCCACCAAAGCTCTCTCGGTTGCCAAGTATGGTCTTCCCAAAATGATGGGAATTTTAGCATCTATTTCACATTCTAGAATGAATAAATTAGCCGGGAAAATAAATCGGTCAACCTTTATCAAGATGTCATATAGTATCCCTACAGGATGTTTCACTGATCGGTTTGTCATCAAGAGTCTCATTGTTGTGGTTTTTGGTTCACCCAACCCAAGTTGTTTATAAATTACATATGGCATTAGGTTGATGCTTGGTCCCAAATCACATAGGGCTTTAGCAAATTGGAGCATGCCGATGGTGCAAGGAGTGGTGAACGCTTCGGGATATTCTCTCTTTCTGATCAGCTCCTTAGTCATATTGCACTACAACTATGAGAAACTTCGATTGTCTCAAAATCCAAGCTCATTTTCTTTGTGACTAACTTCTTCATGAACTTGGCATAACCCGACATTTCCAACAATGCTTCTACCAGAGGGAGACTAATTGATAATGTCTTGAACATCGATAAAAACTTCTTGAACTTCTCATCCTCATTCTTCTTCTTGAGACATAGGGGAAATGGAGGAGATACTTTGGGTAAAGGTTGATTAACTTTTGGGATTGGATTGTGTTTCTCTACATCTCTTTGTGGCCCTTTGGCAATGCTTTGATGGATGGATATTTTCTTCTTCCTCCATACCTTTGTCTTCTTCATGCATTTGAGCTTCTTCATTGCTCGTCACATCACCTATTGCTACCTTTCCCCTACGAGTAACCACAACCAGCCTTCTATCATTTTCTTCCATTGTCATTTTTGGTTTCAATTGTGCTGAAAGTAAACTCAATTGACCTTCAAGTATCTTGATTGCATCTGCGTGAGAGTTCACTTTATTATTCAATGATGAAGAATCATCTTTCATCCCTTTTAACAAATCATCCAAACCTTCAACTTTATCAAGGATGCGTGACAACAAATCATTCACCTGGGGACTACTTGCGCTCCTTTTCGACTTTGGGCTCTCACTCAATTGAGTGTGGTCCTCTTCATGGTCATCTTTCCTTTTCCATTAGTGACTTTGCTCAGCCCAATCTTGATAGTATCTTCTTTGCTCTTCCCCTCTTGTGATAGTTCCAACCTTGATTCCCACCACGCTGTAAAAAGCATAGATGGATATATCTCTTGAAATTCCAACTTTGATTCTCCCTCGGCTTTGAATAACCAGAGGAAGAACCCTCCTTAACTCTAAGCATTCCACTTGTTCCCTTGGGCTTTTCCACATTCTCCAACACATGCTCGTGGAATAGCTCCATTTGGGTTAACATTTTCTTGATGTTCTCATCCCTTTCTCTTTCCTTATCAAGTTTCTCTTGTGTCATTCTAAAACAAAAAGGAGAGACTTGATCCTCTTGAGTGTACCAAGCTTGATTTATTTTCGTCATGTCATCAAGAAGAAATGAAGCCACCTCAAATGATTGCAACATTATTCCCCCTCGTACTAATTGATCAACCACTCCTTTATTAACCAAATCAAGATTTCGGTAAAAATATTGGAGTAGCAAATTGTTTGGTAGCCCGTGAGTTGGGCATTGAAGTAAGAGTTTCTTAAACCTCACCCACGTTTCATGGATGGGTTCACCCTCCCATTGCTTGAAACCTTGAATGTTATCTCTAAGTTTCATCATCCTTGATGGGGGAGAAAGAATATCGCATTGAATGCCATGATCAGTACTTTCCATGATGTGATGGAATTGCTTGGTAACTCGGCTAACCACTTGCTAGCCTCCCCCATCAAAGATAGTGGAAATAACCCGAGCCAGATTGACTCTTATGACACATTCTTGAATGAAAATGGGCTGTACACCTTTATAAAATTCCTTACATGCTCATGTTGATCTTCGTGATCTAGCCCTCCGTAGAGTCCCCTTATTTGGAGGAGATGAAGAGTCATGCTAGTGACCTTGAATATTGCATTCCCTTTAGTTTGTGGTAGGCAAATAGCACCCATTTCACCCGGTTGAGATGGGTTGTAAGCACTATTGATATCATCGATATAGTCTGGATGACCTGCTTGGCTACCATCCACCTCTGCCTCACTCATTCTTACTTCTAGTCACCCCACTAAACACAATCATGATGTCACCTAAATCGATTCAACTACAGCCGACAGATTCATAAGTCAAATTTTTATTAAAGAACTCTAAACAACACTACTCCCTGGCAGCGGCGCCATTTTGATTAATGTTTTAAAGACAATTCATCCAATTCTATGTGTCAACGATAGTTAGTATATAACCCAACCAAGTGAGTTGGGGTCGATCCCACAGAGAGTAGTTTTCTTTTGAATTCAAATACGAAAGTATGGCGGTGACCTTTTCAGCTAAACAAACACAACACTTAAGAGTTTAACAGTCAAATTTCATAATAATGTTACCAACCGACATCCACAATCTATCAAAGAACAACCAAATAACTAGGAAACACTTGGGGGGTTGACTAACCAATTTCTAAATTCAACTTAATGGGTGTATATCATTACCGATAATTGCTAATTCGTCACGGGTAAAAAATACTATAAGTAAGGCAATTTTCTCTTGAACGATTACCTTATTTCTGTTGAGTTCTCTCGAACATCAACAATATCCATAAAATGAACAGCCCACGTTCTCATCAAATCCACTCTTTCAAGCTATATAAAATGACTGGATCTTGGGTTTCACTTTCTGAAGTTGAAACCGGCAAGAACCACTCCTAAGGATGCCAAATTACTACATTGGTTCTGTACTGCTCTCTTGAGCAGGCACAAAACTCATAAATCTATCACACTAAATATGCAATAATAAGGTTAAACCACCGTAATAATTTAGACCCGCTTTAGAATAACACCAAAAATCACTAATCAATAACACCCATTCAGTAAAATGCAACAATTGATCACATTGTCAAACCCCCAAGGCTAGGGTTTTAGCCAATCATGGTGAAAAGATGAAAATGAATACCTTTCACATTTTCCATAGCTAAAATTCGAAAGTTAAAATTAACTAAAATCTTCTCTATTACAAAATCCCAATGGAAAAACCTTGCTAAAATCACTTGAAATCCACAATGGTAGTGTTTTTGCTCTCAATCTTTTATTCGTCATGGTTCTAAATACTTTCTCTCACTTGCAAAAGTCAATTTATACAAGTCTGATGTGAAGCTTTTTGGGACTAATTGGAGAGGAAAGTCAGGTTTTACCGACCGTTTGGCGACTCGCTGATCGTCCTTCGTTTTTCCTTAGTTCTTCCTATCTTTTTAGTCCAGCCACTGTAAATTTAGGTGAGCCAGATCGGGATCGTCATTTCATTCCGTGATTTGCCTTTTTGCCTTTTAACTCGCCCATCAGCACTTATATGGATTTCCATCAGGACTTTTGGCGATGAGGTCATCCTTCATTGATATGCTCAGCGACGCGTCAAAAGGAACTGCTGCTCACCGAAGTTACCCTCAATCCGTCTCAGTGTTCTGTAACTTTACGCGATAGAGGTGCAACTAAGTGACTCACCGAGTGATCTCGGAGATCACCAGGCTTACTTTTCCTCATTCTTTCAGCTTGCTTCTTTCCTCTTTACCAATTAGTGTGCTTGGTTTGTTCCTCAATCCATACACCTAGAAATCAAGGATTTTACATTAGTTATTAGCACAAACTAAGAATTTTAGGACACTAAATCATAGTAAATAAAGCCCTAAATGAGTCCAAATCTCGAACTCATAAGCACCTTGTCTGATCCTTCCACCTCATTCAAGATACGAGCAAGCATATCCTCGATATAGAAATTTTAGGAGAAGACCTTGGTTCTTTCGGCTTTTGACGTTCATGGGGAGGCACATAACGATCTTTGTCACCATGTCAATCTCTCTAATTTGCACCACGGTCAAGCCATTCACCATATTGATCTCTCTAACTATCATCGCGATGTCTATTCCAACCTTGATTTTTGCCCGGCCTTAGATATTTCAGACGAGAACCCCCTGCTTAGTTTGCCAAGAACTGCACTTTTTCATTGAACACGGCCTCAAAGTGTGCATCATTAAGGTTTACACCATTATTAGTACTGATTGTATTCACAACCTTGTAACCACTTCCCATGACATGCTTAATCAATAGGTCCATTTGGGCCATCATCTTGGCCATGTTGTCATCTCGCTCTTGGTTCTTTTCCATTTGTTTATTTGTTAGCCCAAGATTTAAAGGAGACACTTGAGCTTCTTTCGTGTACCATGCACGATTAATTTTGGTCATCTCATCAAGAAGGACTAATGCTATGTCAAACGATTGTCTCATGATTCCACCCCAAATGAGTTGGTCTGCAACACCTTTGTTGATCGTATTAAGACTCTAGTAGAAATATAGCAGTAACACATTGTCCGACAACCCGTGAGTCGGACATTGGAGCAACAACTTTTGGAACCTCAACCATGTCTCAAGGATAGGTTCACTATCAATTTGCTTGAAGTTCTAAATATTATCCCTCAACTTAACCATCTTAGAATAAGGGAAAACCCTTTCATAAAATACCTCTATGAGCTCCTCCCAAGAAGTGATAGAATCCCTTGGTAGTTCGGTCAACCACTTCGTTGCTTCCCCATTAGAGAAAAGGGAAAAAATGGATTTGGAATGACTCTTGACTAATGTTCTTAAGGGAAAATGACCTACACATATCCACAAAGTTTTGAATGTGATCATGAGGGTCCTCATGAGAAAGTCCTCCAAAGATACCCTTTATTTGCTATAGTTGCAACATTGTGCTGGTCACATGAAATACCGCATTGCCCAAAGTAGGGGAAATCGAATAGCTCCCGCACTTTCCAACTGATCCTCGTTGACGTCATGCAAATTCTCGATGTCATCATTATTCCAAAGTTTATTGGCGTTACTCTCATCTACACTCATTTCTTCACCTATTTTAGAGCAACCAATAGAACTCAAATAATATAAATCAACTACAATAAATTTAGTTTACAAATATACTTCAATAAAAGAATTCTAAACACCACTCCCTGTAAGCGGCGCCATTTTTGATAACACTCAACCACACTTAATCTAATTCGAAGTGTAGGCGGTCTCTAACAAGTATAAACCCAACTAAGAGTTGGGGTTGATACCACGGGAGTGATGTGGTCAAGAATTCAATTAAGAATTTAAAATGTGTCCTAATCATTTGTAGAAGTAAAGTTTTGCAGTATTAAAAAAATCACAAAGTATCAACGGTTACTATCAAATGGGGGAATTTGGTAACCAATTTAAGAAAAAGATTATTTAACACGGGAAGTGAACAATTAGAGATTGAACCTTAGGAATGTGATTAGTCGAATGCTAATTATTCATAATAGGTAGTTATTAGTTGCTTAAAATTGTTGAATGTTACTGGGTAGGCTAGGTTTTGAATACAATAGTCATTTATCAATCAACTATTGCGCTTCAAGTGAGTTTTTTCAAACCTCAACAAGCATAACTGATTTCACGTATCAAGACACTAGTTCTAGTTCAAGTGCCAACGATTATGAGTAGTAATATAAACCAACTACTGAGTTGGGGTCGAGTCCCAAGGGAATGGTTCGTACTTAAGAATCAATAGAGAAGCATAAATATGCTCAAGTCAATTATAGCTAAAAACATTTACGAAGAAAAACATGATAAATTAAAGGTTGACACAAGTGTCAAATATCAAAAGCGGGTTTGTAGTCAACTAGTAACTAAAAACAACTAGAGATGGAATTCTTGTGATGTGATAGGATTATGGGATAAGGTAAACAACCAGGTAGTTGCAATTAGTAGTAAACCGTTGCAAATCAGTGAATAAGCTAGACTTTAGGGGGGGAAAAACTTTCTCTCGAACAATTTACCTTGAATCGAATTGGTTTTTCCCGAACACCAATAAGTCGCAATAAAGCACATCCTTCGCTTTAGTCCATTCACTCTCTCGAGATGAATGTGTGGAAAATGGTTTAGGATTCACTCTCTCGAGCTGAATCCATGACAACCCAATACCCATAGACCATTGATTCAATAATTTTTGTTTTAAAACCTCTCTCTTGAGCAAGCCAAAAACACGAAGTTAGGATTGTATTTGCAACTACAACCAATTAAATTCAACCACAACAACTGAACGGAATCACTTTTAAACAACAAATAGACTATAAATTAGCAATACACAATAGTTAATTCAACCCATAATCACATAATCACACCCCAAGAATTGAGATTTTAGCTAGACATAGTAAAAAGATAGAAATCGATACCGAAATGTGTTTCCATCAACTGGGTACAATTAATATTGTCTTTACAAACGTCTAAGATAAAGAATCTTCAACACCCATTTCCAATTTCTTGAAAATGGAAATCTTCAAATCTTCAAAGCTTGGGAAAAATGTCTCTTAAACTTAGTTCTAAGTTCTAAACTTCAAAAACTGAATAATACTGTGATATGAGATATCAGATACTAAGCTAAAAATTTAAACAAGTATTTAATAGTTGTCAAAACGTGTACTGCGAAGGACCAGTCGGTGAAATAAGTTGGGATCGCCGATCCGCTCGGCAATCCGGCCTTTGGTCATTTGTATCGCCTTTTTTCTTTTGCCTTCAGCATCCTTGAGATCTTGTAACTTTAGGCGATATAGCACTACATCGCAGAACCATTTGGTGACTCGCCGACTGCTCCTTTCTATCGCCGATTTGATTTTCTCCTACAGGGCTTGGCACACTGGAACATTAGGCGACACTAAGGCCATTCGGCGACTCGCCCAATAGTTTAGGCGATCCTCATGCCTTCTTTTCTTCATTCTTTCAGCTGCCTTGTTCCTTTTTTCTCAATTGTGTCCATGCTTTGTCCTTAAGTCCAAATACCTGAAATTCAAGGATTTTTATTAGTTATTAAGACAAAGTATGCATTCGAGGACACTAAATCTATTAAAATTAAGCCCTAAATGAGTTTAAATCGTGGACTCATGAATAACACAACCAAACAACGCAATTCCTTAACTAACCCATTCTTTCAAGATGGGTTTATAAAGACACAATCAAACCCACTTTCTCAAGCTAGATTTTAAAGACACAATAAATACAACTATCTATCAATCATTCTACTCTATTACCTCTTTCTCAAGCAAGCATAGAGAACTAAGCTAGAATTGCATTTGCAACTATAATTCCTCAATTATAACATGAACAATTACTTGAACCCACTTTAAAACAACATTAAAATCAGAAACTAACAAAACCCATTAGCTAATTAACGTATTCGACTACATAATCACACCCCTAAGGTAAGAGATTTTAGCTAAGCATAATGAAAAGCAAGAAATCATTACCAACAAAGTTTTCCATCTGATTTGCCAATGATCTACAATCCCCAAATGTTGAAGTCAAAGCTAAAATCTTACGATCTCTGAATCTAAATCCCAAACTCTACTAAAAATGTATGACAGTGTTCTAGAATGTAAAAACTATCAAAAACCCAGAAGTAAAAAGTGTGGGAACTCTTATTATTCTTTCAAAAAGTGTATTTATAGTTCCCAAAATTTTAGCACCCAGTCAACTCGATGAAATAAGTCACGAATGCCAACCTGTTCAGTGATCTGCCGAGTTGCTCTTTCTCTCGCCTTTTGGATTGCCTCCTCCATCAAATTATTCTGGAACTCTTAGCGAGCTTGATCACTATCGCCGATCCATTTGACATGTCACCGAATTTTGCATTTTGCTCACAAAGTTGGTTTCAACCATGAGCTATATTGATGGAACTTTAGGTGAGCTGGAAGCCCATTCGGCGAGTCACTGAGTGGATTCTGCGAGCTCCAGCTTCTTTTTTCTTCAACTTTTTTCAACTTTTTTTGTTCCCTTTTGCATCATAATGTGCCTCACTCTAAAACCTTCATTGCTACATATCAAAATATTAACATTAGTTATAAGCATAAAATAGGCATTGAGGATAGTAAATCCTATGAATAATAAGCCCTAAATGAGTTGAAATCCCTGACTAATCAATGCACTTCTTTTATTGAGTGCAAAATTCATTTCATAGGCTCTATGGAGGCGTGATGAAAAGGAAAAAACATCCATGAAGCAATTTGTCGTAAGGTTCCACTCTGATCCTAATAAGTAGGCCAATAGTGACAATTTGGGCCAAAAGACTTTTTGGTTAGTGACAAAAAAATTTTATGCTAGGTTGGGCTCAGACAAAATGTGGGTTAGATATGGTATAGGGCCAACCGAGAGGGTGGGGTTGAATTTCTTGGATTGGTTGTTAGTTTCTCATGGAAAATACATTAAGGTACCTATAGGGCTTCATGGAATTAAATCTGCGCAAAAAAAACTCCTAAAATCGACTTCAGTGTGAAAGGGATAGCTTAGGACGTTAAGGAAAAGAGGTATGTTGTGAAATACGGGTGTTTAAGGGATTTCTGAGTCTCTAAAGTTTGCATATTCTGCTATAGTAGGTCTCAAACCGCTATAGAATAGAATAGGTCTCAAAGCAGAAACATCAAGATGAAAGCAGCATGTCGGTAACAACATCGGGAGAACCTTTTTAATCATATCGAGTTTGAAGTGCATAGAATAGGTTTTTCTTTGGAGAACTTGAACCCAAGCCACCAAGAGGAGCTTTCCTACCATCTATCCCTTTAGTAGAAAGTGATGGACAATCCCTCATCTTGTGACCACTCTTACCACAACTAAAGAAACCATCCGTACCTGCTAAGTATTTACCCTCATGTTTCCTTCCACACCTAGCATAAGTAGACAAAGAAGATTTACCACCATTTCCTCCTTGAGGTTTAGGGTTAGACATCTTATATTTGTTGAACTTCGATGCCTAATTATTAGCGGAACAACTTTGTCGAAATCTAGAATGACCATGTCCATCAAACTTTGAATCTAAAAAGTCACTATCATCGGTCTTTTCCCTCTTTGACTCCCTTGACCTTTCCTTAAGCTTCTCCTATTCAATTTGTTGGGCATGTGACATCAAACCAAAAATGTCCATTTCCTTAATAAGCATGGCGGTATGACATTCTTTAACCACCATTTCTAAAAAAACACGCAAAACAAGCTTACTTATCCTTGCCCTAGAATCGAAAACCATATTAGGGGCATATTTGGACAATTGTGTGAATTTCAAAGCATACTCCTTCACACTAATATTTCCTTGACGAAGGTTAACAAACTCAAGTACTTTTGCCTCCCTCATGTCAAAGGGAAAGAACCTACCTACGAAAGCAACCTTAAACTTCTCCCATTCACATCAACAACCCTCTTTTCCATCCATTGGTTAAACCAAACTTGAGAAACAACCTTTAAGTTGATAAGTGGCTAATTCTACCTTTACCACTGGTGTCACTCTCATGATCATCAAAACATTATACACCTCATCAAGGAACTTTTGATTATCTTCCTCAACCTTTGAACCATGAAACTCCAGGGGATTCATTCTAGTGAAGTCACTCATTCTAGTTTCCATCGTACCCACATTTGGGTTCACTGGAGCATTATCCTCTCTATTGGCTTGAACCATCATAGCTTGAGCCAACACATGAAAAGTGGCTCAGACTTCGCATTAGTCACTTGATCAGCCAAAGGATCGGTCGAAACTTGAGGAGCTTTTTGTTTCATATTATCACCTGCATTATGAGAGACATATAATGTTACGCTTTATTTCACGACTTCAGAATGACGAAAGAAGTGGAAATTTCTAAATATCTTATAGCCTCCTATTCATAAGTATGACACGTTTCACACTCATGAACAAGTCTCTACCTGACATGGCTTGTGAGACATCATAAAACCTATATAAATGTTGTGCTTTAAATACCAAGTTTGTCGTGACGCAAAGCATACCCTAGGTGTAACATGATGTATAGAACCCCGAAAATCCCTACACATGTCACTTAGCATACATCATACAAGATAATAGAAATAAAGAATTCAAAAGAAACATTCTCATGTCATAAAAGAGTTTGATAAAGCAGAAGTCTAACATAGTCTAAACAAGTCATCTAATACATCAAAAGAAGTGGCTGGGATGTAACCCATACGCCACTTAGAAAGTCTGAAACAAAAATAAAGAAAAGCTATAAAAGTGTCTTGGTCCTCGAAAAATGAGGACTCACTAATTTTCGAATCAACAAGGGAGATCAACTAGCCACAAGTATGTGAGCTGGGAGCGTCAGACCCTCCATTAGTAAAACAATGTAGGCACAAGTATGCATTAGTATATGAAATGTAGTAAGTATGATAGCAATGCATAAACGATATGAAATCACGCTAAAAGAACTTCATATGACATGCAATGACCAAGCTAAAGCATAAGATAAGAGGTTAAAGCACAAGTTATAACCATGGTCAATGCAAGCTTAATATATTAAAACCTTTTGTGAGATACTTTGATAGTAACCTAGCTACATATTGTTGTATGTTTACCATTAACCGTCATAGACAATGTGAGCAAAAATATGAAATGTTGTGTCTATTCCACACCAAAAAAAGATTTCCTACTTACCAAGTTAAGGACCATAAACTTCTAGCTTATGTTGATCTACCAGTTAAGACATCCTACGGGGGCACGTAGTTACGAACAAGAAGATTGAGACCCGAACTCTACTAATGGGAGAGCCTCCATCTCAATATCCTCTCGGTACTAAATAAATCCCACGGAATAGTCATTAATCATATTCATTTCATCATCTATAGGCAGGCATAATTAAGCTACCAATCCAAGCTAAAGTCATTTAGAATAGCTCCTTAAATCTTGATTACACTGAGGTAAGAAAACTTTTCAACCTTATGAATACTAATGTGAGAATATCTTTCAAAATTTCATGGATACTTTAATCTAAAAACACCCTCAAGTCATATACATCAATCTCATCAAAATGTACATATCATCATATATTTATATTTCACATTTCATAAGTTTCATCATGTGTTCATACTCAAAAATCATGGATCATGCATGGGTTCATATGAATTCAACTCAAAATCATTTGTTTACTTCAATTCATGCATTAGAAGATAGAAAGTAACTAATTGAATCATAATTGAAAAGAACTCACGAAGATTGACTAAAATCCTAACTTTGAATTAAGAATTAAACTTTTAGAATTTGGATTGGGACCCAATGGAGGAAAGAACTCCATAGGTGAATACTAACATATCTTGATGATCAAAGGCCCAAAGCTATGGTGAATTGGACACCTTGAAGTGTAACCCCAGCTTCTTCTTCATTAACTTTAGAGAGAAATTTAAGGGAAGAACTTGGAAATAATTGGGGATTTAGGAGAATGATCTTAGGATGGACAGTTTTAGGACTTAAAATACTTATATATGGCTTAGAATAGGGGTCAAAACAACATAGATTAGGTATTAGGCACTTAGGGAAAACACCCAAAAACCCTTGAAAAATTAACTGTCGAATTGGTCTACGGGTGTGACGCTATAGTCCGTACTAGTCAACCGTAGACCAAGTATTGGAGCCTAGTTCAAAGCAAACTTTTGAAGAGACTGATCTACAACCCATAGAACCTTCTACTGTCTGTAGACCCCAACTATAGAACTCAACTTTGACCTTAATATTTCACCAAGTCTAGGACCTTTGTACGAGCCCTATCTAACGACCCATAATGTGTTTGATAGACCTTCCTAGTTGACCGTAGAATGGTTTCCCCAATAATTCAACCCACTTTCTACAGATGCCTTCTACAGTCCATAGAAGCTTCTATGGTCCATAGAAGCTTCTATGGCCCATAGACTTGACCTGTAGAACCCAAACAGCAGCCACAAAAATGCTATCTTTTCCATTTTCAAAAATCCAAGGTGTTAAACAATGAGGACTAAAATATGATGTTAACAAGTGGTACTGAAATCATATGAGAAGGGGTTAGTCCTAAAATATTAATTAAGCCAAGCATGATTGAATAATTCCTTCAAATTGGTAATATGACCTGGATACGTTAAAGTGGAAGAAAGCAATTGTGATAACTACAGATTTACTTGAGTTACACTTTGATATGTCTCTTGTATGTAATATGAGTTGTATATCATATTGATTGACCTTCATACATAGTCTAAGTTTTGTTATTATTGATCTAATGATGCTTGTTGAATAAGCATGTGAAGTGTTAAACTACCTATTATGACTAATGTTTATAATTATGCACTTCTGATTTATTTTGTGCTTATTGTGTTGTCCTGAGAGATAACTGGAACAGTGAGCATACTGAGATATGTTGTTATGGTAAGAATACATCCATTGTTTTGATGACTAATGGCTTGAGTCTGATGTAAGCTTATGGACAAA
The DNA here is from genome assembly GCA_037074985.1 of Solanum bulbocastanum. NCBI lineage: Eukaryota > Viridiplantae > Streptophyta > Magnoliopsida > Solanales > Solanaceae > Solanum > Solanum bulbocastanum. The sequence continues at coordinate 26,541,725 of CM073604.1, read as the reverse complement.
CAATTGTGTGTGTATGTTCGATCTGATATTACACTAGTGTGATATTTTGTTTTGTGATGGATATATATACTATCATCATGATGAGAGACTCATGTTGGATGTGAGAACAAGTAATTGTGTGTGGAGTCAGGTACCACATAGATATGGTGCATGGACACCTAAGAATCCCTACAGGTCATGACTAGATAGACAAGTTGACCATATAGCATGTGTGTACAGATAAGTGATTGTGTGAGTGGCCAATGAGACGGATGACATACATATATTGTACCACTTTGAGGTCAGTGAAGATATGATTATCCTGATGATGTTACTGTTGGTTGATTGCAGATCTTGTAATGATTTTGATATATGATTATATGTGGAATTCCACCATTGATATGTTCTTCAGCATTGATTGTGTAATGGCTCCTGGATAACTGTTATGACTTGTTGAAGAATGAAGTTCAATAAATCTCTAAGAATAAGTGAAGAATTTAGCAATGATGTCAGAGGAACTCATCAAAGACCTTGTTCCTCTAGTAGAATTGGAGACTGCAATGAAGAAGCAGTTTTGTGAAGACTTTGGGATTATTACACCATCCAATTTTTTAAGGAACTGGAGTTCAATATTTGAAAATATTATTCTTAATTATGCACATGGATTAACTTGGAATTAGGAGAAAGATCCTAACGCGTGAAGAAGATTTAAAGCAAGTTAAATTAGAACTGAGTTCATAAAAAGACTTGAACCAATTCACGTGTTTGGATTGGAGAACTACATGACATCTATTTACTCCTATATAAGCAACACCACATTAATATTTGGAGTTTGACCACACAAAAAGAGAGGCGTCAAAGTGAGAGAGTCATTACAAAGAGTCTCGAAGAAGAAGCTATTTCTACAATGAAAAAAAATATTCCTATCAAGTTTTATCTATATTGTTCTTAAATTGTAGTAAGTTTCTTAGAGTGGTTCCAAAACAAGATCTTCATTACTTCTTAGATGATTGTAATATGCATTGTATTTGTAAGGAACTTCATTGAAGGGGAAGAGTCATTGAAGAGAAGAGTTAAGAGGGCACAAGTTGGGAGTACTATTCCTTAGGTGTTACAAGAGGTGATCGTAAATCTTAAAATTGCTCGAGTTTAGTGGAGATAGTTTGAAAAAAAAATCCTACAGAGGTGGATCCTAAGTGAGTTCCTTCTATGCAAATATAAGTATCCATAATAGTAACACCACCACAATATTCTTTCTTCTTTTTTATTTTTTCATCACATTGTAAACGATAACATGAAATATGAGCCTTCTATATATGCATAGAACTAAGAATACCTACACAATCTTAATTCTTACATGACTACAAGAAAAGTATTAATAAAACTGGGATTATTCAACTGTACACCCCCATATCTAACCCCATACAAAAATGTGGTAGTAATTTTTGCAAGCTGCATGATCGAGTCACTTAGGTTTCCACCCATTCAAGTGCACACGAAATTGATGCAGATGATTGATGTAGTCAATCCCAACTAATTTGTGATTAAACTATAAGTGACTGTGATTGACATAAATTAGTCACCGTACGCCCTCCTCATCACACTATTATGTAAATAACTAGCCTTTCCTCAACACATCATCATATCAATCGATCTTCTGATTAAGTAGGATCTGTCTGTAATAGTTGTAGTTGTCCTGCAGTTGCGAAATAACTGACCTGTTGCTTTAACTGAATGAGTCCATCTTTCTATATACTACATACAGATAGTAGCTGGACACTTGGTAGCTCGTTGCTAATAACTTCCCCTGCATGATGAGAAGTATTTTCAGATTCACCTGGATTAGATTTGAATAATTAAGTTACTTGAAATCATTTACAATTTATTATCTAGCTCAACTTACATAATTAATTACCTTTTGCGTTTGCTCTTCAAAGCTGTAGAAGAGGAAGGATTACTGTGCCAGTTCCTTTTCCTTTGGTTGATAAACCAATTATTTATCTGCTTTAGTTGAAGACCTGTCTCTTGTACCAGTTTTGCCTTATCTTCCTCCTGCAAGAGAAAAAAGGATGCTATTTAGTACGTCTACAGGTCAATTAACTCAGCGTGGAAGACTGGATTGGCAACTAAAAGCTTACAGTGGGGTATGGCCACTTTGAATGTGATTGCCACCAAGCTTTCAAGACAGACGTAGTATCGCCAGGGAGTTTTCCTGCCCTTCTCTTTCGAAGAATTTCCTCTCTAATACCCACTAGTTTTTCCTTGTAACCCTATTTATGATTTAAAGGAGTTGGATGAGTTAAGTTGAAACACAGCTACATAGAACATTATAGCTCCTTTACCTGTTTCAACTCGTGCTTTAACTCCTGCCTCACACGCTCCATCAATGATCTCTCACTCTCTGTTGGGATCAAAGGACCAAAGCCCATGCTATCATGACCATCTAAACTTCCCTCAAACAAATTGGCATCACTATCCACCTGTTCATCTTCATCATCAGACATTGTAGCACCTGTACCTTCTCCTGGAGAAACTCCTGCATAAGCAACACACACATGTAGAAACAATATATCTTTAGTAAATGTAAAACGTTTTATACAGTTTTTACAGTGCATCAAGGTAACCTAACCAGGTCAGCCCAGAAAAGATACAAAGAAGAGATAACAGTGATAAACTTAACAGGAAGTAATTTCAACTTCCCCAAAAGAAAAAGAAAACAAGAAGAAACACATGAAAAGTTAATGTTTTTTAGATATCATGCACAAGTCGTTTAATTTAGAACTGTTTAAGATCTTTGAGAAAAGAATTAAGTGTATTCTACCATACTGAACAGGGGATACACACATAGAGAAAATCATATCGTTTTCCATTCATTAGTTTTTATCAGCAGCCTCAAACCACAAGGAAGTATCAAACCAAATAGGTGGAAAAAAAAATAATGTCCTTCAAAGAGAAACAAGTCCAATTGACTATAATGAAAATGCACTTTTTACTTTTCTTCCTCAATTGTATGACAGGCATGAGAAGGTTAACAAAATGCATTTCTACAAATAGTCATATTTGTAGCTTAAAACATCACCGAGAGAAGACTCAAAGAGCTCAATAGTTTAACTCAATTTGATGATCATTTGCTACCATGTTTTCATGCTTGTAATTCCCAAGACCAACCACAGACCTTAGAACTGTCTAGTTTGATACTTCTAACAGATTCACCACATATATGTTTAACAACTTACCCGATATAATGGAAAAATAGTTTCTACCACTGAAATCAACTGTTAAAATTTGAACAAATGACATGAAACTCTATCGTACAGTTGTTCTGTTCTAAAAGGGCATGCTCAAAAAAGACAACAGACCTATTTAAGTGAATTATGAATATCAGGCAAATCATTACACAAATCTCTCCATCTCTCCCTTGGACTTATATATGCGCGACATTTATGCAGGTTAAAATGACCTAACTTAGTTCAAGAGAGTAAATAGCAACATAGAGATTAGAACAGAGAGATAAGAGAATGAAGTCTGATCTAAGATTATATGAAAGTTTCATTGAAATAGTATTGAATCCAATAAGAAGAATAAAAATATAATCATATTCAGGTTGGATTGCAAAGGAACTGAATCCATTAGATGCAATTACTATTTCTTGAATTAGATTGGGAATGAATGCAATATCACTTTCACAGTCCAAACATATTTTCAGAAAATATTAAATCAACAGAAGAAAATCACAAAAGTCACTGTAAATTGTAATCATAAAAAAGTCTCAAAATGAATAATGGATTACCAGTTAAGCTTTGCAATGACTGCTCGATTTCCCAGCAAGCCATAACTGCTTCCATTGCATGAACTCGAACATGTTGTTGTAGTTGTTCTTTAAAAGAACAAAGCAACAGGACGTAATGTGTCTACAAAACAAATTGAGAGTAAAAATAAGCTCTAGCACCAAGCAATTTTGAGATTGTGAATAAGAGATATCTCCCTAAGAGCAAGATGAAGCTAGTATAAACATTAAGGGAATATTCGCTTTAGAGTTATTATTTTGTTTCTTTTTATTCCACACCATTTGAAGAAACACATGAGTTCTAGGTACTTAGGCTACACTTTTTATTCAATAACAAACTGTGTCGCTTGGCCAAAAAATAATACTGCAGAACTGAGATACAGCGGAATAAATGGTGTGAGTTCATTAATTAAGTAGACTATAATTAGATGGAAACTTTTTAAGGTTAAACTTAACATCTGATCTTGGTTTTATCAACCTTCTAATAAGTTGAAACTACTTTATGACAAGTCTCTCAATGAGATATAAGTACAAATAGAAAATATTACTTCTTCCATTATAATCAGGACATAAGGTCTAACGGTAGCAGTCTTCAATAATTAGTGGCCCCATTTACCTAATCCGACATAAGTTCTTCTCTTGCATATACATATACGTAGTCAAATTGTTAAGCTACTACTTGAGATTCCTAGAATTATCACTTGAGCAATGAAAAGAGCTTGAAATTCCTGCTCCTGGATGACATGATATATCTTTCTGCCTAAGATGTTGATGCCTCACTAAATTTTCTGTTTTGTGGCTAGTAATTTCCAAAAAGAAATTTTAATCTCTTCTAAGAAGATAAGTAGGAGCCACACAAATTGATGAGCTGACAAGTCTTGACATTTAATTCAGTTGTCCTATTATTTAAAGGACCATATGAGCTAAGACAATTGTGGTATATATATCATCTTCAACCAAACCGTTGATTAAATATATGCAAGGACGGCAAAGATAATACAAGTAATTCTTAAATTCAGAACTCTCTCCATATGGTATCAAATTCTTAAAATCAACCTACAGTCACAGCAACATGATTTCTTGACTGAAATTTTGAACGTACATCTATTTTTAGTGGTTTTGGGTTTTCCAGAATTACCACTAAAGATGGGTGAAAACATTAATTTAGACAGAGGATTTGACAAACAAGGCTCAGACAATCCTCTCCTAATTCACTCAATCCATGAAGCAAGCAGAATCAAATCCTGAAAGAGCACACAAACTTTTTGGAATCCGTAAAATTTCAAACCTAATACTCATATAAAATCTATTGAAGGCAATTGCATATGTACTAAAATAAAAGGAAAAGAAAGAAGAAGAAAAAGTTTACCAAAAACTGATCAAGTTCCTTATCATCAGCAAGATTCCCATGTCCAAGGCAGGAATATTTGCCTACTACTTGCTGTGACTGTGCCAGCTGTGCATCAATCCTTGGCAACTGATCTACAGGCGTTGCTATTCGTAAGCACGCCACATGGGCTGACAACAACTGCTCAAACAATGGATGTGCCAGAATTTCAGCTTTATACCCCGCATTTTGCCAATTCACGACTTCACTCTCACCAAACTCGTCCTTATTCAAATCGGAATCATTGGATGCCTGAACATCGCTTATATTCCTCTGTAAAATCGACCTTGATAACCACTGGTTTGAGTTGGACTGCAAATTCTCCCCAGCGCCGGCAACAGTATATTGACTTTGTGGTAAAAGTATTTCCCTGTTGAGCCACGTCGGCGGCTGCTGGTGCTCTAGCGGTTTGACGTCGGACGATGACTGTTCAGGTAAACTAGTTCTCAAAATTGGTGAATTTTCATCCGGCATATCCATTTCTTGTGACAATGAACAATTTTCTAAAACACACAATTTCACAACGTATTTCATTACTTATCAGAAAGTGTCTGAAACTCTACATATAAATTATCAGAAACTCATCAATCAATTAAACCGGGAATAATATAGTAGAGATGATAAGAACTTGAACTGTTGGGACTTCCGAAAGTGCAACGAGAGAGAATTAATAACAGAGGGCGTCACAGGAAGTATATGAAGTTTTTGTAGATATAACTTAGAGCAAAGGGGAGATAGAAAGCTAAGAGAGAGAAAGATAAAAGAGGAAGCTTCGGTACTAGTGTCAATATATTCCGGTGGAGGGAAAACTATAAATCAGTGGTCCCTAAATGTTGGACTTGGGATTGAGGGTAAAACAAAGTGGTTGGTTTAGTCGGTTGGATGTAAACAAGAGAATGCACGCCTCTTGCTTTCTCTACCTCTTTATATTACTCCTCCTTTTTTTTTTTTTTATATGTCATTTTTTTTATAAATAGTTATTTATAATATTTATTATTTTATAAAATTAATGCATAAATTATCATATTATTTTGTTTTACCTTTGTGAGTAAATTGCCTTGAAAATATACATTTAATCAACTTAAAAAAGTTTAGTAAATGATTCATGTTCATTGATTAAATAAATTAGTTCGTATTCATTGATTGAAAATTTGAGTTTCAAAAAAAAAAATTAAATAAGAATAGAAGAGTAAAATTATATCATTTCTTAATGCAAGTTCAAAGTAAAAAAGTAACATATAAAAAGGATGGGGGGAGTAACAAATAATTGAATTATTTTTCATATTTGTCATTTTCTTTAATAAAGACTGATATTTTCTAAACCATAAATTGTATTATCTACAGAGTTATACCTATGATTTCACAAAAGATAATAGTGAAAACTAAAAAGTATGATTTAAATTATGTCTTTGAATATTTTTTTTCTTAATAAGTGTGTATTCCCTCACAAGTTCAGTTAATATAGAATAGAGGAAGTATTTATGATTTCAGAAAGACTAATAGTGTTTGTATTATTTTAATTATGTCCTTAAATGTTTGTATTAATACATGTGCATTGCTTCAAAAATTCACTAAATATGAAATAGAGGGAGTATTTTTCCATTCTGATTTATTTATTTCATTTTCTTTTTAACCTTTCGACTCGCTAAATGGACATGCATTCTTTCCTATAAACCAATTCAAATCAATTAAAAAGTATGAAATATTATTTAGATTTGGATCAATTTGGTTTCACATTTTTAAAAATTCTTAATATTTAATTTAGTTTTAATTTTGATTTTGTCTAAAAATGAATTCAAAAAATAATTGATACAAATAGACAAATTAGATACATATTTTATTTTATGAATAATTTTAAAATATTTTCATCAAAATTTTATTTATAAAAATATAAAAAAGCCCAAACCAAAAGTCTAGCCGAATGCCAAATCCAAACCAAGTCCAAGATCAACAAAAATGAACAAAACAACACATTTTTTAAGGGCAAACTATATAAATATCACTAGTTTAGGTCCTAATTACTAGAATTCATGATAATTTCAAATATTACTTCTTGTACCATATTTCTTCCTTTGAATACTTGTATCATTACTCGTCAAATACATGTATCTGGTGGTTTTAAAAATCGAAATACATGTTTAATTAATTCACATGGACAATTAATTATGAAAATATTAATCAAATTCCTTAACATAAGGCAGATATCAAGGGGTGTATCTATGTTTAATTAATTTCATTTTATTACTCTTTATAATAATAAATTCATTAATATTATTAATAAAAGACAAAAACATGTATATATTGGTTATGAAATTTGATTAATTTCAACTTATTACTCTTAGATACATGAGTGTACGGTATCTAGTATTAATTTCATGTATCTTTTCATATGATCTAATATTAAATTCATGTATCCATTTATATGTATCCAATATTAATTTAATGTATCAAGTATCAATTTCATATGTTATATCCAAAAACATATATTTCGAATACATATTGGTAAGAAAACACATATAATTATGTGTATCTAAAAATGAAATGTAACTGAAATACATAAATTTAGGAACAAATCACGACTTTAGAGTATCTATCGTTTCATTAATAAAAAAAAATCAAAATTAATATCCAAAAAAGATTAGATAAGTGCATACTTAATAAGATACACTAATAAAAACTAGATACATATAATCACATCTCAATTATGTGTCAGATACATCAATAATGTGTCAAAAACATGCGTAAATATCCACTTATTGCAACTTTTTGATTGCGTAAATGGTTGGTCAGGGCATCTTACCGCAGCGGTGTTTGCTTCACTTTTTAATTTATTGATGCTGCTCATTACTTGTTGTACTTAGATCTGATGGACCTTCATCAAATCTACCAAAAATTTAACATGAACACTCCTCCAATTGAGCCTTTCAACCTCCAGATCGCCTCCATTGTCGATGCGATCTCCGGATAGTAACAATTTGAAAACAAAAGGTTATAGATTAATTATATGAATATGCATTGATACATTTAATTTAAGGAAGGTAAGAATCAAGAAATTGATGAACAACTTGTACATAACTTCTTTGTTGGTGGCTACATATTCAATTTTTGGAGTAAAAATGTTGACTAATTGTTAATTAGTAAGGGTGGGGGAGATATTGATAGGGTTAGATATTGATTGTTATTAAAACATTAGTTGTGGAGTTCAAATATAAAGATAATTAATCAATCCTAATTTTAAGGGATGTGAGTATCTTTGATTGTATCTTTAAAATATATAGTATAAACTATTAAAAGTGATAAAATATGCAATTGTTCGGAAGTAGAGATAAAATTATTCTATATGGTAGTGATGTTTGTCCAGTCAAGTAGTTTTTCCTTTTTTTAAAAAATTCTTATTGATGGATAAAATATCAAACCTCCTCTTACAGGTTTGTAGGACCATAACAAGTGGATGATGGGTAGTATGGTTATCCTTCGTTTGATAACTAATGTGTTTTTACACTTTCAACCTTATTTTTTAATTTAATTTTCGTGTATGAACAATCGAATTGAATCAAATCAAACAAAAATAGATAACAATCAAACTGATAAATGTATATTATGTTTGGTATGATTTGATTTTAATAATTTAAAAGACGATTAACTTGATTTGACTTTGATTTTTTTACCAATAACCAATCCAACCCAAACTCATCTCGTGTTCTTCAAGCCCAAGGTCCTCTAAAATTACTTGAAGTTTAAAATACCCCAAAAATCTCAGTTCACGACTTTATAAAGGTGTCTTAATACGACTAGATATAGAAATGAAATCAATAGAAAACCTCTATTATTCAGTAGAGAACCACAAGTCTTCCGCACACAAAGAAGTCTTTGTCTCCAAGTTGTGAGCCGCAAGTTGTCATATCTCTGCGATTGTGATCAAAGCTTGGCTCTGCATTTATGATAAAGTTTCAATAAATATTTCATCAATTCAAGAACAAAGCAAAATTTTTGAGTTGACCATCTTGAGGAGAAGAATTAGAAGATTATATTTTTTTTCATTATATTTTATAAATATTGTAACCATCAAATCAATTATTGAAATATAAATATCATTATTTGTCGCTATTTCTCCTTGATTTCTATTTTTGAAGAACATAATTTAATCGGTTACAAATTGGTATGCCTAGTGGGACAATATTTACCTCTCATCTCTTTTATTCAAAGTTTAAAATTATAAATATGGCCGCAATGAATATAAATAATGAATCAGATTCTTTTGAAGATGTTGACTCCAAAAATGGCTCTCAAGTTGCCATGGAGATTTTGACAAAACTAGAAAGATTAAAGCTGAAATGTTGGGCTCAGATTTTCAATTTATCTTCTTCAAAAGAAGAAATATCATTCATGTATATTCTAGAACAAGTGAACAACATTGGTGAGGTTGTATCAAGGTATTTGGATCGACTAAGATTGCTATAAGAATGACTCTATTGTTCAACGATCCCATCAAGCAAAACGATGATGGTGTCTTCAGCGCTAGATCTGCTACAATATTTCCTTATGTCACTTCTCAATATGAGATCTATCCAAGTGATCTTTTGCATCGTTCTTTATCCTCTATGATGGTTGTGGAAGCGATGGTGATCGAAGCTTTCGCCATAGAAGAACAACTTGCAAATTTGACGAAAGCAGCTGCAGGTTCATCAAAGAATGTCAAAGCTCAAGGAACCTAAATTACCAAAATGAAAGATATGATAAATAGTATGGAGGAAGAAGAGTCAACTAAATCATCTATGAAGCTACATCAAACTAAAGAGAAAAAAGAGTTTTTCACAAACCAAGAAATAAGAATCAAGGAGTTCAAGTGTTTATCGACAGTTTGAATCATGTTGACCAATTAAAGGATTTTATCATGCGGGCTACCAAGGATAAATCTGAGTCGACATCCAAGTCATCTCTTACATATGTAAAGTCATATCCATAAAGTATTGATAACTTAAAGATACAGGCCAACAATTAATCTCTTAAGTTGTAGCAATTTGACGACAAGGGAAATCCAAAATAACATGTAGCACACTTAATAAAACTTGCAATAATTTTGAAAGATATTGTGCTCATCTTGTTAGATAGTTTGATCGATCTCTCAAATGAAATACTTTTGACCGATTCATAGATCTCGGATCTAGCTCCATCGATAGATGCGAGAAGATGGAGCAACAATACCTTAAGCTTTTCTATATCACAAGACGTGGTGTGAGCATGATAGAGCTTACTAATTGATAATGCTCAAATCACTCTCTAAAACAATTCCAAAGAGTGAGCGACTGTCATAAATAAAAATACTCAACTAAGAGTCGGGTATGAATCCTACAAAGACTGACGCAAGGTTAATGATTGAATTAGTGAATTAAATTGTAACTAATCTTACTGTAGTAAACATGACAAATGGGTGGATGATTCCACTAAATTTAACAACACAATTTCAGAAACATAAATATACCAATATTAAAGCAAGCAAAAGTTCACGAGATTAATTAACTCTACAGGTGTATGGGGATTGACCATTGAGATCACTAGGGGTAGTATCGAACTGCTCAGTAAAACTAGATAGTCATGGATATGCTAGGTCATCTTTAATTATCTTAATATTCTTTCGATCTCATAGCGCAATTTCATGAAATCTCCTTTATGTGTCATTCATGAAATTCTTAGCTCAACCCACTACCTTGAATTTACAATTAAGCTTGGGTAAATCACAAATCGACCTAACCACTCACTCATATCAGTCTCTTTCGAGCACCGATGAGATATTGAAGCTTAAATCATGTTGGTCACCTTGATTCATTAATTAAATATATGGTAATAGTTCAAAACCATGATTAATAATTTTAAAATAGAGCAATACCTCTGCTGTCTCATATGTATGGAACTTGGTCTTTTTCACTTCTAGTCTCTCCCTCGAATACTTAGGGTAGGTAGGGATGGGTGAGAAATGGTTCCTTTTTGCCAATAAACTTTCCTCGGCCTGCGATTAACCTTACTCATAAAGGGTCTAACGGTCGGGAGAACTACCTAAGTTGAATTAACACCAAACCTCATAATCACACCCCCAAGAGATTGGGGTTTTAGCCACTCTTCACAAAAAGCAAAGATAGTATACCTTTCATAAAATTGACTATAAGTAACATGAATTTGAGCAATTACAAGAAAATCCACTTTGAATTCAACATCAATTTATAAAGTTCAAGATTTATCAATTCACAAATCGTGAAAAACAAGAAAGTGTTTTTACTCAATGAGGAGTATTTCTCTCTCTACAATACTCAGAATTTTTCTCACAAATTTCAAACCCCTTTTTTCTCTCTCTCCTTTGGGTTATGTATAGTTTCCCAAAATTTGGCCCAAAATTCAATGCGCTTCTCACTTGGAGACGTTAGTTGGGCTCGCCGATATCATTTGGTGATTCACCAATCGTGCTTCAGCTCGCATTCCTCTTAATCTAGGATTCAGGTGTTCGACCATTATTTGGCAGTCCATTTGAGTCTACTTTTCTCATTTGGCAAGTCATCGATCATCACCTTTGTTCACCTTTTGAACTTCCATTTTATCATCTATCGCGACTTTCACCCTGTTCGCCTATTTCCTTTGGTGCATCGTCGTTTCTCCATGACTTCGCTAACCAACCTTGAGAAAGAAACCTAGTGCACTATAAGTTTTGGTGATATCATACTCATTAGGTGAATAACCCATCTTGATTGGTGATGTCACGACCCAGGGGTACACCCTAGATGCAACATGGCGTATAGGACCCCGAGAGGCCTCATACAAGACACTTAGCATTCATAACATAAGAAATATAACAAAGAAATAAAGACAATATTTCAAGTCCAAAAGTTTTATAAAAGTAAAGTGGAAGTCTAAACACTTGTCTCATTAGCCATCTAGTACATAAGAATGAAATTTGGCCTAACATTATGTTCAAAACTGAAAATAAGGGAAAGACTGAAAAAACAATAAATGTTCAACTTGGAAACATGAGGACTCACCAAAGCTCAGAATCGTTCAAATCAACTTCTAGCCACGAAACTGAGAACTGTGACAGTCGGACCCTATGATGAGTCCATGATTTGAAGTCATTCAGGGTTTTGTTTTAATAGATTTAGTGTCCTCAAATGTATATTTTATGCCAATAACTAATGAAAATCCTTTATTTTCAGTTATTTGGATTGAGGAACAAAGCATGGACACTAGTGAGCAAAAAAAGGAACAAGGCAGTTGAAAGAACAAAGAAAAGAGGGCCTGATAATCGCCTAACCCATTGGACGAGTCGTTGAATGGCCATGATCTCACCTAAAGTTCCATCGTACCAAGCCCTGAAGGAGTAAATCAAGTCAGTGATGGAAAGGAGCAGTCTGTGAATCACCGAACAGTTTCACGATGTAGTGCTAGATCACCCAAAGTTAGAGAACTTGAAGATGCTGAAGGCCAAAGCAAAAAGGCAATGGAATTGACCAAAGGGTGGATCGCCGAGTGGATTGGCAATACCGACTTATTGCGCCGAATGGTCCTTCACAACATAATTTTGGCGACTATAAATACATTTTTAAATTCTTAGTTTAGCATCAAATTTTTATCAATTTTCAGTATCAGTTTTTGAAGTTTTAGAACTCTAAGTTTGGAGGCGATATTTTCCTTTGCTTTGAAGATTTCCATTTTCGAGAGATTAGAAGTGGGTCTTTGAGATTCTTCAACCTTGACCTTTTTAAAGACGAAATTAATCATACCCATTTGATGGAAACACAATTTCATAACGATTTCTATCTTTTTATGATGTCTAGCTAAAACCCCAATTCTTGGGGTGTGATTATGTGATTATGGGTTGATTTAGTTGTTGGGTATTGTTAATTGATAGTTTAAATGCTATTTAAAAGTGATTTCGATCAGAAATTATGGTTTAACTTAAAGGGTTGTAGTTGCAAATGCAACTCTAACTTCGTTTTTTTAGCTTGCTCGAGAGAGAGGTTTTAATACCAAGACTACTGATTTAATGGTATGTGGGTATTGGATTGTCATGAGTTCATCTCGAGAGAGTGAATAGACTAAAGCGAAGGCTGTTCTTAATTGTTGCTTATTGGTGTTCGAGTGAAACCAATTTGAGTCGGGGTAAACTGTTCGAGAGAAAGTTTATCCCCACTAAAGTCTAGCTTATTCATTGATTTACAACTATTTACTATCAATTGAAATTAGCCACTTGTCTACCTTAGCCCATAATCCAATAACATCCCAAGAACCCGTCTCTTTACTTGCTTATTCATTTATTTGTTGCTGTTGTAGTTGATAATTACAATCTAAACCCCTATATTTGACACTTGTGTCACCCCTTAATTTGAAACCATGCTTTTATTAATAAATATTTTTACCTATGATTGACTTGAAAATATTTGTACTTGGCTCTTGAATCTTAAGCACGTACCACTTCCTTTGGGATTCGACCCCAACTCACTTAGTTGGGTTATATTACTGACTAACGATCGTTGGCACTTAGTATTGGAAGAAGTGTCCGGATAAGTTAGATCAAAATTGCGCTGCTATCGGGGAGTGGTGTTGTTTAAGATTCTTCAGTTAAGTTGAATTTTGTTCTTGTTAGTCATAGTTGAACTTACTTAATTTTAGTTTTGTTTTGCTTGTTTGTGTTTTGAAACAAGAAGTATGAGTGTGAATGGTAGCAATGGCAGCCAAGTAGGCCATCATGATGACATCGGTAACCTCAACGATGTCAACGAGCCTAATGCTAATGACCCCTATCTTATGGGTAGTATTGGTGCAATTCGCTTGTTCCCAGCCTAATGGAATGTCGTGTTCCACATCACAAGTACTATGTTACAGCTCTTACAATTGAAAAGGTTGTTCAATGGTTTGGCTCATGAGGATCCCCATGAGCATATTAGAAACTTTGTGGATGTATGTGGACCGGTCTCCTTCAACAACATATCCCAAGAGTTAGTCTGGTTGAGGTTATTCCCGTTCTCTTTTATGGGAGAAGCATGTAAGTGGCTGTCAGAATTTCCACGTGAGTCAATCACTTTGTTGGAAGAGTTGGTCACCGCATTTCAAGTGCGATTTTCCCTCATTCGAAGATTATAAATCTTCGGGATAGCATTCAGAGCTTCAAGCATCTAGAGAGTGAGCCAATTTATGAAACTTGGCTGCGATTCAAAAAGTTGGTGCTTCAATTCCCAGCTCATGGCTTGCCTGATAATGTGTTGCTGCAGTATTTTTATTGGAGCCTTGAATCGATAAACAAGGGTGTTGCTGACCAACTTTCTTCGGGAGGTTTAATGCAGCAACCTTATGTGATAGAGGTTCAGCTCTTGGATGCCATGGCCACAATCAATCGGGCTTGGTACACCCGTGAAGGTCAGGTCTCCCCTCTCACATTCAAATTGACCAAAGAGCAGATGGAGAAAGACCACGAGAGTGACCATAAGATGGCTAAGATCATGACACAACTTGACATTTTGTCCAAAAATGTCATGGAAGCTGGTGCTCGGAGTGTCAATGCCGTGGGTGTCGGGTGTGCTAATCCCGATGAGGCAAAGTTTAAGGCATTTTACAGTGAAGAGGTGAATTTCCTAGCCAACTGAGGTGGTGCTTATCGTTCCAACTACTCGAGGCAGGTTGGTAACCAAGGTTGGAATAGGGATGAAAGTTGGAAGGATCGTGATCAAGAATGAAGGGATTGTAATCCCAATAGGAATGATAGGGAGAAGGATAGGTTTGTGCCTCCCCATGAGCGCCAAAAGCCAAAGGATTTAGAAAGTGGCCGGTCAGAGGATATGCTTTCTCGTATTCTCAACAAACTTGAGGGGTCAGACAAGATTTTAAAAGAAATGAAATAAGATGTGTCGACCCTTAGTCAATTTGTTACCTTCCGTTCCATTTCGATCAAGCAATCAGAGACCCAAATGGGTCATATCTTGTCTTATTTAAACCCGAGATAGCAAAGGGGGTTGCCTAGTGATACTATGGCCAACCTCAAGATTGAGGTTTAAGTGTGGACTTGCGTCGTGCCACGACGTTAACTAAGGTGCTTCTTGGGAGGCAACCCAAGTTTTATTTTCTTTCTTTTTAAGTTTAAAATAATGGTGTGTTAATTGTGTAGGTCAAAGTGTGGAAGGTGTTTGAAAAGTACAGGTAGATGAGCTAAAAGTATGGTCGGTGACTCACCGAAGAGATCGGCGAGCCTGAATTGGACTGCCGTTGGACTTAAGACACTTTTAAGCTGGAGTCTGTAAAACTCGGTGAGCCTAGGAGCTGATTGGCAAATTGTCGACTAGGTCGGCAATCATGACTTAGTCTACCATTTGGACACTCACATTAACTAGAGGTCCTGTAAAACTCGGCGAGGTAAGTGCCCACTCGACGTGTCACCGAGTGGGTCGGCGAGCAAAACTAATGTCACCGAATGGGCGAAAACTGAACGGTTTTGAAAGGCCAAAGGTTTAAACTTTCAAACTCTTTCACTTTCCCTCAGTTTTAATCTTCCCAAACTCACACTTGCATAATATTATCTATATTTCTTGCATTTTTATCACACTTTGGTCATTGGATTTGTGTTTGGAGTGGATTACTTTTCCGTCTAACATTTCAATCTTGATTATTCGGCATCTAAGGTTGGTTTTTCTAACCCTAAGTTTATTTTTAGCAATTTATAATCATTTGCTAGTAACTTGATCTTAGTGATGTGTGCTAGGCCTCTCTGATCTTAATTGCTTATGTGTGTGCCTGTGTTAATTTGAAAATCTTGCATGTAATGCCTTTATTATTGAATTCCCATGATTTTGTGCCTTAAAATTGGTTAAAATTTGTGGGGTTGTGCTTACATGTTGGTGGGTCTAGTCGAGTGAAGTCTAACTAGCCCATATTTGTGCCAAATGACATATTTTGCCCAATGATGGACTGGTTGATGTCATTCTTAAGAGCAAATGTCGTCAAATGACCAAATTTGGCCAAACCAAGAGTTGTCTAAGTTTCCCGGGGGGTATGAGAGTAACGGGTCTTTGTTTAATTTGATAGGTGCATGTTTTTATTTTGTTTTCAGGGGTTGCAGTGTTAAATTTGAGGAGTTGGGTTGAATGTTGGCACGTTGGGTCATTTGGCGAGCTGGGTCGAGCTTGCTGAACCACTCAGTGGTTCGCCAAAGTTCCCTATACCGCCTTTAATTTTATGCTATTTGTGAAGTTTGGTTCTGTAACTTTTAGCGAGAAGCCTGAGGTCACCGAATGCACTTGACGACTTGTCGACAGTCCTCCTTAATCACCCTTTATATGCGCCCCTTACCTTTAATTGCTTTGTAAACTTCAACGGGCTAATGCTTGCTCGCCAAATGCTGTCAACAATTGGTCGAAAGGCCTTCCCATCGCCGACATGCCAAATTTTTCGAAGATTTTTGAGCCAATCCTTTCAGTGAGCCCGATCTAGCTCGCCAAAGAGATTCGGCGACTTGTCAGCTAGTTCAGCGAGTCTGTCTGCAACTATTTTTTGGTATTTTTGCTTTTAGTGTTTCTCACTTTTTCTTGATGTTTTGCAGATATGGTAAGGATAAATATCTACTTAACACCCTGAAAAGGAGTACGGGGTATCAAAATAAATGAAGGAGGAGCAAACCCTTCCAAAGCAGAAGAGACCTTCTAATAGGAGGCAATGACAAAGGGAAGAGGCTTGCATCTGAGGTTCCTGAGCACAATAGGGAGAGAGTGTCTTCTGATTCTCGAGGTTCATTATCTCAGCCTGAGGACGATCATCCCCTATAGTCCCTGTGGATAAAGCTTCGTGCTAGAGCTCGTCTTGACCCAACTAGGGTCCCAACTACTGCCACTCCTTCTGTAGTTGATATAGTGTGAGCTCCAGCAGCTCCTATGGCTCCAGTGCCACATGTGGTTCCTTCTCCCCGACTCCTTAATAGATTGAAAGCAGATGTGTTATGGACTATTTTACAGGAGAAGTTCCTTTCTATAGAGGGCCTTGAGGGCAGATACTCCAATGTGAGGGACACCTTCCACTTCCATCAGTTCGAGCAGTTCACCAGGCCCTGGGGCCCCTATATTCCTTCATGGGTATGGGAGTTCTATTCAACATATGGTAAATTAGTTCCAAAGGGCAAGAAGAAGACCAGCAAGTTCAGACTGGTTAAGTCAGTCATGTTCTGTGGTAAAGAAATTGGATGCAATAGCGAGTACATCAGTACTGTACTTGACAGGGGTCTTAGAGCTACGGAGGCATATGAGGGTTTGCCGGTTACTCAATCCTTAGATGACTTGAAGGGCTGGTTGGCTCCATTGATTTTCGATACCACTCTGAGGTGGATCGAGGTAGGGGTCCCCATAGAGAAAAAGGATTTGAGCATTGCTGCTCAGTTCTAATTTGGCTTCATTAGCAGCACCATAATGCTATCCCAGAATGAGTCCATTATGTCCTACCCTAAGGCAATCCTGCCTTGGAGCTATCATATGCCAGAGGAGCATCGACTTGGGACTCCTCATAGAGCAAGAGATGGCCATGAGGGCCAAGTAGAGTCAGATTTCCTTGCCATTCCCAGTCTTGATCACAGAGTTGTGCTGGCGTGCTAAAGTACTTTGGGATGATGCGAGAAATATTGAGGTTACCCCTTCTTTCTCTACTGACATCCGGCGTATTTAGGCAGAGTACACACGAGAGGATGAGAGCAGCTCCGCTGGATACATCATCAGATGTGGACATTGATTCGATACCTACAGAGGCATGTTTTCCTACTCCGGCATTCGGGTCTTTAGGTACATCTGCTTCGACTTCTTCTTCTTCACATGCTCCATATGCATCTACCTCTGCCCAGCCCACCAAGATCGCTTAGGCAATGATCCTGAAGATGGGGCACCTAACCCATTCAGCTGATGTGAAGGCGACGAGACTAGACAGATCTATCTTGTGGATGATTGAGGCTGCCATCTTAGCTGCACTTACCCCCCTTTAGAATTCCATTGACACTCTCACTATGAGAGTTGACGCTTGTGAGAGCAAACAATGGGAGACCTCCGAGGTTACGACTTTGAAAGACAAAGTAGCAGATTTGAGAAAAGACGTAGACCATCTAAAGTCTACTAACTTCACTTCATTACTAGAGGCTACTGAGGATGTGGATGCTCTATAGACTTTAGAGATTCCTCCGGCTACCACCAGAGATGTACATAGGGATGATACAATAATTGATGAGTCGAAGGCAGACACTGATGAGGAGCAAATAGAGATAAGAGAGGAGTGCATATATGAAGATTTTCTAGATCTTGAGGAAACGAGTGTGCAGCCGCTAATCCATACATCACTGACAGAGACATCCATGGTACCTCTTAGTAGACCTACTCCTTTTAAGCTGGCTTCGGGCACCGATACTCAGGTTTCAAGCACCATAACGGGCGCTAAGGCCCAGACAGATAGAACGACTGTTTAGATTGGATCCCTTTTTTTACCTCCCTCTCTATCTTACTTTTTACTTATGGATATTATTTTTCTAGCATTTGAGGATAATTTTTTTTATTTGTGGTAGGGTGAGGCTACCTTATGTGGCTGGTTTTCTGTATATATTTGGGTTGTTGAGCTAAAATTATGTTTTGCACTATTTTTGTGGTTGATTGAGCTTGTGGCTCCTTGATTTTAATTGAAATGATTTCTGGACCCTTCCACAAAAAATTTGTGCCACCTCTTATTTGTGTTTGAATGTGACTGCTCTCTTGCAAATTTGAGTATCGGTTTTGATCAATACTGATGAATTGAATAGTGCTCATAATCGAACAAAAATAAATGTGCGGCTACGATGAGGCCAAATAAAGTTGCATAGACAATATGTGAACTTTTGCATCTCGTTGTGACTAGCCAAGTATCGAATTGTGATGAATATTGCACAGTAGAGAAAGTGTGGAGTCTTGTTTGACATTGGTGTCAATGCCTTGTATGATGAGCTTACCGTGAACCATGTGTGATGACACCTAGAATTTGCCCCATTGGTCCGGTTGACTAAGTGATGCAAGCTCTTGAGATGATCTTAGGCAACTTTGAAGAGTGTGAAATAATTTGACATTATACCTCTTTTTGTGGCCTACCTTGTGAGTGTGTGAACTTCGCTTGAACACCTTTTGAACCTTACCCTTTTCTTGAAAGAAACTTGATGAAATTGTGACCTTCCTTGATCTTTTACCCTTAATCCTCATGATTTATGGTTTATGTGAATAGCCAACTTACGCCAAAAGCCTATGTTGGGGTGTGGTGAAAAGAGAAGGTAAATCAAGAAGTGCAAAGAAGTCCCCTTTGACCCATGGTTTTGAGAAAGATGGAGCCCCTCCATACAAAAGAAAAAGAGAGAAAAAGAATGAAAAATAATGAAAAAGAAAAAAAAATGAAAAAGTTATGGAATAAAATTGTGAAATTGCAAAAAGAATTGGGGTGTCCAATTGTCCATTATAAATGAATAATGGGGCGACCTTTGAGCATGAATGAGAATGATAAAGAAGAGGGAAGAAAGTGTTGTTCATGCCACATCTCATGAGGGTAGCAGCCCGTGAGCCTAAATGACCATACCTTTACACTTAGCCCCATTACAAACATTGAAAAGACCTTTTTGATCTTGAGTGAGCTGAAACAAGTGTTGATTGGAGAATACGGGCAAACCTTTGGGTGAAATCATGCATTTTGTTCATGTTTGTGAGTGTGAGTGTTGTATTTGATTCTAGAGCTTTAAATTGTTGAACCATTGTGTGTGAATATGGAATCACTCTTTGTGTGAGGGAATTTGAGTACCTTTTTGAGCTTGATCTTACATTTGAAGCAAGTATTGTGAAATTGAGATACTTTGATAATGGTGAGTCAACTTGAATCTTTGAGTGCACAATTGATCCTTGCATGAATAAGTTGATTCTTTTTGCATGCATTCATGATTGAGTCTTGTGTAGCACTGTTTGAGACATCCATTTTGAACTGTTGAACTTGAGGACAAGCAAAAGTTTAAGTTATGGGTGTTGATGAGCCAACAATTTGGGCTTATTTAGGGCTTTATTTTAATATATTTAATATCCTCAAATGCATATTTTGTCCCAATAACTGATGTAAATCCTTGATTTTCGGATTTATGGATTAAGGAACAAAGCATGGATACTAGTGAACAAAAACAAGAATAAGACATTTGAAAGGACGAAGAAAAGAGGGCCTGATGATCGCCTAACCCATTAGGCGAGTCGCTGAATGGCCATGATTTCGCCTAAAGTTTCAGTGTGCCAAGCCTTAAAGGAGAAAACCAAGTTGGCGATAGAAAAGAGCAGTCGGCGAGTCATCGAACGGTTCCACAATACAGTGCTAGATTGCCCAAAGTTACAAAACTTGAAGATGTTGCAGGCCAAAGAAAAAAGATGATGGAATTGACCAAAGGGCAGATCGCCGAGTGGATCGGTGATCCCGACTTACTGCGCCGAATAGTCCTTTGCAGCATACTTTTGGTGACTATAAATACATTTTTAAATTCATGGTTTAGCATCAAATTTTTATTTGTTTTCAGTATCAGTTTTTAAAGTTTTAGAACTCTAAGTTTGGAGACAATATTTTCCTTAGCTTTGAAGATTTGAAGATTTCCATTTTTGAGAAATTGGATGTGGGTCTTTGAGATTCTTCAACCTTGACCTTTGTAAATATGAAATTAATCATACCCAGTTGATGGAAACATAATTTGATAACAATTTCTATCTTTTTATGATGTCTAGCTAAGACCCCAATTCTTGGAGTGTGATTATGAGATTATGGGTTGATTTAGCAGTTGGATATTGTTAATTAATAGTTTAAATGCTGTTTAAAAGTGATTTCGATCAGTAATTATGGTTTAATTTAAAAGGTTGTAGTTGCTAATGCAATTCTAACTTTATGTTTTTGGCTTGCTCGAGAGAGAGGTTTTAAAACCAAGGCTACTGATTTGATAGTTTATGGGTATTGGGTTGTCATGGGTATAGCTCAGGAGAGTGAATCCTAAATCCTTTTCCACACATTCAGCTCGAGAGAGTGAATGGACTAAAGTGAAGGCTATTCTTAATTGATACTTATTGGTGTTCGAGAGAAACCAATTTGACTTGGGGTAAACTATTCAAGAGAAAGTTTATCCCCACTAAAGTCTAGCTTATTCACTGATTTATAGCTATTTACTATCAATTGCATTTACCCACTTGTCTACCTTAGCCCATAATCCAATCACTTCCCAAGAACCCGTATCTTTACTTATTTATTCGTGTTATTTGTTGCTGTTGTAGTTGATAATTACAATCTAAACCCCCATATTTGACACTTGTGTCACCCTTTAATATGAAACCATGCTTTTATTCGTAAATGTTTTTACCTATGATTGACTTAAACATATTTGTACTTGGCTCTTGAATCTTAAGCATGTACCATTCCATGTGCGATTCGACCCCAACAACCTTAGTTAGGTTATATTACTGACTAACGATCATTGTCACTTAGTATTGAAAGAAGTGTCCTGATACGTGAAATCACCCCACATTTGGGGAAATGTAGGAAAGAGTATGCATTAGTACAAAATATGTACCAAGTATGATAACCATTCATATAAACATTTAAAACATGCTCAAAAGGGACATTTTCATGAGAATACAATGATCAAGCTAAAGCATAAAACTTGAGAGTTAGAAATCATAAGTCATAAAACATGATCAATGCAAGTGAACATTATCTTAAAACATACTTACAATACCTATTGAAGTAACCTTGGCTCATCATAGCTTTTCTTGTTTGTGGGAAGAAGTCTTAACCGACATATAAGACTCTGCGAGCTAGCAACATGGAATTCGGTGTCTCCCACATCGAAAAGAGTTGTCCTACTTGCCAAGGTAAGGACCATGACCTTCTAGCTATTGTGGATTGATGAATCTGAGATTTAGACTCATTTAGGGCTTTGTTTTCATAGTTTATTATCCTCAAATGCCTAACTTATGCTCCAAACTGATATTAAACTGTTGATTTGCAGAAACGAAGGCAAATGAGAAAGGCAAGGATATTATCGAGCAAAAAAGAGCAAAAAAGATGAAAAAAAGCTGAACATAGCAAAAGTTAAAAATCACCAAAGCCACTTGGCGACTCACCAAGTGGCACTTCAGCTCCCTTAAAGTTCAAGACTGCCAGTCTTGGGGAGAAGCCCAAATTGGCGATGGATTTGGACCTTCGGTGAACCGCCGAACGGATCGGCTACACAAACTTGGATCACCTAAAGTAACAGAACCTTGAGTTTAAAGAGCCAAGGAAAACCAGCGATGTAATGGAGCCATTGGCACATTGCAGACTTGGTCGGCGATGCTCGACTAACCTCACTTAATGATCCTGAAGGTCAAAATTTGAGAAAGTATAAATTGAATTTTAAAAAGTGCAGTGAGGAGGCAATTGCTTCCTAAGTAATTTTTATATTGTAGAACTTGGAGCTTTTGTTTGAGACTTGGTTTTACTTATTTTTAGGAGTTTTCTAGTAGATTTGAAGTGGGTTTTCGATATCGAACATTGTGGATCATTGTAAAGGCTTATATTGTAATATCTAGATTATGTAAAACGTAATGGCTATCGATTTTCTTTCTTTTTATGATGTGTGGCTAAAACCCCAACTATTGTGGTGTGATCATGTTATTATTTGTTCTAATTATCTTATGGGTATTGTTGTTTACTAATTTAAATGTTGTATTAAAGTGGATTTGATTGATAGCTGTTTAATAACTCTTGAATTATAGTTGCAAATACATTTCTAGCTTAGTGTTTTGGGCTTGCTCGAGAAAGAGGTTCTATAGATAACGTTATCGATTGATGATTGTAGTGATTGGGTTTTTGTAGGTTCAGCTCGAGAGAGTGAATTTAACTCGATCCTACCTATTTAGCTCGAGAGAGTAGATAGATTGAGGTTTTGGGTTGTTTATATTGTCGTGCTTGTCAAAGTTTGAGAGAACTCACTTTAATCATAGTAGTTGTTTGAGAGAAAGCTATTGCATCAATTGTCTAGCCTACCCACTGAGATTTAGCAATTGTTAGTAAAATTCAATTACTCATATAGTGAAATTAGCTTGTAATCGATCACATCCCCTATAATCTCTTTCTACTTGTTTACTTCCCTATTTTGGTATTTGTTGTAGTTGATAATTGACACTATTAAACCCCCATCTGACATTTGTTATCAAACCATTAATTTACTTTTCATGGTTTTGATAATATCTACTTCTATAACCGATGGGACCACAATCCTTACTTCTTAATTAAATTTCATACTATACCGCTCCTTGTGGGTTCGACCCCAACTCTTTGTTGGGTAATATACTAGATTACGATCATCTACACCTAGTATTGGATGATGTGTAGTTGAGTGTTTATAAAAATGGTGCTGATGCCGGGGTGTGGTGTTATTGAATTCTCTTATTGAAGTTGTTTGGGATCTTCTTGTGTTGTATTTGAACCTATTTACTTTTTATGTGTTGTTTGTTGCATTGAAGCCTGTGACGAAATGAGTGTTAATGGAAGCAACGCTAGCCTGCTAGGTCACTATGACGACATTGGTAACTTAAACGATGTGAATGATGTGCCGGTGAATGAAGTGCCAGTGAATGACATACATTTGGGTGGTGTAGGTGCTATTCGATTACTTCCGGTCGTGGGGAATGCAGTGTTCCACGTGACAAGCATGATGTTGCATCTCTTGCAAATGAAAGGGTTATTTGGAGGCGTGGCTCATAAGGATCCCCATGACTATATTAGAAATTTTGTGGACGTTTGTGGTCCCTTCTTGTTTAAGAAATATCCCAGAGTAAGTTCGATGCTGATTGTTTACTTTCTCTTTGATGGGGAGGCCACCAAGTGGTTAGAAGACCTACCTGGGACTCAATCACCACTTGGGATGAATTGACTGAAGCGTTCTACTTAAGATTCTTTCCTCCTTCGAAGATGATGGCATTAAGGGACAATATCCAAGGCCTTAAATGGTTGGATGGTAAGCCAATTAATGAGACGTGGCTACTTTTCAAAAATTTATTGCTCCAATGTCTAACTCATGGACTCTTGAACAACGTTTTGCTATAACATTTCTATCTGAGTCTAGACTCGGTTAAAAAAGGGGTGGCTGACCAATTTGTCTGTGGTGGTATCATGTAACAACCTTTTTAAATTTTATCTGCTTTGCTTGATGGCATGACTAAAATCAATTGGGCTTGGTACACGAGAGAGGGTCAAGTGTTTCCTTTGAACTTTAGGATGACAAAAATACTAATACAAAAGGATCAAATGAGATCAAAATATGTCCATGATAATGACCCAATTGGATCTTATATAAAAACTACAATGGGTAGTGGTACTAGAGTTGTGAATGGTGTTTGTGTTAGCGGGGTAAACCCCGATGATGCATATTTTGAGGCCTTATACAATAAGGAAGTGAGTTTCCTTGCAAACCAAGGTGGAGGTTTCCGTCTAAGCTATCCAAGGCCAGGTAGGAATAGAGAGCGTGATGACGGTTGGAGAGACCGTGATAGGAAATGGTGTGATCGGGGAGACAATTGGAAGGAGAAAGATGGGGACAAGGAGATATACGTGCCCCCCATGAGCGTCAAAAGCCTAAAGATCAAAGAGTTGACTCAAAGAGTTTCCATATGGAAGATATGCTTTCATGCATTCTCACCAAAGTGAAAGGGTCAGACAAAGTTTTGAAGGAAATGAAAGATGACGTCTCAATTCTAAATCAGACAGTTACCTCTTACTAGGTGTCCATTAAACAGCTGGAGACACAAATGGGTCAAATCTTGACTTATTTGAATCCAATGCCAAAAGGAGGGTTACTGAGTGACATGTTGGCCAATCACAAGAATGACCCTTGAATAAGTATCTTCGTCGTGCCACGATGTTAAATAAGGCACTTCTTGAGAGGCAACCTAAGTTCTTAAGCTTTTAATATTTCTTTTTGAATAACGGGTGTTGAATGTCCAGGTTGAAAATATTAAATTATGAGAAAATAAGTAGTAGGCGAACCAAAAGTCCAATCGATGACTCACCAAACAGGTCAGCAAGCCTGACTTGGACTAGCATTTGAACCACCATTATGTTGGAGGTTCTGTATAACTCGTTGGACTAAATACCACTCAGTGCATCACTGAGTGGGTCGGCGATTTAGGTCGTGGTCGCCGATTGGTGCGCAAACTGAAGCGTCTTTAAAGCTAAATCATTATAAATTCAAAAACTTCCCTCATTTAAAACTTTTCAATTTCTAAACTTTCACAACGACATATCCTATTACTTTCTTACTAGTTTACTTGTTTTTGTGTGGGATTTACAACTCGGGTTTCATTGCTAGCCTAACATTTCAAATTTTTGGCATATAAGGTTGGTTTTCTGAACCTTGTTCCTTACATTGTGTTGAAATTGATTGTATGATCATTAGGTAATTGTTTTCTTTGAGTAATTGTGATTTGTTGCATGTGTGGTTGCTAATGCCTGATCGTATAGTGTTTTAATTATTGTAAATGAGCCTTAATTCATAAAATCATGTGTTCGGCATGTCTAATTTTATGGGTCCTGCTGATTTTTTGTTGGGTCTAGTGTGAGTGAAGTTTGAGTAGCCTCAAATTGTGCCGATTGGTGGATTTTGCCCAATTATGGAGTGGCTGACATCATTCTTACGGGCAAAAGACATTGATTGGCTAATTTTGGCCAAATCGGGGAAGTCTGAGTACCCTGTGGGCATGAGTAGTATGGGTCTAAGCTTAATTACATAGAATAATAGTGTAATTTTGTTTTCTTAGGCTACGAGTTAGATTTTGAAGGTCGGGTTGAAAAACTGTCAGGTTAGACTATTCGGCGAGCTGGGTCGAGCTCATTTAGTGGTTCTGCAGTATGCCTAAATCCCCTTAGATCACCCTTTTAATTCTATATTTGGTTGGCTTAAGTTCTGTAACTTTTGGTGATACACCTGAGCTCGCTAAGTTCACTCGGTGACTCACCAAAAGTTCTTTCAAATCGCCCTTCTGCGCCCTAATTCCCTTAAATTGTTCTGTAACTTTCGGCGAAGTACTACTAGTTCACCAAATGGTGTCGGTGATCCCCCAAATGGCCCTGGACATCGCTGAACTATTCTTATTTTTGAAAGATTTTGTTGTGGAACTTTCATCGAGCCTGATTTGGCTCGCCGAATGGGTTCCGCGAGTCTTTCTATGCAGTTTTCAATCTATGATATTTTTCCTAAATTTCATCTCACATGTGAAATTTCGTTTTGCAGAAATTACCAGACCAAAGGTCGCAGGTAGAAATCAACTGCCCCGGAAGAGGGTAAGAGGGATAGTTATTAATGAGGAGGCTGCAACTTCCCGGGCCCCAGTTTCCAAACATCTTCCAAAAGGGAGAAAGGGCAAGGCCAAGGTGCCTGTTGAGTTGACATCTGCGGAGGCGAGCTCCGATAGTGAGGGGATATATACTACATAACTCATTCCCTTTGAGAACGAGGGAAATCCAGGAGATAGTTCTCCGGCCTCTATCTCTGAACCGAAAGATTACTAGCTCCTACAGGCTATGAGAGTGGAGTAACGCTCTAAGTCTATGAATGCCTGTCTAGGATCCCGCTGCTTCCTATGCCTCTTCCGCCTCCATATCCAGTTCAGGTAACAGTGTAGGCACCACCTCCACTCCTAGCTCCTCCACCTTGGTCGCTCAACAAACTAAAGGCCGAGGGTTTGAGGATCAATTTAGAGGAAAAATGATTGTCTATAGATGACGTGGTAGACCGATAGCCCAAAATGCGGAACACCTTGAAGTTCCATAAATTAGAAATTTTTACAAAGCCCAGAGACTCATACATCCCTACGTGCGTCCGAGAGTTCTACTCTGCTTATGGGGAGCTGGTACCTAAAGGGAAAACGAAGACCAATATGTTTAAGCCTATAGATTATGTGATGGTTCAGGGGAAGAAGATGAAGTCTAGTAGTGCAGATATAGATGAGGTGCTTGGGGACTTCATGCATGACTGCATTGATCTCATAAAGAGGAAGACTCTAGATGATCAAAAGGGTTGTTGATAACTCTACTTTCTGATGTGACACTGAGGTGGCTCGAGGCCAGTGCACCGATTGAGAAGAAGGACCTAAATGTGGCAGCCAGATACTGGTTCGGGCTCATCAGCAGCACCATTATGGCTTCATAGAATGAGTCGATTCTCCGACACCCGAAGGCAGCTAGTCTAGGTTCTACTATAGCTCGTCATAAATGGAATATAGGGATGATCATTGAGCAAGAGATGGCCATGAGGGCCAAGTAGAGTCAAACCTTTCTACCTTTCCCTATATTAATCACTGAGATGTGCAGGCGGACCCATGTTTCGGTAGTTACCAAGATGGATGTGGAAGTGACACCTACCTTTTCTACTGACTTCCGACGTATTGAGTCCGAGTACACGAGGGATGAGACTGATAGGAGGAGGGATGCACCGGTGGATATGTCCTCAGTAGTTGATGTTGATATGTTGCCTATTGAGGCAATAATGCCCCTTAAGGACAGTGAGCCAACATGTACATCTGGTCCTTTTACTTCTGCTACTCCTAGTTCTACTGCTGCACCCCCTCCTACTACTTCTGCTGCTGCTGCTGCTTCCCGAATTCTATCACCTAGGCCATGTTATACAAGATGGGCCATCTAGCTCAATCTGCTGATGTGCATGCCTTCTGGGTAGAGACCTTTGTGCCTGGGCTGATATAACAAGCGATTGCTGCTGCCTTTGCCCCAATTAAGGCTGAGATGAGAGAGCACATGCTGTCACTTAATGCTCTTATGGTGAGGATAGAGGTTTGTGATCAGAGCTGGGGTGCAACTGATGTTGTGACGGCCTTAAGGCCGATTTTGTAGGGCTGCGGAAGGATGTGGACGAGCTGAAGTCCACATATATTTTGATGTTGCTTGGCACAATTGAGAATCTTGAAATGCCGAGCACTGATATTCCAGCCAATTTTGAGGTTCCTTCGGCTACTATGACCAGAGATGTTTCTATGGCTGATGATGCAGATTTTGAGTCTGATGTAGATATTGATGAGGAGGAGCTCAGTGTTAGAGATGTGTCTACGTACGATGAACTGGAGGATGGTTCAGAAAGTAGTTGAGGCATCACTCAGAGATATGTCGATGCTGGGCTCCAGTGGAGCCAAGGATGCTGATGAGCTGGGCATTAATGCCCTGATAGATGGACTCACTGACATGCAAACGTCACCCCAAACTTAGCCTGGCAAGATAATAATTTTGACTCTCTTTTTGTTATTTTTAGACTATTTTACTATTTTTGTGCATTTGAGGACAATTATTATTTTTGTTTGGCGGTGGGAGGTATTTCCATACCTACCTCTTTTGGGCTGTTTTTGTGGATATTGGTGTTTTTGGTTTTATGATTGATCTTATCTTGTGTTTATATATATATATATATATATATATATATATATATATTTGATCCATAGAGATGTTCCATTGTTCTTGATGTGAATTGTGGTTTAAAATTTTTACCTACCTCTTAATGTGTATGAATATGGATGTTCTCTTGCAAATTCAAGTGTCGGTTGTGATCAATACCGACGACTTGAATAGTTGATAAGTCCAAGATTTTGACTCATTTAGGGCTTTGTTTTGACAGTTTTAGTGCACTCAAATGCCTAATTTATGCTTTAAACTAATGTTAAAGTATTGATTTGCATCATTTAAGGCTAAGCAGCAAGTCAAGGACACTATCGGGCAAAATGGAACAAATAAGATGAAGAAGTGAAAATACGATCTTGGAGATAGCCAAGACCACTCAACGAATCGCCAAGAGTCTTATTAGCTTGCCTAAAGTTCTAGTATGCAAGCCCTGATGAAGAACCAACTTGGCGACAAAAATGGACAGTCGACGAATTGCTAAGTGATTTCGCTATGGAAACCTTGATCACCTAAAGTCATAGAACCCTAAAGACAAATGGTCAATGTAGACTAGAAATGGATTCGAGCAAAGAGCGGATCGCCGAGGCTTGACTTACTGATGAGTCCATGATTTGGACTTATTTAAGGCATCATTTTAATAGATTTAGTGTCCTTAAATGCATATTTGTGCCAATAGCTTATATAAATCCTTGAATTTCATATATTTAGATTGAGGAACAAAGCATGGACACTAATGAGCAAAAAGGAACAAGGTAGCTGAAAGGACGAAGATAAGAAGGCCTGAGGATCACTTAATCCATTGGGCGAATCATCGAATGGCTAATGTCTCGCCTAATGTTCTAGTGTGCCAAGCCTTTAAGGATAAAATCAAGTCGACGATAGAAATGAGCAGTCGGCGAGTCACCGAACGGTTTTGTGAGGTAGTGCCATATCGCCCAATGTTTCAGAACTTGAAGATGCTGAAGGTCAAAGCAAAAAAGCAATGGAATTGACCAAAGGGAGGATCGCCGAGTGGATTGGTGATCCCAACTTATTGCATCGAATGGTCCTTCGCCGCATATTTTTGGGCAACTATAAATACGTTTTTAAATTCTTAGGTATCTAGCATTCAATAGTTTTCATTTTTTATTCAGTTTTCAAGTTTGAGAGTTTAGAACTGAGTTTTAGAGACATTTTCTTCTTAGCTTTGAAGATTTGAAGATTTTCATTTCTAAGAAATTGGAAGTGGGTGTTGAAGATTCTTCATTTTAGACCTTTGTAAAGACTATATCAATCATACCTAGTCGATGGAAACATAACCTGGTAACGATTTTCACTTTTTTATGACGTCTATCTAAAACCCCAATTCTTGGGATTATGGATTTATTTAGCTGCTGGGTATTGTTAATTGATAGTGTAAATACTGTTTAAAAGTTATTTTATTCAGTAATTGTGGTTGAAATTAATGTGTCGTAGTTGCAAATACAATCCTAACTTCGTGTTTTTGGCTTGCTCGAGAGAGAGGTTTTAATACCAAAATTGCTGAATCGATGGTCTGTGGGTATTGGGTTGTCATGGGTTTAGCATGAGAGACTGAACCCTAAAACATTTTCCACACATTCAGCTCGAGAGTGAATGGACTAAAGTGAAGGCTGTTCTTAATTGTTGCTTATTGGTGTTTGAGAGAAACAAATTTGATTTGTGGTAAATTGTTCAAGAGAAAGTTTACCCCCATTAAATTCTAGCTTATTCACTGATTTACATCCATTTACTATTAATTTCAATTACTCGATTGTCTACCTTAGCCCATAATCCAATCACATACCAAGAACCCATCTATACTTGTTATTTTCGTAATATTTGTTGTTATAGCTGATAGTTGAAACAAATCTCCTTGATATTTGAGACTTGTGTCACCCCAAATTTGAATCATGCTTTTATTCATAAATGTTTTTAGCTATGATTGACTTGAGCATGCTCTTACTTGCCTATTGATTCTCAAATACGAACCACTCCCTTGGGACTCGACCCCAACTCGCTTAGATGGGTTATAATACTACTTTACGATCATTGACACTTAATATTGGATGAAGTGTCCTGATACATGAAATCACTTACCTCGCCCAATGTCCTTTTGGGCCAAAAATATGACAACTATAAATTAAAATTTTAAATGAAATTTTTGGAGTTCTTTCGATTCCCAGACAGTTCCGATTCTAGAGTTAGAGTTTTCTTGTAGTTTTTGAGTTCCACTATAGACTTTGAAGCTTTTGAGACCCAAACTAGAGAGTTTGAAAGTGGTTTATGAATTTCTCCAATTTGGACCATTGTAAAGACTTGAGAAGCTTTACCCAGACCATGGCTAATGTATTTGGTACTTGTTGCTCTATTTGAATGATGTGTAGCTAAAACTCCAATTCTTGGGGTGTGATCATGTGATTATTTGTCTAATTTACTTATGGGTATTGTTTTTTAATGATTATTTTTCTATTTTAATGTGTGTTTAATCATTAGCTACTTTTTAATCTTTGGATTGTTGTTGCAAATGCAATTCTAGCATAGAGTTCTTGGCTTGCTTGAGAGAGAGGTTTTGGAATGACAACTTTTGATTAATGATTGTAGGTAGTGGGTTGATGTGGGTTCAGCACAAGAGAGTGAATTCTAAACTCAATTCTACCTATCTACCTCAAGAGTGTGGATACATTAAGGTTGTGGGTTGTTTATCTTGTCAAGCTTGTCG
This sequence comes from Solanum bulbocastanum, assembly GCA_037074985.1. Taxonomy (NCBI): domain Eukaryota; kingdom Viridiplantae; phylum Streptophyta; class Magnoliopsida; order Solanales; family Solanaceae; genus Solanum; species Solanum bulbocastanum. The sequence continues at coordinate 26,510,387 of CM073604.1, read as the reverse complement.
ATGTTCGAGAGAAATCTCCTAAATCGTAATAGTTGTTCGAGAGAAAACTATTGCACTCATAGCCTAGCCTACCGACAATGTTTCAGCAAGTTATTATTAAATCTCAATTAACCATATAGCATAATTAACTTATAATTGATCACATCCTGAGAATCCCTCTTAATATTGTTGTTTCTCCTATTTTTGCACTTATTTTAGTTGTTAATTGCAAATCAAAGCCCCTTGTGTGACATTTGTTGTTACCCCCCTTGGACTTGTTGGTATGTTTTTGATAATTTCTATTCCTATAACTTCTTAGACCACATTTGTACAATGTAATTGAATTGAAACATTGCACCACTCCCTGTAGGTTCGACCCCAACTCTTAGTTGGGTTTTATACTAGATAGCAATCCTTTTTACACCTAGAATTGGAAGTGGTGTAATCTGAGCGTTAATCAAAATGGCACCGTTGCCGAGGTGTGGTGTTGTTTAGAATTCTATTATTGAAGTTGAATTGTGATCTTTCAGTGTTATAGTTGAATTGACTTACTTTGGTTTGTGTTTGTTGTTGGTTTGTGTTGAACAGAGGAAGAGATGAGTGTGAACGGGAGTTATGGTAGCCAAGTGGGGCACCAAGACAATATTGGAAATCTCAATGATATGAATGACCCAATTCAATTTGGTGGTGTTGGTGCAATACGTTTACCTCATGTTTAGGGGAATGTTGTCTTCCATTTTACTGGCACGATGCTACAGCTCCTCCAAATGAAAGGATTATATGGAGGGCTGGCCCACAAAACCCCATGAGCATATTCGAAACTTCATGGACGTTTGTGGGCCTTTCTAATTCAAGAACATATCTCAAGAATCCATTCGTCTCAGATTGATTCCATTCTCTTTGATGGGTGAAGCTATCAAATGGTTAGTTGAGTTACCGAGGGACTCCATCACCTCTGGGGATGAACTTACCACAATGTTCCATGTGAGATTCTTTCCCCCCGTCAAAGATGATGACACTCATAGATAACATCTAAGGTTTCAAACGCTGGGAAGGTGATCCAATCCATGAGACGTGGTTAAGATTTAAGAAGTTGGTACTTCAATGTCCGACTCACAGACTACCAAACAATATATTGTTACAATACTTCTATAGGAATCTTGACTTGGTGAACAAAGGAGTTGCTGATAACTTGTTCTAGGAGGTGTAATGCAATAACCCTATGAAGTTGCGTCTAAACTCCTTGATGGCATGACCATCAAGATCAATAGAACATGGTACACTCATGAGGACCAAATGTCTCCTCTCACTTTTAGGATGACGAAAGAGAAAATTGAGAAGGATCAAGAGTGAAACGACCCTTCCAAAATAACATAGGCCAATAACTTACTAGATTTTTATGCATATATTGTCCTCACGCTAGTAAAATGATATAAAACAAATATTGTCAACTTTCGAGTACCCAACCAAGTGGTTCATGCTTCATACAATCATTCAAAACAAGTAGTAAAATTAATACATTACAAGACTAGGGCTTACACACCCCAAATGAACAAAACAAGTAGCCATACTTATATTACAAACCATGGTGACATGATCCGATTAGCCCTCAAAATTTCATGCAAATATACAACACACAAATCATGTATAAGTCCCAAAGTTTATACAAATATAGATGCCTATATGCAAATGTGATCTTCCTTAAGGCTCTCAAAATTTCCATTTCCAAAGGCCAGCCTCACTCCTCCTCTCGATCATTCCCTATGATAGAACCAACTATTGCTAAGCATATAGCTTAGTGGTGAGAACTATAGGTTTGGAGCCCTCAAAATTCACCAAGCAACCTTTCTCAAGTCATGAGCAGCGCAATTGAAACATAATAAATAAATCAAGTAACAATATATAAAGAGTATCAAGTTTGATATTTAAAGATCCAATGTCAAGAATGTTCAAAACACCACTTTCCAAGAGATTCAATAACAAGGCTCACCTAATATATACACAATGTCGTCACATCAAGCACAATCAAGTATCAAGAAGGGCCGATGCCCTGTATCAAGAAGGGTCAAAGACCAATAATCAAGAGAACCAAGAACCATATTAAAAATGGTTTTCTAGTTCGTACTTAAAACGGACAACTTCCATTCTTAAGACATATTACAAATCCAGAATCAAGATGGAAAATGATTCGAATCAAGAGTCATGCCAATGGTGACAAACTCATAGCCACAAGAAGGACAAGGTCCCAACAAGAGTGCCAAGTGATCAAACAATCCATACAAGTGGGCGAGTTACACAAGCCTTATACCAACACGACAATGTAAAGTGACAAGAGGTAACCAAGGTAACAAGATCAAATTTTAGATACACCAATAGTTAAAAGAGTGTAAGCATAAGTTTATACACAAACCTCAATACTTTATCATAGAAACAGTCCACACAACTTCGCAAGTTCAAACTGTAGACCAACCAATGTATCAAGGTCCTCAACTTGTTCACGAGTGTATACAACCTTTAAAAATACAATTAAATAGCTTCTTTAATTCTTAGTATCTCAATAATTTTGAACTAAAACAAAATTATCATCACAAGTAAGCTTAGCTCGTACAGAAACGACTCTGCTCCCAAAACAGTGATTCTGGCCAGCGCACCTCATGTTGCAACTTAGATTTGAAAATGAAAATGGAAAAACTAGACTTTATAACCTTCATGAAATATGTAGGTACATATCTTAAGGTTGCAAACAAACAATAAGCACTACAAAATCTATTTTGTACAAACAGATATATCCAAAAAACTTATAGTTGTCCATATAGGATTTCCAAACCCTAAATCTGGACAAACTTATTCTATGTTGTGTCCCATATTTCGAATCCATAACAGTTAATTTAGAGTTTTACATAAACATAAGAGTTGTAGATATAGGAATTAGCTTTCTAAATCATATTTATTCACCAAAAAATGAGTTCTAGTGAACGAGATATTCTAAAAGCAATACACATTACTCAGCTACAAAAAAAATTTCGCCTACTTACCAAAGAGCAGTGTGTGTCTCAAATTCCAGCCAAAACAACCAAGTTTTTCTCAAAAGTGATATTTATCCCAATGCACAACTGTCCCTCAAGGCTGCCCAAATAATGTTGTGTGCTGCCCAAAATGCATACATATATATATATATATATATATCCTTCACCTCATTTTGAAAGTATACATAATTCTAATTAGATTATTACATAAATACCTCAATACAAACCCTTAAATTATGATACAATTTATGTTAAGCAAGCTAGCAATTATCACAACATTTCAAGTTCCCAAAATAAGAGTAAAACATATAGTAGTAATTAAACAATGGTAAATCGACATGCGACTCTTGTTAGCATTTAGGGGTGTTACAAAGAGAGAGACCAAAATATGGCCAAAATGATGGGCAGTGGATTGAAAAGTGTAAATATTATTGGCTTTGGCGGAGCGAACCACGATGAAACGCAATTTGAGGCGATGTACAATGAGAAAGTGAACTTTCTTGCAAATCAAGAAGGAGGATTTCTTTCAAACTATCCAAGGTCGGGTGGAAATTCAGGTTGGAATAGAGATGATGGATGAAGAGATCGTGATAGGGAATGGCTTGACCGTAATGCTACTTGGAAGGAAAGGGATGGTGAAAAAGATAGATATGTCCTACCTCATGGATGCCAAAAACCTAAACAGAAAAGAACTGACCCGGAGAACTTCCATATGGAAGACATGCTTGCAAACATTCTCAATAAGGTTGAAGGGTCGGACAAAGTGTTGAAAGAGATGAAGGAGGACGTCTCAACTCTCAATCACACAGTGACGTCTCACTCGGTCTCTATTAAGCATTTGGAGACACAAATGGGTCAAATCTCGACTTATTTAAAGCCAAGGCCAAAAGGAGGGTTGCCTAGTGATACAATGGCAAACCCCAAAAATGAAGCTTGAATTGGTATTTTAGTCGTGCCACGACATTAAATGAGGCACTTCTTGGGTGGAAACCCATGTCTTTGATGTTTATAAATTTTGTTTTTGTATAACGGGTGTTGATTTTGCTTCTTGAAAAGTGAAAAGTGTTGGAAAATGGGCAAATAGGCGATCCAAAAGTCTAGTCGGCAAATCACCGAAAAGGTCGAAGAGCCCCGACATGGACTGCCGTTGGAACTATCCAACTTGACAGGGATTTTGTAAAACTCTGCGAGCTAAAAAATCAGTTGGAGACTCGCCGAACAAGTCGGCGAGCCTGACTTTATCTGCCATTTGAACCACCAAATTGTTGGGAGTTTTGTAAAACTCGGTGAGCCAAAATACCACCGGAGCATCACCGAGTGGTTCGGAGGGCACGACTTATACCACCGACTAGCGCACAAGCTGAAAGGTTTTAAAGGCCAAACAATTTTATGATTTCAAATCCTTTCACTTTCCTACTTTTTAACTCCCACATTCTCGCACACGATTTTAGTCTTTCAATATCTTCGCACTTTTACTCTCATTTTATCGAGATCTTTGCTTAGATTGACTTTGGAATTCTTTGCCGCCTAGCTTTTCAAATACATTCAGCATAAAAGGTTGGTTTTCTGAACCTCGAACTCTATTTGTGGTTGAACTTGAATGTAATTGGTAATTTTGTTGTTGAATACTAGTGGGTAATCATTGTGTGATTGTTTGTATGCCTAATCTTGAATGAAATCGTAATTAATAGGCCTTTAATCGTGTTTTTCGTGTCTTTGCTTGTTAAAATCGAGTAGAAATTATTGGGTTGTGTTAAATATTTGTTGGGTTTAGTGGGGTGAAGTCTGAGTAACCCCGCATTGTGCTAATTGTCGTAGTTTTCCCAATGATAGAGTGGTTGACGCCATTCTTAAGGGAAAAAGACATCAATTGGCCAATTTTTCACAAATCAAGGGAAGTCTGAGTACCCCGAGGGGATGGGTAGTATAGATCTTGCTTTAATTTCATAGTGTAAGTGTTTAATTTTGATTTCGTAGGCTGTGAGTTTAATTTCTAAAAGTGGGGTGAAAAAACTGGCACGAAGGGCCATTTGGCAAGCTAGGTCAAGCTTACCGATTGGTTCGGTGGTTCGCCAAAGTCCCCCTAGATCACCCTTAATTTTCCTAAATGGTTGAGTTTGATTCTCTAACTTTTGGTGATACGATTGAGCTTACCGAGTTCACTCGACGACTCACCAAAAGTGCTTCTTGATTTTCCTTCTGCGCCTCTAATTCCTTAAAATACACTATAACTTTTGGTGAGCTACCTTTAGTTTACTGATTGGTGTCGGCGATCCACCGAATGGCCCTGGACATCACCGAACTGCTTTGATTTTTTGAAATTTTTGTTCTGGAACTTTTAGTGAGCCCGACTTGGCTCGCCAAAGTGGTTCGATGACTCACCGACTGGTTCGATGAGTCTTCCTGCAGTTATTTTCTTAAGTTTTCTCAAACGTTTTCTAACATTTTCTACATTTTTTTTAAGGAATGGCTAGAAACAAAGTTTTTGATAGAGACATGCTGCCTAGATAGCGGGTACGCGAAGTTGTTATAGATGAGGATGCAACTACATCCAGAGTGAAGGCAATAAAGCTACCTCCAAAGGGAGGTAAAGGCAAGGACAAGACACCCGTAGTGGTGCCTCCGGAGGAGTCTAGTTTAGACAGTGAAGGGGCCTACGAGACATAGCTCACCACATCTGGTAGTGAGGGGGACTCATATGATTCTCAGGCTTCCATCTCTGAACCCTAGGATGACAACTAATTACAGGCCCGAAGAGTAGAACTTCATTCCAAGGCGATGAATGATCCATCTAGGATCCTGGTGCCTCCGACTCCTACACCTCTAGTTTCAGCTCCAGTGCCTCCTTAAGAGCAGACAGTGGTCCCAACACCACCAGTACAGGGTCCTCCCCCCTGGTAACTCAACTAAATAAAGGCCAAGGGTTTGAGGACTATTCTTGAGGAGAAAAGATTGTCCACAGACAGAGTAGTGGACATGTATCCAGCTATGTGGGACACTCTAAGATTCCACAAATTCGAGGTTTTCACCAAACCCGATGGTATATACATTCGTACCTGGGTCTGGGAGTTTTACACAACTTACGGTGACTTGGTGCCTCAGGGGAAGAAGAAAGCTAGTGCCTTCAAAGTGGACTTTGTGATGGTCTGAGGAAAGAAGGTTAAATGCAACAACGATGAAATAAACGTTGTGTTGGGGCTTGATTTTGACTTCATGCATGGCTACCAGAGTATGATCAAGACATAGACTCTAGTTGACCTAAAAGATTGGCTGGCCCCTAGTCTCTTCGACATCACCCCGAGATGGATTGAAGCTTGAGCACCGATAGAGAAGAAGGATCTTAATATGGCAGCTAGGTATTGGTTTGGGTTTATCAGCAGTACGATCGTGCCGTCCTCGAACGAGTCTATCCTCTGCCACTCAAAAGAGGCCTGTCTTGGGTCCATCATTGCTAGGAAGAGGCTGAATTTGGGGTTTATTATCGAGTAGGAGATGGTTATGAGGGCAAAGCAGTGTCAAACTTTTCTTTCATTTTCAATGTTGATCACCGAATTGTGTCGATGGGCTCGTGTTTTGAGAGATGAAAAGAGGGTTATCGAGGTTACATCCACCTCTTCTACCAATATCTAACATATAGAGGCGAAGTACACATGGGACGAGGCTTACATGAGGAGGGCAACCCCAGTGGACACTTCCCCAGAGGTTGATGTTGATATGATACCAATAACGACAGTCAATCCTAATTAAGTCAGTGGGCCCTCAGGTACATCTGTACCTCCTTCTGCTAAGACTCTTAGCTCATCTGTTGCGCCCCCTCCCCTTAGTTCTTCTGCTACTGCTTTAGCATCCCGACACCCTATCACTCAGGCCATACTTTACAAGATGAGCCATTTGGCCCAATCTACTAATGTGTGTGCCTCCTGAGTTGAAGCTGCTATGCCTAGAATGATAGAGAGGGCGATAGCTACTGCTTTGGACCCAGTTATGGCTGAGATGAGGGATGACAAATTAGCTTTATATGCCATGATTATGAGAGTGGAGGAGTTTTAGAAGGGCCAGGGAGCTAATGATGTTGTGAAGTCCTTGAATGCTAACATTTCTGAGTTTAGAAAGGATGTTGTAAAGTCCACCAATTTTACTTTGCTATTTTGGACAGTGGAGATCCCAAATATCCCGAGCATCGATACTCCAAATTATTCTGATGTGCCTCTGGCTACCAGCAGAGATGAGGTTAGAGCTGATGATGTTGCTGCAGAGACCGAGGATGAGACCGATTAGGAGCAGCGTGGTGTTCGTGAGGAGGCAGTCTATGATGATTTGGTTGACTTGGTGTAACACCCCAAAAAATGGTAGGCTGAAATAGAGACTAAACATAAGGGTGAAGATCATAAAATGACTCCCCGAATGTTACTGAGTCATTTAGGGTTGAAAAGAGGCATATTTGAGTCAAAGCCAAAGGGCAAGTGCCAAGGAAAAGGGGCCAAGCCAAGGCCAAGTGCCAAGGCTACCCTTAGCTAGGAGCACATTGCCCCACCTTCACGAATGGGACCATGGACCATAGTCTACTCCACTGCTCGTGAAAGGGGTCGTGAAGTTACCTTGGCCTTGGAAAAGGGGCCACCCTAAACCTTATCCATTGCCTCAACTTCACAAAAGGGACCACGATTCATGGTCTTGGCCATGACTCGTGAAGCCCATCATTTTCCCTTTTTGTCCAATTAAAGTGGGGTTGTTTTGGGTATTTTTAGGGGAAGCATATAAGTTGTTTTAAGTCAAAATCCATTATTCTAAGTCACTACACTCAAACACCCAATTGAAATAAAAAATATCCTCCTTTCCCTCAACATAGCTCCAGATATTCTATCCATCTAGGTTCCACAAAGATGTATCGTGACTTGAGAGAGGTATATTGTTGAATAGTATAAAGAAAGGTATTGCTGAGTTCATTGCTATATGTACAAATTGTCAACAAGTTAAAGTAAAGAACCAAAAGACTAGTGGTATTGCTCATAATATAGAGATTTTGGAATGGAAGTGGGAGATGATCAATATGGACTTTATTACTGGTTTGTCGCGGTCTCGCCGGTAACATATTTCTCTCTAAACATAAAGAAGAAGAAATGAGCCATTAAAACTAGGGATCCCAAAGGTTCTTCCCCAATTTTCTTGGAGTTTCTTAGTCAAGGTATGGATGCTTTTCATCTTTGGGTAGCTATAACCCAAAGAGCCCCTTCAAACTATGTTTTTAAGTTTCCAAATCCCCCAACCTAGGATTTTCAATCTATGACATGGGTCTCCTTCTAAAACATTTTCAATTGTTTATTTATGGTTGATTATTATTGGTTATGATGAATTATGGTTGGATTAATGAAGTATTGATGTGACATGATGAAAATCTCCCTTGGACCCATGATTCCCCCTTCTTCCTAAATTGTGAACTGTGGTATGTCTTGATGGATGATAGGATATTGACAATTGATTATGTTTACATTGATTAACTTGTTAAATCATGATATCCCTCTATCTAATGTGGTAATTCTAGAAGTTAGAGTTGATCTTCATTGATAGCCTTGAAGGGAAACCTATTAGGGTTTATACATGTTGATGAGGATTGTATATGAACTTGTGATTCACTTAGATAGTAATGATCCTATGACTATTGTGTAATTGTGGTATTGATGCAAGATACTTCTTCCCTATACCTTTACACTTAATTGTGCATGAACTATGTATGTATGTTTATGATAAGTTGCTTGTATTGATTGAAATGTCATTCTCATGAACACACAATGAATATGATCTGAAAGGTTTACTCACATGTTGATGATTCTAAGGTTGAAAGGACATCCTCACCGAATGAATCTATGACCTATTATGATTTATGTTGGTTTGAGTGCCTAGTGCATTCTCTCATAAGCGTGAACTTAAGTAAAGACTTAATATGAATTCATAAGGAAATTATGCTTAGCACCGAGTGGATATGAGTATGAGATGGCTTCCTTCACCCTAGTAGTTGAGTTCCCAATATGGTTATCTCATGAGATGGAAACCTCCATGTTAGTAGTTAGGGTTGCAAGAAGCAATCTCCTTATCCCATAACTATGTGCCCACATAGGTCTTTAGCTAGTGGATCCACCTAAAAGCTAAAATGTACATTCTACCTTAGGCAAGTAGGACACCTCTTTTTGGTGTGGGAGTAAAACACCGGATTCCATGTCGATTAAGGCTATTTTCCCTATATGATTTGAATATGAACTATGATAAGAACATGGACTTTAATTATGACTTCTTAAGAGGTACTACATAGGCTTAGTGGGGGGTATGGGATTTTACTAACGCATTGCACAAGTAGACTTCAAGATGAGTTATGGTGAGGTTCTCTTATGTTATGAAGACTTATAGATTATGTATGTAAGATATGTATGGATGTTAAGGTTGACTTTACTTGTTACAAGTTATGAACATGATTAACTCCTTACTTATGTATGTTGGTTATGGATGAGGAAAAAGTAAGATATGTATGTTGTTGGTGACCTAAGTGTGATACTTAGCATTTGGTAGGGTTATGGGATCTTACCTTTGCATTGTACTAGTATGGCTTTGGTTTGCTTATATGTTGGTTTGACTTATTTTTCTTCATAAATGTGCATAATGGCTTTTATACTTGATAAATGCGCATAATGGCTTTTATACTTGATAAATGCATGATTTCAACTAAATGTCCCTTTTATGCATGTTTTAAGGATTTTTATGCATGACTTCCATACTTAGCATATTATTTCTGCTAACCCATATTTTATACATTTACTATGAGTGTAGGTTTCGGTCGTTGAGACATACTTCTTCTTTCAAGTGAAGCTTGAGTTGACTATTCCCTAAGCTTGGTGAGTCCTCATGGTACGAGGACAAGACATTACTCATTTCTAGCTTCTATTTTACTTTCTAATTTAGAGACTTTATTGATGTAAAGGGCTTTGACCCTAATTGTACTCTATTGTACTAGATGGTGATTGAGACAAGATCTAGACTCTTATTCCGTTTATGAAAATGAATTTGATTTCGATTGTAAAATTTTTATATTTTCCGCATCATTTCTATGAATTTATGTTTATGATTATGCTAAGGGCTTGTATGAGACCCCTTCGGGGTCAAGTACGCCGTGTTACATCTATGGGGTACCCTTGGGTAGTGACAAACTTGGTAATCAGAGCACAAGGTTTAGACTGACTCTAGGATGTTGTCTCATGAACCACGCCTATTAGAGTCTTGTTTATGAGTGTAAAGCACGCCACACTTATGAATGAGAGGCTATCAGATGTTTAGGAACTTTCATTACTCTTTTGCCATGCCTTAGAGTTCTAACTCTATGAAGTCCTTTTCCTAAACCTTTTGTTGTGCATATAGGATATGACTACAAGAAAGGCGACCGCAAGAAGGATGGAAGAGGAGATTGTGAATGAGGGAGTTCCTCCCCAAGGTCCTCAAGCTCCAAATGATGAGGGAACTATGAAAAATGTGGAAATAAGGAAGTCTCTTCAAACATTGACTCATGATTTAACGACTCAAGTCACTAGGAATGCTAGAGTTCAAGTGAACCCTAATGTAAGTACAACCGCTTCAAGGATAAGGGATTTCACAAAAATGAATACCCCTATGTTCTATGGAACCAATGTGGATGAAGACCCATAGGGGTTTATTGATGAATTATTTAAGGTGCTTGATACTATGTGAGTGTCTCCACAAGAGAAGGCAGAACTAGCCGCCTACCAACTGAAAGATGTGGCTTAAGTTTGGTATGAGCAATGGAAGGATGAGAGACCCGTAAGATCGGGCTTTGTAGATTAGGGATCGTTCCAGACGGCCTTCCATGATGGAATGAAAGATGTAAGAATTTATCAATCTTCGCCAAGGAGGTATGAGTGTGAAGGAGTATAGCCTTAAGTTCACCCAATTGTCTAAGTATGCTCCAACCTTTGTGGCGGACTTTAGGGACAAGATGAACAAATTTGTATGGGCATATCTAACTTGGTAGTTAATGAATATCGATCGGCAATGCTCATCCCAAATATGAATACTTCACGTCTTATGGTTCAAGCCAAACAAATTGAGGAACAAAAGCTCAAGCAAGTGTATAGTGAAGTGAAGAGGGCAAGGACCGATGATGGAAATTCTTCCATGGGTAAGTTTAAGGGTCAAGGTAAACCAAGGTTCAAGAAAAGGTTTCCAATTGAGACTTTTCTATTGCTTGAAGGTTCAACAACAATAAAGTGTCTAACCTTAAGCCACAAGGAGTTAGTAGAGGTAGTTCTTATGTTGAAAGACCTAGTTGTGCAAAGTTCGGCAAAAAGCATGATGGAAAATGCTTAGTTGGCAAGGATGGTTGCTTTAGTTGTGGGAAGAGCAGCCATATGAAGAGTTATTGACCGATGCTAAGGGTTCAAGGAAGAGAGGGCAAGCAAGTCTCTCCTAGTGGTTCAAATTTCGATGCTCCCAAGAAGAACCACTTCTATGCTCTTCAATCCCAAGGTGACTAAGAGAGTTCCCCAAACGTGGTAATGGGTATGTTGCAATTATTTTCCATTTATGTTTATGCATTGTTAGACCCCGGTGCCACTTTATCATTTGTTACACCTTTTGTGGCTATGAAATTTGTAATACTCCCCGATGTGTTAGAAGAACATTTTTCGGTGTCTACCCCGATTGGTGACTCGGTAGTGGTAAAAAGTTTCTATAGGAGTTGTCCTATTTCTTTGTCTCATAAAGTCACTTTGGTTGATTTGTTAGAATTAGACATGTTTGATATTGATGTAATTTTGGGTATGGATTGGTTGCATGCATTTTATGCTTCAATAGATTGTAGGACCCGGGTGGTCAAATTTCAATTTCCAAAAGAGCCAATTTTAAAGTGGAAATGGGGGAATTCTATTCATAGAGGTCAATTTGTTTCATGTCTAAAATCTAGGAAAATGATCTCCAAGGGGTTCATGTAACATATTATTAGGGTTATGGATGTTGAGTCCAAGGTCCTTTCTTTAGAGTTGGTCCCCGTGGTGAGTGAGTTTTCGAAAGTCTTTCCCGATGACTTGCCCGACATTCCTCCCGAACGGGAAATAGACTTTGGCATTGACATTTTGCCGGATACACAACCCATATCCATCCCTCCCTATAGAATGACTTCGGCCGAATTGAAAGAGTTAAAGGAGCAACTCAAAGACTTGTTAGACAAGGGTTTTATTTAACCAAGCATCTCTCCATGGGGTGCTCCGGTATTGTTAGTAAAGAAAAAAGATAGGTCCCTTAGTATGTGTATAGACTACCGCCAATTGAACAAGGTGACTATAAATAATAAGTATCCCCTTCCAAGGATCGATGACTTGTTTGATCAACTCCAAGGGACCAACTATTTCTCCAAAATAGATCTTCGTTCGGGTTACCATCAATTAAGGGTAACAGGGGTTGACATTCCTAAGACGGCCTGCTGAACAAGATATGGTCACTATGAGTTCCTAGTAATGCCTTGTACTAACAAATGCCCTGGCGGCATTCATGGACCTAATGAATAGTATTTTTAGGAACTATCTTGATATGTTTGTGATAATGTTTATTGACGATATTTTGATCTACTCAAAGAGTAAAAATGAGCACATGAACCATTTGAGGATTGTATTGCAAGTCCTTAAAGACCCCCAATTGTATGCAAAGTTTAGTAAGTGTGAGTTTTGGCTAAGGTCCGTAGCCTTCCTTGGTCATATTGTGTCGAGTAAGGGTATTGAGGTAGCTCCTAAGATGATGGATGCAGTCAAAGGTTGGACTAGACCTCTAACTCCTACCGATATTAGAAGCTTTTTGGGTTTGGCTGATTACTATAGGAGGTTTGTTTAGGCTTTCTCCTCCATTGTTTTTCCGTTGACGACCTTGACTCAAAAAAAAGCTAAATTTGTGTGGTCAGAGGCTTGTGAGAAAAGCTTCCAAAAGTTGAAAGATAGGTTTACTTCCACTCTAATGTTGACCTTACCGGAGGGTACCAATGGGTTTGTGGTATATTGTGAAGCTTCTTGAGTGGGTTTGGGATGTGTCCTTATACAACATGATAAAGTGATTGCTAAAGCTTTGTGGCAACTCATGGTACATGAAAAGAATTATCCAACTCATGATCTCGAATTAGGGGCTATAGTATTTGCTTTGAAAATACGGAGACATTACCTTTATGGGGTCCATGTAGATGTTTTCACCGATCACAAGAGTCTCCATTATGTGTTTACCCAGAAAGACTTGAATCTCCAACAAAGAAGGTGTTTAGAACTTTTTAAAGGATTATTACATGAGTGTCCTTTACCACCCCGGCAAACATTGTAGTTGTGTATGCCTTAAGTCAATTGTCTATAGGTAGTGTGGCTCATGTAGAAGATGAGAAAAAGGAATTGGTTCGTGATGTGCATAGGTTGGTCCAGTTAGGTGTCCAACTAGTGGATTCCACCAAGGGTGGAATTATGGCATCATAGTTACGAATCATCCTTTGTGGTTGATGTGAAGTTTAAAGAAAACCTTGATCCCATATTAATGGAGTTGAAAGAATCGATACTCAACATGTCCATTGAGGCTTTCTCCAAAGGGAGAGTTGGGGTGCTTAGGTACCAAGGTAGATTATATGTTCCGGATGTTGACGGCTTAAGAAAGCAAATTTTAGAAGAGGCTCATGGTTCGCAATATTCTATTCATCCGGGAGCCACCAAGATATATCGTGATCTACGGGAAGTCTATTGGTGAATTGGTATGAAGAAGGATATAGCAGGCTTTGTGGCCAAATGTCCAAATTGTCAACAAATTAAGGCCGAACACCTTAAATCGGGAGGTTTGTATCAATATATAGATAGTCCCACTTGGAAGTGGGAGGATGTCAATATGGAATATATTGTGGGTTTACCTCGTTCTCGAAGGCAACATGATTCTATTTGGGTCATTGTTGATAGAATGACAAAGTCCGCCCACTTTATTCCCGTCAAGACTTCATTTTCGACAGAAGACTATGCAAAGTTGTACATCAATGAGATAGTGAAGTTTCATGGGTTCCCTTATCTATCATTTCAAATTGGGGTACTCAATTTTTCACACTTTTGGAAGGAATTCCAAAAAGGACTTGGTACCAAAGTTAAACTTAGTACCGCTTTCCACTGTCACAGCCCAAGGCTTCCCCCTAGATGTGGCACGGTGTACTCGACCTCGAAGGGTCTCATACAAGCCTCATAGCATTCTTGAACATAAGAACATAGGAAACTACAGAAGAATTTAAAACTTTCTTTACAATCGAAGACATCTTCATTAAAAAGCAAGCGGAAGACTTTCTAAACTTTGTATACAATGTCTCAAACAACTGATACTTTGAATACAACATTGGGACTTAGCCTAAAAAAAATCTTTAACAAAACTAAAAGACATAGAGGGAACATAATGGGTTTTGTCCTCGAAACTATGAGGACTCACTAAGTCTTCATCTTCAAGCACCTTAGAAACCAACTCCTCAAGCATAGAACACCAATAAATCCAAACCCTACACTTTGGTAAAAATAGAGAAGAATGGGGTAGCACAGAAAGTACTAAGTATGGAAGCCATGCAAAAACATATTTAATACGGACATTTTCTTTGAAAGTCATGATATATGCTATTTTGGTAAAACTTCATGAAGCTTGATAAAAGAGGCATAATATAAGTCACAACAAACATACAAGTCATATTTTCACATTTGAATATAATCCACATATGAACCTTTACCTTCACCTCAAGTAACCCTCAAGTTATACCTTGTGAAATGTATGGGTAGCGTCCCATACCACCACCCACATTAAGGTACCACCTTAAGACCACCAAAAGAGAACTTACCATTCATCCTTTGCACCTTGACACAACAAATCATATAAGAGCCATAAATATTACATAAGCCACATCATCACATTAAGACAACATCTAAGACAACTCTAAGTCATACTTGTGTAATGTGCAAGTAGCATCCCATACTACTACTCACACTAAGCACTCCTTTGAAGTCTCCATAGACAAGGCAGATTCATATATGATAAGTCATGACAAGGAAGTAACTCAAAATACAATCAAAGTATAGCATGCATCATTACATTTAAGCATATAAGTCAACATTCATCAATAACTTCATTTATAGGACATTAAATCACTAGAAATTAGTTCATCATTCTCATTAACTTTATTTGAAGGGGACATTCATACATTAGCCATTGAGACTAAGAGAACTCACTATGATCCTCTCAAAGCCTATTTGTGCAATGCATGGATAGCATCCCATACTACCACCCACGCTTCATAAAACTCATCAAGAAACCAGAATGCATATCTCACATTATGGGAATAGGCATTAACCAACAAATAACATGAGAGCTAACTCATGGAATTCAGTGTCGTGCAACCCTACACCAAAGGAAGGTGTTCTACTTGCCTAGGGTAGAACTAGTAAACATCCTATGTAGGCACATAGTTATGGGATAAGAAAGATGTTCATTGGACTCTGACCTAACATTTGGAGAGTCACCATCATAGCCATATCCACTCGGTGCTTAGCCTCCATTCCTATAGAGTAGTTCATTCACATTAAATTGTTGTACTGGAGAGGGCCATAAACATTAGGCCTACCGACCCAAAGTACATTACACAAGAAAGGGCCACCACCGTTAGTTCTACCGATTCTAGGTACATTAAGGATAGCTCATTGACTTTCCAAGAAGGGCTACCACATTTAGGTCTACCAATACAAGGTTCATCATTTCACACATGAAGGGGCTACTAACATTAGGTCTACCGCTTCAAGGTTTATCATCACATTACTTTCTAGACTCATCATGAAGGGCCACCACATTTAGGTCTACCAGTTCAACACATAGCCTAAAATATCTCCTTAGTCATTCATAGAAAAGCTACCAACATTAGGTCTACCAATTCAAGACATTAAGACATTAAGTCGAGATACATTCATTACACAAGAGAGGATGCCTAAGCCTATCAACTCAAGATTCAAAAATACTTTCATTCATTGAAGAAGAGTGTGCCTAAGCCTACTAGTTCAAGATAATTCATTCATGATCACATTCATCAATATAAGAAAAGGATGCCTTAGCCTACCAATTCAAGATACACATTCACTTTTACATTCATTCATACAAGAATAGGAAGCACAAGCCTACCAATTCAAGATATACAACATTACATTATAGGACCCTTCACATTCTATCATCAACATTCATGAGTGTTAAGTGAGAATATGCTTTCAATCACAACACATTTACATTCTATACTAAATCAGCATTCTATCATTGAATTCACATGCATATCCTTAAATATTATACATAGTAACTAAACACCTCCACCTTTCAAGTGGACATAATTAGGCAAGAGTAATAGCATAATTTCAACATTATATATCAATATAAACATTAACAATTCCCATTCCATCATAATCAATCTAATCCCAATCTCAAATCACAACTTAGAAATTTGGGGGAAAATATGGGTTCTAGGAAGAATTCATTATAAATCATCTTTAAATCCACAATTCATTCACAATTTAATGCAATAATGCCTTTAGAAATCATTTTGAATAGAACCCATGCATACATTGAAAGTTAGGGTTTTGGGTAGACTTCGAAGATTTGAAATCACTTTGAAGTTGGCTCCTTGAAAGATAATATGTCAAGGATGAATACCACCATACCTTTTGAAGAAGAAATCCATGAAAATCCTTTGTAAAACTTGAAGATTTTGACCTGGAGAGCTTGAATTCTTCACTTTCAATGGAGGTTTCTAGAGAGTAACTTTAGGAGGAGAGGGGAGGTTTTGATTTGGGGTTTTGAAATAATGAGATGAAAAATAGAGTTGAATTTTTTTTAATACTCTTAAAATACCATAAACAACTTAAAATAACCGCCCAAACACTTATTAGGACTTGGGATGAATTTACCAATTCACCCCTACAATGGCCTAACCATCTGACAGATTTCAGGTTCAATTGACAGATCCCCATCCACGGACCTTGGATGGGTTGACGCCTCGTGCTGTCAACTCGTGGTTCATGGTTGTGGCATGTTTTGGGGGCCCTTGACCTATGGAGGCCATCTACGGGGCGTGGTCCCCTTCCGTAGGTCACCAAGTCTTTGGCAACATTCTTCATTTGGAGCAGCCTTGAGGGTTAGACTTGGGGTCCTCCTCAAAGACCCCTAGGATGGTCCTTTGGGAGTCGTACCTTGATGTTTAACCCCTAAACCCCTCAACCTTGGTTCAAGACAACATTAAACAACCTCAAACCTCATGAAAAACTCATACACTTACTAGTTAGGCTCTAGTTTCACTTATTTGTTTTATGGGTTGTTAAGTTATCCCCCACATAGAAACATTCGGCCTCGAATGACACTTAAAACACATTAAGGGGTTAATGACTCAAGATTAGCAGCCCAGTATGCATGAAACATCATATACAATGCACAAACTAGGAGAAAACATCAGCTCCCCATTAATAAGTTCAAACATAATCCATGAAATTCAAGAAAGTAAGAAGTACATCTACAAGCACATTATGCATCATAACTTCAACATTTCTCATTTCGTTGGAGGAATTTCCTTCTACAACTCCAATCATGCTAATCACAACATCATTAAGCACATTTAAGCAATTTTCTCATAAAAGTATATTTAGGCATGTTCAACATTTAACCTCATGAAGCATGTAATAACTCATACTGAATGCACACTAACATGAGGAACATAATTTGTGAAAACTCATTTTCTCATTCAAACAAGAGTTCATCAAGAACATGCATATCATAAGGAGACCATGGAAACACAATATCACATATGAGTCTAAAACATGAAACAAGCTACAAGAAACTCTTGGTCTGAAGCTTGAATAAGCATATAAAGAAAGAGGTAAGGGATATCAGAACTCTCAACAACCTTACTACTCAGCATACTATCCCCCAGTTAGGAGTAAACCCAACTAAGGCTTATCATGAACCCAACAAAGTAACCTTAAAAAGATATTCACAACCCTAAGGAACTATCAACTTACTGGTGCTTTTAAACTAGGAAGGCCCTCATTAAGCAACTCTTGCTCACAAACAACCTTACCAACACCACTCAAGGTCTTGTATGAGTCTGCCACACTAGGTCTAAACTCCTCAAGCTCACTACACCTCATAAGGTTAGAACATCAATCAAGCCTAACTCATGAACATCAAGGACACTCAAAGACCTTACAATCTAGGCACATTATCCCCCACTTGGGAGAAAGGTTGTACTAGTTCTTTCAAACTTCACTTCTTTCCATTCCAAGGTCGGAGCAAGACATCACTAAACCTTCATACTCATCACACAAAATGATTCTAAGGCACCACATTCCATCAACTCGTTCAAAATACCTCAAAACTCACTTGGCTAAGTCGTATTCTACCAACAACACACATAATCATAAGCAACCCATTCATACTAAAGTCAACATCATAATATATC
Organism: Solanum bulbocastanum; assembly: GCA_037074985.1. Lineage (NCBI taxonomy): Eukaryota > Viridiplantae > Streptophyta > Magnoliopsida > Solanales > Solanaceae > Solanum > Solanum bulbocastanum. The sequence goes on along the minus strand of CM073604.1, from coordinate 26,491,859 downwards.
ATCTCAATCTATCAAGTCACATAGCCATAGTTTGCGTTACAACCAAACCTCCTCCTTCACTCCTTCTAACATACTCCTTTCTAGTGGTCACACACAAAAGACCATCGCATAAGGAAAAAGAGACAGATATTATAGAGTTAAACTCTATGGCATGACTTGAAGAATGAAGAAGTGAAACTTTCTTAACACCCAATAGACTCCTATTCATAATGTGGCACGCTTCACATTATGAACATGACTCTACTAGATGTGGTTTGAGACATCCTAAGACCATTTCAAAATCTTGTGCTCTGATACAGTGCCTATCATGACCCAAGGCTACCCTCTAGATGTGACACAGTGTACTCGACCCCGAAGGGGAATCATACAAGCCTCATAGCATTCTTAAACATAAAAACATAGGAAAATAGAGAAGAATTTTAAACTTTATTTACAATCGAAGACATCTTCATTAAAAATCAAGTGGAAGACTTCCTAGATTCTGTATACTATGTCTCAAAACAATCTAATACTTTGAATACAACATTGGGACTTAGCCCATACAAAAGCTTTAACAAAAGTAAAAGACATAAAGGGAACATAACGGGTTTTGTCCCCAAAACTATGAGGACTCACCAAGTCTTCAACTTTAAGAACCTTAGAAACCTACTTCTCAAGCATAGAACACCAATATCTCCAAACCCTACACTTTAGTAAATATGGAGAAGAATGGGGTTAGCACAAAAAGTAATAAGTATGGAATCCATGCAAAAACATGCTTAAAACGTACATTTTCTTTGAAAGTCACTATATATGCCATTTCGGTAAAACTTCATGAACATTGATAAAAGAGGCATAATATATGTCACAATCAGCATACAAGTCATATTTTCACATTAGAAAATAATCCACATATGAACCTTTACCTTCACCTTAAGTAACCCTCAAGTTATACATTGTGCAATGTATGGGTAGCGTCCCATACCACCACCCAAACTAAGGTACCACTTTAACACCACCAAAAGTGAACTTACCATTCATCCTTTGGACCTTTACACAATAAAGCATATAAGAGACATAAACATTACATAAGTCACATCATCACATTAAGACCAACATCTAAGACAACTCTAAGTCATACTTGTGCAATGTTCAAGTAGCATCCCATACTACTATTCACTGTAAGAACTCTTTTGAAGTCACCATAGACAAGGAAGATTCATATATGATAAGTCATGACAAGGAAGTAACTCATAATACAATCCAAGTATAGTATGAATTACTACATTTAAGCATATAAGTCAACGTTCTTCAATAGCTTCATTTAGAGGACATTAAATCACTAGAAATTAGTTCATTATTCTCATTAAATTTATCGGAAGGGGACATTCATACATTGTCCATTAAGACTTAGAGAACTCACTATGATCCTTTCAAAGCCTACTCGTGCAGGACATGTATAGCATCCCATACTACCACCCACACTTCATAGAACTCATCAAGAAACCATAATGCACATCTCAAATGATGGGAATAGGCATTAACCGATATAGACCATGAGATATAAATCATGGAATTCGGTGTCGTGTAACCCTACACCGAACAAAGGTGTTCTACTTGCCTAGGGTAGAACTAGTAAACATCCTATGTAGACACATAGTTATGGGATAAGAAAGATGTTCGTTGGACTCTAACCTTACATTGGAAGAGTCACCATCTTAGCCATATCCACTCGATACTTAGCCTCCATTCCCATAGAATAGTTCATTCACATTACATTGTTGTACTTGAGAGGGCCACCAACATTAGGCCTACCGACCCAAAGTACATTAAAAAAGAAAGGGCCATCACCGTATGGTCTACCGATTCTAGGTACATTAAGGATAGCTCATTGACATTCAAAGAATGGCCATCATATTTCAGTATACTGATACAAGGTTCATTATTTCACACCTCTAAGGGCCACCAACATTAGGACTACTGCTTCAAGGTTTATCATCATATTGGTTTCTAGACTCATCATGAAAGGCCACTACATTTAGGTCTTTCGATTCAATACATAGCCTAAAATACCTCATTAGTCATTCATAAAAAGGCTGCCAACAGTAGGTCTACCAATTCAAGAAATTAAGACATTAAGTCGAGATACATTCAATACACAATAGAGGATGCCTATGCCTATCAACTCAAGAAGAGGGTGCCTAAACCTACCAATTCAAGATACTTCATTCATGATCACATTCATCAATATAAGAAAAGGATGCCTTAGCCTACCAATTCAAGATACAGAATCACTTTTACATTCATTCATACAAGAATAATATGCACAAGCCTACTAATTCAAGATATACAACATTACACTATAGGACCCTTCACATTCCATCATCAACATTCATGAGTGTTAAGTGAGAATATGCTTTCAATCACAACACATTTACATTATATACAAAATCATCATTCTATCATTAAAATCACATGCATATCCTTCACATTATACATAATAATTAAACATCTCTACCTTTCAAGTGGATCAATAAAATTAGGCAAGAGTAATAGCATAATTTCAACATTCTATATCCATATTAACATTAACAATTCACATTCCATGAGAATCAATCAAATCCCAATCTCAAATCACAACTTAGGAATTTGGGGGAAAACGTGGGTTCTAGGAAGAATTCATCTTAGATCATCTTTAAATCCACAATTCATTCACAATTTAGTGCAATAATACCTTTAAAAATCACTTTGAACTGAACCCATGTATAGATTGAAAGTTAGGGTTTTGGGGTAAACTTTTAAGATTTGAAATCACTTTGAAATTGGCTCCTTAAGAGATAATAAGTCAAGGATGAAGACCACCACACCTTTTTATGAAGAAATCCATGAAAATCCTTTGAAAAACTTGATGATTTTGACCTTGAGAGCTTGAAGTCTTCACCTCCAATGGAGGTTTCTAGAGAGAGACTTTAGGAGGGGAGGGGAGGTTATGATTTGGGGTTTTGAAATAATGAAATGAAAAATAGAGTTTAATGTTTTTTAATACTCTTAAAATACCATAAATAACTTAAAATAACCGCCCAAACAATTATTAGGACTTGGGGTGAATTGGTAAATTCACCCCCACAATGGCTGAACCATTTGATAGATTACAGGTTTAATTGATAGGTCCCCATCCACGCACCATGGATAGGTTGACACCTCGTGCTGTCAGCTCATGGTTCATGGTTGTGGCATGTTTTGGGGGACCTTAACCTGCGGAGGCCATCCACGGGGCATGTATGGACCTATGGGGCGTGGTCCCTTTCCGTAGGTCACCAAGTCTTTGGCATCATTTTTCATTTGGGGCAGCCTTAGGGGTTAGACTTAAGGTCCTCCTCAAGAATCCCTAGGGTGGTCCTTGGGTAGTTGTACCTTGATGTTTAACCCCTAAAACCATCAATCATGGCTCTAACAACATCAAACCACCTCAAACCTCATGACAAACTCACACACTCACTAGTTAGACACTAGTTACATAAATTTGTTTTACGGGTCGTTACATCCACCCTCAAACGGATGGTCAAGCATAACACACCATTCAAACCTTAGAGGACATGTTGAGTTCATGTGTGATGGAATTCAAGGGTAGTTAGGATGACCATCTCCCATTGATTAAGTTTGCCTACAACAATAGTTACCATTTATGTATTGCCATGGCTCCGTTTGAAACATTATATGGTAGGAGGTGTAGATCTCTGATTGGTTGGTTTGAATTAGGTGAATTGTCTCTAATTGGCCCGAACTAGTTTATGAGGCCATTGAAAAAGTTCAACTCATTAGAGAGAGGTTAAAGACGACCCAAAGTCAGCAAAAGTCTTTTGCAGATGTTAGAAAGAGGGATCTAGAATTTGAGGTTGGTGATTGGGTCTACTTGAAAATCTCATCTATGAAAGGTCTGACGAGGTTTGGTAAAAAGGGGAAGCTTAGTCCCAGGTATGTAGGCCCATATTAAATCTTAAAGCGTATTGGGAAGGGTGCCTATGAATATGACTTAACAAATGAATTGGCTCCGGTTCACCTGATACTTCGTGTTTTATGCTCAAAAAGTGTATTGGTTGTCCAATATCCATCATTCCTTTAGAGGGTTTGGGAGTTAATGATAGTCTTTCTTATGAAGAGGTCCTAGTGGAGAGTTTAGACCGACAAGTTAAGAAGTTAAGAAACAAGGAAGTAGCTTTCGTTAAGGTTTTATGGAGGAATCACTTAGTTGAGGGTGTTACATGGGAGGCCGAGGCCTATATGAAGTCCCACTATCCTCATCTTTTTCCTTCTACTCCTATTCAAGCTTAAAGTAAGTAATTCCACTTAAGTGTTAGTGATTTCGGAGTCATGTGTATTGTATGAGTTTTACAAGATTTCCTTATGTTGTGCATATTCTTGTGAGAATTCATGTTTAGCATAAATTGAGTTTTCATGATGTATATGTTCCTTATTTTTTATTTACATTTTAGTATGATGATTTCATATTTGACTTCATGAGGTGAATTGATGAACATGCTTAGTTATGATTTTGATGAAATGACATGTTGTCTCTATATTGTTATGATGATCTTGCTTTGAGTTGGAGAAGGTAGTTCCTCCCATGCTTATATGAAATGAGAAATTTTGTGCATAATGGGTTGTAGAAGTAGTTTCCTACTTCCTTCTGATTGCATTGATTATGTCTTGAGATGGAGTTGATGTTTCCTCCTATAAATTGTGCATTTTGTTATGTTGCATGCAAGATCGGTTGCTAGTCTTGAGTCTTTATTTCTGTAAGATGTCTAAATCTTTATTTGAGGATGAATGTTCCCAAGGGGGAGATAATGTAACACTCCAGAAAATGGTAGGTTAAACTAGAGCCTAAACGTAAGGGTGAAGATCATAAAATGACTCCCCAAATGTTAGTGAGTCATTTAGGGTTGAAAAGAGGCCTATTTGAGTCAAAGCCAAGGGGCAAGTGCCAAGTAAAAGGGGCCAAGCCAAGGCCAAAGGCCAAGGCTGCCCCTGCTAGGAGCACACGACCCCACCTTCATGAGTGGGACCACAGACCGTGGTCCACTCCACGGCTTGTGAAGGGGGTTGTGAAGTTCCCTTGGCCTTGGAAAAGTGGCCACCCAAAAGCTTAGCCATAGCCTCAACTTCATGGAAGGAACCACAACTCGTGGTTGTGACCACGACTCGTGGAGCCTTTTGTGAAGGAGACTTGGGCATGGGAGCTTGGGGGTATGAGGTAGCTGAGTTACTGCCTTACCCCTCACGAGCAGGATCACGGGTCGTGGTCTACTTCACGGCTCATTAGGATGCCTTGGACAAATGAGCCTTGTGCTCCAGAAACAGGGCCACTGCCTCACCTTCACGGGTAGGACCATGGGTCGTGGTCCGTACCATGGATCATGGTCCGCACCACGGCTCATGAAGGTTACCCGTGGTCCCTGACGAAGTGAGTTAAATGAGGATTAGTTGGGTCATTTCCTTTTTTGTCCAATTAAAATGGGGTTGTTTTGGGTATTTTTAGGGGAAGTATATAAGTTTTTTTTAAACCAAAATCCATTATTCTAAGTCACTACACTCAAAAACCCAATTGAAATCGGAAACTTCCTTCGGTCTCTCAATATTTCTCTCTCTAAACACAAAGAAGAAGAAGGGAGCCATTGAAGCTAGGGTTTGTGGATTCCAAAGATTCTTCCCCAAATTTCTTGGAGTTTCTTAGTCAAGGTATAGATGCTTTTTTTATTTGGGTAGCTATCACCCAAAGAGCCCCTTCAAACTATGTTTTTAAGATTCCAAATCCCCCAAACCTAGGGTTTTTAATCTATGACATGGATCTCCTTCTAAAACATTCTAAATTGTTTATTTATGGTTGATTATGGTTGGTTATGATGAATTATTGTTGGATTAATGGAGTATTGATATTTCATGATGAAAATATCACTTGGACCCATCATTCCCCCTTCTTCCTAAGTTGTGAACTATGGTATGGCTTGATTGATAATGGGAGCTTGACAATTGATTATGTTTCCATTGATTAAGTTGTTGAATCATGATATCCCTCTATATAATATGGTAATTCTATAAGTTAGGGTTGATCTTGATTGGTAGCCTTGAAGGGTAACTTGTTAGGGTTTATACATGTTGATGAGGATTGTATATGAACTTGTGATTCACATAGACAGTGATGATACTATGACTATTGTGTAATTATGGTATTTATGCAAGATCATTCTTCCCTATACCCTTTCACTTGATTATGCATGAAGTGCGCATTTATGTATATGATAAGCTTGTTGTGTTGATTGAAAGGCCATTTTCATGAACACACTATGAATATGATGTGTAAGGTTTACTCACATGTTGATAATTCTAAGGTTGAAATGACATCCTCTCCGAATGAATCTATGAGCTATTATGATGTATGTAGGTTTAAGTGCCTAGTGCATTTTCTCATAAACATGAACTTCAGTAAATACTTAATATGAATTTGAAAGGGAATTATACTTAACACCGAGTGGATATGAGTATGAGAAGGGTTCCTTCACTCTAGTAGTTAGGTTCGTAATATGGTTATCTCATGAGATCGAAACCTCCACATTCTTAGTTAGGGTTAATAGAATCAATATCCTTATTCTATAACTATGTGCCCACATAGGTCTTTAGCTAGTGGATCCACCAAAAAGCTAAAATGTACATTCTACCTTAGGAAAGTAAGACACCTCTTTTTGGTGTAGGGGTATAATACAGGATTCCATGTCGCTCACATGGTCTATGATGGTTAAGGCTATTTTCCCTATATGATACGAATATGAACTATGATAATAACATGGACTTTAATTATGACTTCTCAAGAGGTACTACTTAGGATGAGTAGGGGTATGTGAGTTCACTTATGCATTGCACAACTAGACTTCAAGAGGGGTTATGGTGAGGTTTTCTTAAGTTATGAAGACTTATGGATTATATATGTAAGATGTGTATGGATGTTGAGTTTGAATTTACTTGTTACAAGTTATGAACATGAATAACTGCTTACTTATGTATGTTGGTTATGGATGAGGTAAAAGTAAGATATGCATGTTGTTGGTAACCTAAGTGTGATACTTAGCATTTGGTAGGGTTATGGGATCTTACCTTTGCATTGCACTAGTATGGCTTTCGATTTCTTTTATGTTGGTTTGACTTATGTTTCTTCATAAATGTGCATAATGGCTTTTAAACTTGATAAATGCATGATTTTAACTAAATGTCCCTTTTATGCATGTTTTAAGGATTTTTATGCATGACTTCCATACTTAGTACATTATTTGTGCTAACCCATATTTTCTACATTTACTATGAGTGTAAGTTTCGATCCTTGAGACGTACTTCTTCTTTCAAGTGAAGCTTGGGTTGACAATTCCCTAAGCTTGGTGAGTCCTCATGGTTCAAGGAGAAGACATTACTCATTTCTAGCTTCTATTGTACTTTCTATTTTTGAGACTTTGTTGATGTAAATGTCTTTGACCCTAATTTTACTCTCTATTGTATGACATGGTGATTGAAATAAGGTCTAGACTCTTATTTTCGTTTATGAAAAAGAAGTTGATTTCAATTGTAGAAGTTTTAAATTTTCCACATCATTTCTATGACTTTATGTTTATGATTATGCTAAGGGCTTGTATGAGACCCCTTCGGGGTCAAGTACGTCATGTTACATCTAGAGAGTAACCTTGGGTCGTGACACCTGGAGGGTGCCTGCTTGAGACTGTTAGGCAGGAATCACTTTGGGATACTTCTATATTAGGCTCTAGTGGAGCCAAGGATGCCGAGACACTGGACACTGATACCGAGACAGAGGGAGTCCTAATAACTGAGACAATGGGCACTGATGCCTAGATAGAGGGACCCATGGATATGCAGACTTCACCCCTGGCCTAGCCTGGCAGGATGACTCTCATTGCCTCTTTTCTGTTATTTTTTAGACTATTTTTTTTTTTTTTTTGCATTTTGAGGACAACTGCGTATTTTGTTGGTGGGGTAAGGTATTTCCACACCTACCTCTTGTGGGTTGTTTTGTGAATATGGACTTAATTCTGATTTTATTTTATGAATATTGGAGTTATATATATATCTTGGTTTTTGAATGTGGTTGTTGATAAACTGTGGCCCATTGTTTTGATATGAAAATGGTTTTGAACCAAGTTTGAAATTTTTGCCACTTCTTTTATGTGTGATTATGGCTATTCTTGTGAAAATTTGAGTGTCGGTTGTGGTCAATAGCGATGACTTGGATAGTGCTCTTAATTGAACAAAATGAACATGCGGCTATGATAAGACAAACTAATTTACATTGACAATATGTGAACTTTTAGCATCTCGTTGTGACTAGCCGATTATCGAATGAGTCTCTTGTAATGAACATTGCACGCTAGCTAGAAAGTGTGATGTCTTGTTTGATAATTGTATGAATTTCTTGTGTGGTGATATTAATTTGAACATTGTGATTGATGACACCTACAATTTGCCCCGTTGGTCTGATTGATTGAGTAAAGCAAGCAATTGAAATTATCTTAGGCAAGAATTTTGAAGAGTGAACCAACTTGACAATATACCTCTTTGTGGCCAACCTTGTGAGATCTGTGAATCTTGATTGGCACCTTTTGAGTCTATCCTTTTCTTTGAAGAAACTTGAACAACTTTTACATCTTTATCCCATCTCCCATAACCATTGTAAAGTATTGGTATTTTTGAAATGCAAACTTAGGCCAAAAGCCTAAGTTGGGGGTGTGGTGAAAAAGAAGGAAAGTCAAGAAGTTTAAATATTACCCCTCTTTGATGGATTGTTTTGAAAAATATGGAACCCCTCCATACAAAAAGAAAAGAAAAGAAAGATAAGAAAGAAAAGAAAAATACTAAAAAGAGAAAAAGTTGTTAAATAAGGTGTGTGAAAATAGTGAAAGAAATCAGGTATTCAGTGATTCATATTTAGTTGAATAATGGGGTGGATTATGAACATGTTTGAATGAAAAAAGAGAAGGAGAAAAAGTGAGATTCAGGCCATACTTCATGAAGATAGAAGCCACTAAACCTAAATGACCATACATTTACACTCAACCCCGTTACAAGCCTTAAAAAGACATTTGTGATCTTGAGTGAGCTGAAACAAATATTGATTGGAAAATAAGGGCATGCCTATGGGTAGAGTCATGCATGTGTTCATCTTTCTGAGTGTGAAAGTTGTATGTGATTCCGAGACTTCAAATTTTGAGAAATTTTGTGTTAATATTGAATCATCTTTGTTGTGAGGGCATTTGAATACCTTTGTTGAGCTTGAACTTGCATTTGAAGCAAGCATTGTGAGCTTTAGTACACTTGATAATGGTGAGTCATAATTTGAATCTTTGAGTGCACAATTGAGCATTGTATTTGTAGTTTGAACCTTGTGTGTGCATTTGTGTTGAATCTTAAGAAGAATTGTTTGTAGACATCCTTGATGAATGAATTGATCTTGAATTTTTACTTGAGGACAAGAAAAAGTTTAAGTTGGGCATATTGATGAGTCCGAGATTTTAACTAATTTAGGGCTTTCTTTTGATAGTTTATGTGTCCTCAAATGCCTAATTTATGCTCTAAAATAATTTTAAAGTATTGATTTGCAGTATTTAAGGCAAAGGAGCAAGGCAAGGACACTATCAGACAAAAAGGAACAAACAAGTTGAAGAAGTGAAGAAAAGTGATCCTAGTGATCGCCAAGACCACTCGGCGAACCACCAAGTGGCTCTTTTGCTTGCCTAAAATTCCAGCGTGCAAGCCCTGGTGAAGAACCAACTTGGCGACATAACTGGATAGTCGGCGGATCGCAGAACAATTTCGTAATGGCAACCTTGATCGCCTAAAGTCACAGAACCCTGAAGACAAATGACCAATGTAGACCGACGATGGATTGGACCAAATGGTGGATTACCGACCTGGTCGGCGAGGGCCGACTTACCTTGCCCAATGGCCTTTTGGGCCAAAAATTAGGCAATTAGAAATTTAAATTTCAAATGAAATTTCGGCAGTTCTTTCGGTTCCCAGACAGTTCCCATTCTAGAGTTAGAGTTTTCTCTTAGTTTTTGAGTTCCCTTGTAGACTTTGAAGCTTTTTAGGCTCAAAGTTGAGGATTTGAAAGTGGGTTTCTGAATTTCATCAATTTGGACCATTGTAAAGACTTGAGAACCTTTACCCATACCATGGCTAATGTATTTGGTAATCGTTTCTCTACTTTTATGATGTGTAGCTAAAACCCCGATTCTTAGGGTGTGATCATGTGATTATTTGTCTAATTTGCTTATGGGTATTGTTTTTTCATGATTATTTTGTTGTTTTAATGTGGGTTTAATCATTAGCCGCATTTTAATTTATGGATTGTAGTTGCAAATGCAATTCTAGCATAGAGTTCTTGGCTTGCTTGTGAGAGAGTTTTTGGAACCAAAGCTTTTGATTAATGATTGTAGGTATTGGGTTAATGTGGGTTCACTCGAGAGAGTGAACTCTAAACTCAATTCTACCTATCTAGCTCGAGATAGTGAATACATTAAGGTTGTGGGATGTTTATCTTGTCAATCTTACCGATATTCGAGAGTAATCGCCTGAATCATAATAGTTGTTCGAGAGTAAACTATTGCACTCATAGCCTTGCCTACCCACAATATTTCAGAAAGTTATTATTAAAGCTCAATTACCCATATAGCATAATTAGCTTATAATTGATCACATCCCGAGAATCCCTCTTAATATTATTGTTTCTCCTATTTTTGCACTTGTTTTAGCTATTAATTGCAAATCAAAACCCCCCATCTGACATTCATTGTCACCCCTCTTACACTTGTTGGTATGTTTTTGATAATTTCTATTCCTATAACCGCTTAGACTGCATTTGTACTTCATAATTGAATTCAAATATTGTACCGCTCCCTGTGGGTTCGACCCTAACTCTTAGTTGGGTTTTATACTAGATAACGATCAATTTTACACCTAGAATTGGAAGTGGTGTAATTTGAGCGTTAATTAATAGTTCGCTTGTTTGTACGACATGTGTGTGAAAATGTGATGAGGCAAATTGAGTTGCATAAGTCATATGTGAACTCCTAGCATCTCATTTTAACTATGTCAATTGTTGAATGGAACTATTGTGATGATCGTTGTATGCTAGCGAAAATGGCAAGTCTTGTTTGATGATTGTGTTGAATGTCATGCGTGGTGAGGTTTCCTTGAAATGCATGCTTGATGAGACCTAGAACTTGCTCCGTTGGTCCAACTTACTAATGTGAGCGAATGATAGAGATGATCTTAGGCAATTTATGGAGAGCGAGCCAATTTTGACATTATACCTCTTTGTGGCCACCTTGTGAGAGTGTGAACCTAACTTGACACCATTTGAGCCTATCCTTTTCTTTTGATGAACCTTGAACATATATGACCCTTTCCTTCCCCACCTAAAATCTTCATGGATCATTGGTTGTGTTGAATAGCCAACTTAAGCCAAAAGCCTAAGTTGGGGGTGTGGTGAAAAAGGGAGAAAATCAAGAGACTTGAGAAATCCATGCTTGAAAGATCTTGTTGAAAGGGATAGAACCCCTCCAAATAAAAAAAGAGAAAGAAAAATGAAAAGAAGAAAAAGAAAAGAAAAGGTTGATAAGAAGAGGTTGAAACAAAGTGTGAGCAATGAGAAAACGAAATGGTGTATCCAATGAATCTTGATTGAAATAATAAGATGTGAATTTTTAGAATTGAAAGTGTGATATAAAAGGTGAAATAATAAAGTGCAAACCATACTCCATGAAGGTACTAGTCACTATTCCTAAATGACTATACCTCTGAGCCCCAATATGAACCTTTAAAGACCTTTGAGATCTTGATTGAGTTTAGGATCGTGTTGATTGGAAAATAAGGATAAGCCTATGGGAAATATCTTGCATGTGTTTGTTTTTGAAAGGGTGAGAGTTGTTTTTGATTCCTACATTCTCAAAAAATTCATTCTCTTTGTGTGAAGATGGAATCATTTTTGTTGTGAGGGCACTCAAATACTCTTGTTGAGTTTGAACTTGGATTTGACGCAATCATTGAGAACTTTAATCCATTTGATAATGGTTAGTCATAGTTTGAAACTTAGAGTGCACAATTGAACATTGCATGAGTAGTTTGACCCTCTTGTGTGCATTCATGTTGAGTCTTGAGTAGCACTGTTTGTAGGCATCCTTGTTGAGCTGATTGATCTTGAGTTTTACTTGTGGACAAGCAAAAGTTTAAGTTGGGGGTGTTGATGAGTCTAAGATTTTGACTCATTTAGGGCTTTGCTTTCATAGTTTATTGTCCTCAAATGCCTAACTTATTCTCCAAAATGATGTTAAAATGTTGATTTGCAGCAATAAAGCTAAAGGAGCAAGGCAAGGACATTGCCTGACAACAAGGAGAGAAAAAGATGATTTGGACCTTCGACGAACCGCCGAATAGATCGGTGACATAAACTTGGATCACCTAAAGTAACGATACCCTGACCTTAAAAAGCCAAAGAAAACCAGCGATGTAGTGGAGCCAGTGGCGCATTGCCAACTTTGTCGGTGATACAAGACTAACCTCACATTATGATCTTGAAGGCCAAAATTTGAGAAAGTATAAATTGAATTTTAAAAAGTGAAGTGAGGAGGCCAGTCATTTCCTAAGTAAATTCTCCATTGTAGAACTTGGAGCTTTTGCTTGAGATTTGGTTTTACTTAGTTTTAGGTGTTTTCTAGTAGATTTTGAAGTGGGTTTTCGATATTGAGCATTTTGGATCAGTGTAAAAACTTGGATTGCAATACCCAGATTATGGAGAACATAATGTGTATTGATTTCTTCCTTTTTATGATGTGTGGCTAAAGGGTGTGATCATGTGATTATTTGTTCTAATTTAGCTTATGGGTATTGTTGTTTACTAATTTAAATGTTGTTTTAAAGTGGGTTTGATTGATAGTTGTGTATTAACTCATGAATTGTAGTTGCAAATATAGTTCTAGCTTAGTGTTTTGGGCTTTCGAGAGAGAGAGGTTCTAGAGCTAAGGTTATCGATTGATTATTGTAGTGATTGGGTTGTTGTGCGTGTAGCTCAAGAGAGTGAATTTTAACTCGATCCTACCGATCTACATCGAAAGAGTAGATAAATTGAGGTTTTGGGCTGTTTAGATTGTCATACTTGTCGTTCGAGATAACTTGCTTGAATTGTAGTAGTTGTTCGAGAGAAAGCTATTGCATGAATAGTCTAGCCTATCCACGAAGATTTAGCAATTGCTAGTAAAATTCAATTACCCATATAGCAAAATTAGCCTATAATCAATCACATCCCAAGAATATATATCTACTTGTTTACTTCCCCATTTTTCGTATTTGTTGTAGTTGATAATTGGCACTTTTGAACCCCCCATATAACTGATTGGACCACAATCTTTACTTCTTAATTGAATTCCATATTGTACCGGCCCCTATGGGTTTAACCCCAACTTTTTATCGGGTTATATACTAGATTACGATCGCCTACACCTACTATTGTATGAGGTGTAGTTGAGCGTTTATCATGGATCCACTTGGCACATAGTTTATGGGACTTGGATAATCACTACTTGTCCGCTCGGTACTAAGCTTAACTTCCATCGAATAGCTTTACTCCTATTTCATATTAGCTCTTAAAGGATCATGGGTAATTGCCTCTTGTCCTTACATCACATGACATGAGTAATCGCCTTTTGTGATTCAATCGAGAGCATGGGTAATCGCATCTTGCCTCAACATTTCCTTAATCATTGGTTCATTTTAGGTGAGAAAAACCTTTCAACCTTAAGAACCCTTATTATGTGAGAAAACCTTTCATAATCATGCTTTCATGTGTATATGAGAAATCCTTTCAACAACACAACAACAATCATCATCATTGATACTTCACTCTCAAAGCATCCTTAAAACATTTATACAAATCCCATAAGAATATGCTTAATTTCACAATCTCTTCTTTCATAATTCAAAACCCACATCATATCATCATGACTTGGAAAACATGAGAATTGCATGGGTTCATGGGGAATCATCATAAAAAACCATAGATTTTCATCAATTCATGCAACGTAATTCAATCATTTGAATAAAAAATCAGGAGAATCCATAACATAAAAGAAAAACCCTAACTCAATTAGGGATTTATAACTTTGAAAATAGGAGAATTTGGAAACTCCATGAATGGAAGAAATCCATGGATGAAAACTATCATGCAACAGTACCAAAAGCTTGACTTCAATGGTAGAATTGGAGACTTGCCTTGAAACCCTAGATTGAACCCTACTTCTTTAAGTTTTCTAGAGAGAGAAATATTTTGAAGAGAAGACTTATTCTTCTTTTGTAAATTTGAGAGAATGATTTCAATTAGGAAAATTTGGGGATTAAAATGCTTGTGTAGGGTTTTTTATTAGGGTAACAACATAGTATTAGGATAAAATAATTAGGAAAACACCAATAACTACTGAATCCAATCATCAGTGGGGACCTACGATTCGTGGGTCCACCTACAGACTGTCCTGTCCCTACATCGTTTGGTTCAACAACTAAGACTTTTGGACTCCAGATGACGGGACCCATCCATGAGCTGTGGTCCAGTAGACGAAGTGTGGGTCCCAACCGTGGTCCTCAACTTTCAACCTCAAAATCTCTCTAAGTTTGGGACTCACCTACAGAACCTATTTACGGCTCATGGATTAAGCTACGGACCGTTCTGGTGAACCGTTTAAAAATACATAAAACTTAACATTTTTTGAAAAACCACCTCTCTAACCACGACCATAATCGATGGACCATCGATCCACCTAAAATCCATGAATGGTGTCATCGATGCTGGCACCAGGTTTCTGAAATTTCTTATCTTTTCGAATCCAAGGTGTTATAGGTGATAATCAGAGTGTAATTTACACTTCTTACATTTTTTACCATTCTTTCAAACATTCATCCTTGCCTAGTACTTTAGCCTTCGTAGTTGCAAATCATTAAGATATCATTAGAATAGAACATAATTTAGCAATGAGGACACTAATTATTAAGCTAAATAGGCCTCAAATGAGTGCAAATCTATCACTCATCAACACCTCTAACTTAAACTTTTACTTGTCCTCAAGTAAATAAAGAACACAATTAGCTCAAAGAACATGCATATCTTCACAAATTCATCTTTAATAGTTCAAGACCTACATTATATCATCATAGCTTAGAAATGGATTATGCATGGGTTCATGGGGATTCAAATTAAAAACATGGAATTATCTCACTTCGTGCATAATAGTTCAAAAAACAATCCATTAAATTAACATTGAAAGGAACCCATGATATGGAAGAAAACCCAAACTTAAATTGGAGATTTCTAACTTGTAAATTGGAGAATTTAGGAACCCTATGAAGGAAAGAGCTTCATAGGTGAATGCTATTATATCTTGATTCCTAAAGCTCAAAATCAATGGTGAAATTGGAGACTTGACTTGAAACCCCTAGCCATCCTATATAAACTTTAGAGAGAGATTAATTTAAGAGGATGAACTTCTTCAACTTTTGGAATTTGAGAAGAATGAATTGAATTGGGTGATTTTGGGGTTAAAATTCATTATATAGGGCATAGGTTTGAAGGTAAAATGATGTAGTATTAAATTAAAACAATTGGGAAATGTCCTAAAAGCCCCTAACTTAAAAACTGCCGACTTGAACCTCTGGAAGGCCTAGACGGGCCGCCCGTCTAGAGCACCACAGCCCCTCAAGTGGGTTGTGAAGATGCTTCTGCCCGACAAGGCTTCCACAATTTAGGGTATAACTTTTTAGTCCGAGATTGTAATTAGGAAAACTCGGTGGCTTTGGAAAGAGGAATTAGAGATATTTAATTGGATATGTAACGGGCTACCTAATTAATTTTGTGCTGAAAGATATGATCGTTTGAAGTTGACCCTAAATCGTAAGTCTGATAAACCCATTTCATGGAAGACTTCACGGTTCGTGTGGGGCTTCATGGGCTGGTTAGATGTCTGTGGTCCTTGACCAGTGACTAGGGGAGAACCCCTTCTGATTTGACCCACTGGACGACCCCTTTGACGACCCGTTAACATCACCATGGGCAGTCTGGGTGTCCATCAAGGTTAAACCTACCTAGGGCAGGTTCTAGGAGACCTAACGAGCCCATTAATGGACCGTGGTCCCCTTAAAGGCCCGTCTAGGGCTCTGTGGAGGTTTCCATGGTCCACATATATGCTTCTGACTAGCCATTTGAATCTTTCTAGCCTTTCTTAAATCCGAGGTGTTACATTATCTCCCCCTTGGTAACATTCGCCCTCGAATGAGATTCAAAACATCGAAAAGAGGGTAGGAACTAGACCTAACAACCCAACAAGAATACAATAACATAAATGCGCATATCTCAGGAGGAAACATCAACTCCAAGCTAAAGAATGTTCCGAACATGATTTCATAAGGTCTACTTGCAACTCATACTCAAATGCACATAAAAATGGAGAAATGAATCAACCTAACTCATTTTCTCAAAAATAAAGTTCTTCATGAACATGCATAAATGAGGAATCATGGGAATATCTAACACACATGAAACCAAAAGAGTAAACCATGAGGAACTAGATACTTGAAGCTAGAGTAGCGATAGAGGGAAAGAGATGAGAATAACGAGACATCATATCAGTCTCGGGATCCCAAGTTTCACCTTCAACTAACTGATTCCTCCATAGAACCTTTACGAAAGCAATCACTTTGTTTCTCAATTTCTTAACTTTTCAGTCTAAAATCTCAACCTGAATTTCTTCATAAGAAACATTATTCTTAACTCCCAAACCTTCTAAGGGAGCTATGGATGTCGAGTCCCCAACATGTTACTTTAATAATGAGACATGGAAAACTGGATGCATCGATGTCAAGTTATTACACAAAACAAGTTCATAAGCAACTTTACCAATACACTTGTGGGCCCAAGTAACGAGGACTAAGCTTCCCTTTCTTTCCAAATCTCATTAGACCCTTAATGGGTGAGATTTTCAAGTAGACCCAATCATGAACATCAAACTCAAGGTCTCTCCTTCTAAAATCGACATAAGACTTTTGTCGACTTTGAGGTATTTTCAACCTTTCTCTAATAAACTGAATTTTCTCCATAGCCTCATGCACCAACTAGTAGCCTATAAGAGCAACTGCACCCACTTCAAACCAACCTATAGAAGATCTGCACCTCCTACTATAAAGAGCCTTAAATGGAGCCATAATAATGCTTGAGTAATATATATAATTATACGGAAATTATATCAATGGCAAGTGATCATCCCAATTACCCTTGAAGTCAATTACACATGCTCTCAACACATTTTCCAAAGTATGATAGTACGCACCACTTGCCCATCGGTTTGCGGATGAAAGGTCATACGAATATTAACATGGGTACCAAGACCCTTCTAGAAAGATTTCCAAAACTAAAAAGTGAATTGGATACCACGGTCAGAGATAATGGAAAAGGGCACTCCATGTAACCTAACCATTTCTCCTATGTACAACTTAGCATAATCCTCCGCAGAATAAGAAGCCATGACGGGAATGAAATGAGGCAATTTCTTCATACAATCTATGATAACCCAAATCGAGTCATGTTGTCGTCGGGTGTGTGGTAAACTAACAATGATGTCCATATTCAAGTCTTACCACTTCCAAGTAGGTATACAAATGTTTTGAGACAAACCTACTAGTTTTTTACGCTCAACTTTCACTTGTTGACAATCAGGGCACTTAGCCACAAATTCCACAATATCCTTCTTCATCCCATTCCACTAATAGACCTCCTGCAAGCCATGGTACATCTTGGTGGCTCCTGGGTGAGTGGAATATTGAGAGCTATGGGTTTTTGATAAGATTTGTTCCTTCAAGTAATCTACAATAGGAACACACAAATGGCTTTAATAACGAAGCACACTATCTCCCTCTTGGGAGGAAGCCTCGATGAACTTTTGAAGCACCATTTCCTTTAATTCAACCAAAATCAAATCAAAACCTTGCTTGGCTTTCACTTCCGACACAAAGGATGATTCTAAACCATTATGTACCATAATACCACATTTGTTAGAGTCAACCAATCGAACACCCATTCAGGCTAATCTATGAAAATCTCGAGCTAACTCCTTCTTACTATCCTCTATATGAGCAACTCTACCCATTCACAACCAAGTAAGAGCGTCCTCCACCACATTTTCCTTGTCAAGGTGATAGAGAACACTTATGTCATAGGCCTTTAATAACTTAAGCCACCTTCTTTGGTGAAGATTTAGATCCTTCTGTTTAAACACATATTGCAAACTTTTGTGGTTGGTAAAGACATCAACATGTACACTATATACGTAATGTCTCCAAATATTTAAAGTAAACACAACCGCCGCTAGTTCTAAGTCATGGGTAGGATGGTTCTTTTTGTGCACCTTAAGTTGTCTAGAGGCATATGCAAAGACTTTCACATTCTGCATAAGAACTCATCCTAACCAAATTATTGAAGTATCACAATAAACTACAAATCCATAGGTTCCTTTCGGTAAAATAAACACATTAGCGAAAGTTAGTCCATCTTTCAATTCCTAAAAACTATTTTCACATACTTCTGACCATATGAATTTGGCTTTCTTTTGGGTCAATGCCGTCAAGCGAGAGGAAATCAAGGAAAACCCCTCCACAAACCTGCTATAGTAGCAGGACAAACCCATGAAACTTCTAATATCTGAAAGGGATAAAGGTCTAGGACAATCCTTAACCGCATCCATCTTCTTAGGATCTACCTCAATACCCTTACAGAAAACAATGTGACTAAGAAAAGACACAGACCTTATCAAAAACTCACAATTACTGAACTTTGCAAAGATTTGTTGGTCTTTGAGGACTTGCAACACAATCTTAAAATGATCGGTATGCTTATTTTAACTCCTTGAGTAAATCAATATATCATCAATGAACACAATCACAAACATATCAAGGTATTGTCTAAACACCCTATAAATCAAATTGATAAATACGATCGGAGCATTAGTCAAGCAAAAGGACATCACCAAAAATCAAAATGACCATACCAAGTTCGAAAAGCTATTTTCAGAATATCATCATAATTTACCTTCAATTGGTGATAACATGACCAAAGGTAAATCTTAGAGAAGTAACTTGGTCCATGTAATTAATCGAACAAGTCATCTATCCTTGGGAGAGGATACTTATTCTTAATGGTCAACTTGTTCAACTGAAGGTAGTCAATGCACATACAAAGTGAACCATCTTTCTTTCGAACAAACAAAATTGGAGCACCTCATGGAGAAATACTCGATCGAAAGAAACCCTTATCTAACAAATCTTTCAATTGTTCCTTTAATATCTAAAGTTCAGCTAGAGGCATTTGGTAAGAAGGAACAGAGATAGGTTGTGTATCTTGGAGAAGTTCAATACCAAAGTCTATTTCCCTTTTGGGAAAAATGTCAGGTAGATGATCAACAAACACTTACGGAAACTCATTTACAATGGGGACTGACTGAAGAGTAGGGGTTTTTGAATCTATATCCCTCACCCTAACTAGATTGTATATGCAACCCTTAGAAATAATTTTTCTAGCTTTAAGAAAAGAAACAAACCAACATTTCACCATAGAGTTTCCCACTTCCCACTCAAGCATAAGCTCATTTTAGAATTGAAACTTGACCACTCGAGCTCGACTATCAATAGAAGCATACCAAGAATGCAACCAATCCATTCCAAGAATAACATGAAAATCTAGCATATTAAGCTCTACAAGAGCAGCATGAGTGACTCTATGGGATAAGGAAATAGGACAATTTCTATACATTGTCTTAGCCAAAATATATTCACCGATAGGAGTAAAGACAGAAAAAGAATCTAACAACATATCCGAAAGAATATAAACCTCCTAACCACATATGGAGTCATAAAAGTCAAGGTAACACCGAGATCAAGAAAAGAATAAACATCAATATTAAAGACTTTCAACATACCTGTAACCACATCGGGAGAACCCTCTTGTTTATGATGAGTCTGAAGTGCATATGTTTTGCTTTTAACTCCCACTAAAACCGAAAAAAAAAATTTGGTTGAGCCTGTCGATGATTATCTTCTTCATTCTTAGAAAATCCCTTCTCTTATGATCCATTCTACCATAACAAAAGCATGCATTAAAACCAGCTAGATATTAACGATATTAACCGTCATGCTTTCTTCCTCACTTAGCACAAGTAGCCAATTGAAGATCCACCACCTTTCCCTCCTTGAGGCTTAGGTTTAGATAACCCTATCTTTGTTGAACTTAGGAGTAGCATTGGAGGAACCTTGTCCGAAAAACCTTTATTGGAATTTAGAACGACCATGTCTATCAGACCTTGAATGTGAAAAATTGCCATCACCTGTCCTTGCCTTCTTAGTCTCCCTAGGTCTTCCCGTAAGTTTCACCTATTCTATTTGTTGAGCATGAACCACTAGATGAGAAATGTCATAGCATTGATAAGCATGGCGGTACGAAATTCCTTGACCACCATCTCAGACACACCCAAAACAAACTTACTCATCCTTGCCATAGGATCGGCAACTAAGTAGGAGCATATGGAGACTATCCTGTGAACATCAAAGCATATTCCATCACACTAATGTTTCATTGATAAAGGTTGATAAATTCAAGTACCTTTTCCTCCCTCATCTAAATGGGAAAGAACCTATCAACGAAAGAAACTTTCATTTTTTTTCCAATTGAGAGGGCCCACATCAACTCCCTTTCTTCTTTCCATTGGTTGAACCAAACTTCAGAAATATCACTAAGTTGGTAAGTGTCCAATTCCACCTTTTCCACCGGAGTCACTCCCATGATCATCAACACCTTATACACTTCATCGATGAACTCTTGAGGGTCTTCCTCAACCTTGGAACCATAAAACTATATAAGGTTCATTCTAGTAAATTTCCCTCACTTTATATGTTGTCATACCCCCAATTGGGTTCATGTGGACCACAACATCCCAATTGGCTTGAGATAACACTTGAAAAGAAGCCCTATACTCCGCATTTGTCACTTGCTCGGCCAAAGGGTCGACCGAAACTTAAGGAACATAAAGAGGAGATTCTTGTTCCACATTCTCATTCACATGCCTTCTAACGTATTTTCTTGGATGGGCCATATCCTAAAAAGCTTCGGATTAGGATTAGGAGAGAGACATTATAGAGATAAACTCTATCACACGACTTTAGAGTAATGAAAGAAGTGGAGTTTTCTAAATATCTTATAGCCTCTCATTCATAAATGATCACTAGCCATAGGGATGTAGAGTCAGAGTGTCGGCCCCTACATTTGGGAAAGAATGTAGGTAAGAGTATGTGTTAGCACAAAAATGTATCAAGTATGATAGAAATACATATAGTTATAAAATCATGCTAGAAAGGACATTTTCATGACTTGCAATGAAAAGGTTAAATCATGAGATAAAAGGGTTAGAAAATGTAAATCATAAAACATGGTCAATGCAAGCTAACATATTTAAAACATTCGTGACATAATTCTAAAAGTAACTTTAGTTCATTATTTTGGGAGATTCACATTTAACCGACCTTGAGACCATGTGAACTATAACATAGATTCTGGTGTCTACCCCACAACGAAAAGGGGTGTCTACTTGCAAGGTAAGACAATGAACTTCTATTTTATGTGGATCCATTAGCTAATGTGTATCTAAGATAATCATCATATGGTGTCACATAGTTTATGGGAATTGGGTAATCACCACTTTTCCACTCGATGTTAAGCATAATTCTGACGAATTAGTCATCAGTCATATTCGTTTTATCTTTAAGGGACATGGTTAATCACATTTTTTCTTATCATTATGGGGACATGGGTTATCGCCTCTTGTCATAACATTTTAGGACATGGGTAATCACCACTTTTATTATCATTATGAGGCATAGGAAATCGCCGCTTGCCTTATCATCTATGGAAGGCACATCAGGTAGCCAATCCAAGCTATGTTTCATTAGAATAGATCCTAAATCTCTATTCAAAGTTTAGTTGAGAAAACCTTTCAACCCTAAGAATCCTTCTTGTTGGAAAACCTTTTCACAATCATACTTTTATATGTATGTGAGAAATCCTTTCACAACAACAACACGGATGTTATACTCTCAAAGCAACTAAAACTATTTCTCATTAATTTCATAAAGAACATGCATATCATCATATATTCATCTATCATAGTTCAAGACCCACATCATATCATTATAGGTTAGAAAATATGTGTTATGCATGGGTTCATGGGGATTCAACTTAAAACATGGAATTACTCAATTCACGAATAATAATTCATAAAACTATCAATTATATATATATTGAAAGGAACTCATGATATGAAAGAAAACCCTAACTTAAATTGGAGATTTCTAACTTGTAAATTGGAGAACATAAGAACCCTGTGGAGGAAAGACTTCCATAGGTGAACACTATCATACATTGATGCCAAAACCTTGAAATAAATGGTGAAATTGACGACTTAACTTGAAACCCTAGGCTTCTTCTTCAAACTTTAGAGAGAGAAATATTTGAGAGGAAGAACTTGTTCAACCTTTTTGAATTTTAAAAGAATGAATTGAATTGGGTGATTTTGGGGGTAAAAATATTTATATAGGGCTTTTGTTAGAAGGTAAAGTGACTAGTATTGAGTTAAATTAATTGGAAAGAGTCCCAAAATTCCCTGACTTGAAACTGTCAAATTTACCCTTTAGAAGGTCTTGACGGCCGTCTAGAGCACCATTGCCCGTCAAGTGGGTTGTGAAGATGATTTTGCCCTACAAGACTTCACTATTCTTAGCATAACTTTCTACTCCGAGCTTTGAACTAGGAAAACTTGGTGGCATTGGAAAAAAGACTCATAGATCTTTAATTTGATAGTTCATAGGCCACTTAATTAATATTTGCTGAAAGATATGATCATTTGAAGTTGACCCTAAGCTCTAAGTCCCATAATCCCCCTTCACGTATGACTTCACGGTTTGTGTGAGGCTTTACAGGTCATTGATACGTTCGTGGTCCTTGACCATTGACTAGTAGAGAACCTTTTCTGATTTGACCCACTTGACGATCCTTTTGATGACATGTCAACATCATCATGAGCCGCTTGGGTGTTTGTCAAGGTGAAGCCTACCTAGGGAAGGTTCTAGGAGACTTCACAAGTACATTAACAGAATTTGGTCCCCTTCACAACCTATCTAGGGTTTCGTGGAGGGTTTCATGGTCCCTCTTTGGGCTTGTGACTTGCCTGTTTGAGCTCTTCTAGCCTTTCTCAAATCTGAGGTGCTACAGTCACCTATGAACGGGTGAAGAGATTTGCAAGCAAGCAAACCTCAGTACTAGGTATGCAAGTCCTTACAGAATCCTTAAAATGGTTGGTAATGTGGTTTATGAGTTAGATTTGTCAGCAAATTAGCAGCACTTCATCTAGTCTTCCACATTTTCCTTATTGAAAAAGTGTGTGGGTGATGCAGCATCGATAAAACCTTTAGGGAGTGTGGCTGGGAAGGAAAGTCTCACCTATAAAGAGGTTCTAGTTGAGATTCTTGACCATTAAGTTTGTAGGTTGAGAAATAAGGAGGTTGCTTCAATGAAGGTTTTGTGGAGGAGTCAGCCTGTAGAGGGAGCTACTTGGGAAACTAAAACAACCATGACTGCCAAGTATCCTTACCTCTGTCCTTCTGATTCAGTTTTAGCTTGAGGTAATAGTTCCTCTCCAGTCTTTCAGTTAATATTGTATAAATTCAATTCCTATATTTAGTTCCTTTAGTTATCCTTGCATTTCAACATATTTGCATGTTCATGGAACTCAACTCGGCTAAATATCCATTTTTGGTACTGAGTTGGTAGGTATTCCAGCTCTTTCCTTCCAAATTCAACTTGTTTAGTCTTCATTCAAAGACAATGATCCTAAGGGGGAGATATTTTAGCACGTTGAAAATCTTATCTTTGAATGAAAAAGAGAGAAGGGTGAAACCACAGAGGGTTCCACAGGTCATATGCCTGTGGAGTTGCACCAAGGCCACTGTAAAGGACCATGGACACCTAGACGGTCTGTGAAGCTTCAAACGGACCGTGAAATCGTCTGTGAAAGGGGCTTATCAGGTCTTGATCTTTAGGGCAACTTCAACTGATTGTATCTTTCAGCACAAACCGAATTAGGTGGGCGATGACCTATAAAATTAAATATCTTTGAATCCTCTTTCCAACGACACTGAGTTTTCTTAATTCCAAGCTTGGAGTATAAGGTTATGCTCAAAATAGTGAATCCCAACAAGGTAGAGCATCTTCATGACCAACTATTTGAGCCGTGGTATTTTAGAAGGCTTGTGAAGCCTCTCTTGAAGTCACTTTGTAAGCTTTTAAGTCAGGGTCACATTGGTCTTTTCCTTTATGCATTTGGTACTTAAACTACATAGTTTGGTGCTTAAACTACGTTGTTTTACTCAGTCTAAGCCTAGTAATCTCGTCAAAAACTATGTAGAACCCTCACTCTCCCAAAATCATCGAACTTAGAAAGAAAAGAAGAGAAAGAGGTGTAGTTTCTCCCAAGAACAAGCAAAGGTCTTCTTCAAGTTCAGCATCGAAATCAAAAGGATTTCTCTGTAGTTTTCATCACCATGGATGTGGGATTTCACTAGTGGGTTACTTTACCCATTAGGTCGCTAGAACAATTAGTTCTTCACCTTGTCCATAATTTTCTTAGACCTAGAGTTCCCAAATCTTTGGGATCGATTGAAATTTAGATGTTATAGTTTCCATTGTATTGAATACATGTTTTCTTGGAGAATTAAGGTAATCCCATTCATAGAACTAAGAACCCTAGATTGTATTAATCATCAGTATTTCATGAATTATACTTACTAGGTAGATCAGTCAGAAGTTCATGCTTTATAATTTGAATGCCATATATTTCAGTATATATATGTTGTATTCTCAGATAGCATATCAGTATTTTGAGCTACTTAGTATTTCAGTTACATTTTAGAGGTACATATTCAGTTGGGATTAGACTTTGCACCGAGTTGGACTAGGGTTCAGCATACCGTCAATATCCCAGAATTATGTGCTAACATAGGTTCAAAAGTCTCCTTTGTTGGGCATCAGTTTTAGTGATCACATAACACTTATGCCTTTATACCCCTGGCAAGGTATATTGGGTCCTCTCGATAAGGTACCTACATCAGACTCCACGTTTAGTTCACGTTGTTTATGTCAGTTAATAGTACCTCCCAAAATTGAACTCTTATTGCATTGACTATGTTATCAGCGTTTGTTTCAGTGTTCAGTTCAGCAGGTTATCTTCATGATTAGAACTTGGTCATTGCATCCAGCTAAAATTTCAGTTATGTCTTAGTATATCTATTTCCATGTTCAGTTTATATTGTTTAGCTTAGTATATTTATCCTGCATGCTTAGTACATTCAACGTAGTGACACATACTTTTGCGCTACATTGTTGTATGATGTAGGTTTAGGTGATGAGCGTCAAGATCATGCTTAGTTCAACTTCCAGTCCATACTCATCAACATCAGTGCTGAGTGCTCATAGTTCGAGGACATTTCTTTATTCTTTTGGTTTAGTTAGCTCATTATTTGTTTTTAGTATTTTTAGAATTAGATGGGGATTTATTCCAGTAGCTCATCGGTATTTGAGGCTTTCAGACATAGAGTCAGTATTTAGTTGTTTGTTGTTATTCCCTATTGATATTCATTTATATTCTCACTTAAAGTTCCTTTACTTTTGATTCAATTTACAATTATTGTTCTGCTTACTAAGTTGTATTTACGTATGCTTGTGATATGCCAAACTCAGGGTTAGCTTGGGGTCACTTGTGATCCTAGGTCCCGAGTTGCATCTAGGAGGTAGCCTCAGAGCGTGATACTTGTGACTTTTGGGGATGTGCTAAATGAGTGTATTTTGAAGTGCCATATGTGGCGAGGTTTTACTTGAAAGCATGCATGTGGAGTCCTAAAATTTGCCTTGATAGTCCAATTGTGTTAGTCTTGGTGAATGAGGGACGTGATATTGCGAAAAAGTTCAATGAGGGAACCCAATTGTCCATAAAACCTTTTTTACTATCTTATGAGGGTGTGAATCCATCTTGGTACCAATTGAGCCTAACTTATTTGTTGACAACCAAAAGAAGTCTCTTCAACCATATTATCCTTACCTTCTTACCACAAAAGATGTTTGAAGCATTGTAATGTGTGAATAGACAACATAGGCCAAAAGACTAAGTTGTGGTGTGGAAAGGGAGGATGATAGAAAGCCAGATGAAGGAAAAAGGAAGAAGAAATGAGACTCAAATCTGAAAGATCTGCAAGAAGAAGGAACCTCAAAAAAAAGTGTTTTGTGTAATCATTGTGATGGAAAAGCATAAGTCAATAGAATAAAGAGGAATTCCAAATAAGTTGAGTGGAAGTCAAGATTTGAGTTCTCAAATAAAAAAGAAGAAGAGAAACTTGAGAAGAGGTGATGATTGTTGCAACAATTCTTTTAAAAGGTGTAAGTCACCAAACCAAATCAACCATTCCTTAGCCCTAAGCCCCATTACAAGTCTAAAAGACCCTTGAGATCTTATGTGAAATAGGTTGTGTGATGATTGGAAAATATGGGCAAACTTATGGGACAAAGCTTGCATGTGTTTCTCTTTTTAGAGAGTGAGACTTGCATTGATTCCTATTACATTTGCTGATTTTCTTTGTGAGAGCGCATGGAATCGTTCTTGATGTGAGGTCACTTGAATTCATTTGTTGAAACATGTTCTTGCATTAGACAAGAAGCTAATGTGAGCTTGAGCTTGTGTTGAGACTAGCTAGTCATCATTTGAAGCATTTTTATCATGATTTGGGGTAACATGCTATAGATAGTAGTCTTGCCATGGCACTTGCATGTGAGCTCTCATTAAGTACTATAGTAGACACTACTATTGATCTTATTGTGTTCTTGATTTACTTTAGGACAAGAAAAAGTTTAAGTTGGGAGTGTTGATGAGTGGTAAATTTGTACTCATTTAAGGTCCATTTAGTTTAATAATTAGTCTCCTCAATGCCTAAATTTGTCCTCTTCTAATAAAAAATTGATGATTTACACCTATAAGGGCAATTGGATAACGCGTGGATTGATGTATGATAAAATGGATAAAAATACAAAAAAGAAGTGCAAAGTGAATATTGTTGACTTCCTAACATGAATGGTGCATCACCCTATAAGCATGATGTCGCCTAAATTGACAATGTATCAAGTCATCCCTCAACCTCAATTGGCGATGGGATACGAGAAGGGAGATTCGCCCAAAGACACAAGAAAAAGTTAGAATATATCACCAAAACTAGCAGTGCTGACAGAGAAGATGACAGCTAAAATGGCAACACAAGGTGAAGTTTAGCTATTCTCAAAAATCGCAAAAGCGAACTATAACGAGACCGCTTAGTGAAACTCAAACACCTGAAGCTTGGAGCATGAAAAGGGTAAACCAAAGGAAGAAAGTTGATTCACCGAATGTAGTGGGCAAACTTAGCTAATATCATTGAAAACGACATGGAACTATTTTTTTGGGAAAAATTTGGGAAACTATAATAGTGTAGAGGAGAGAGAAAGAGGGGTGAAAAAATTGAGAGAGATGTTTTAACCATTTTCGAGAGAGAAACATTGTTTCCATAAATCAAGAACACTTTTTATTGTTGAATCTTTTAGTTTTGTAAACTTGAATTTGGAAAATCGAAGTGGAGATTGAAGTGGGTTTGCTATTAAATACTCAATTTCATGCTACCCATGGCTAATCTCATGCAAGGTATAATCTATTTACCCTTTGCAATGTGTGACTAAAACCCCAAATCATTCGTGTGTAATTATGGGGTTAGGTGTTTATTTAATTTAATGTTTTTTGTTGAATTGCTCTCTTTATGGCTATTAATTACAAATTTGACTGGTTACCGGGTTTTTAACTCATGAATTGGGGTGGTCGTCTTTGTTCAATAGTTGTAGTCAAAGTATTTAATTGTAGTCCTAAGGTTTTGGCTTGTTTTGATTTGCTTATAGATTAGACTGAAATGAGATTCTAACTAAGGATTCTTAGAGATCGAAAGAAGATAAGCATCATTGATGATGACCCAACTTATTTGTGCTTAATTAGCCATGTTGAGCAATTCTCCTACACCCCATGCTAAATCATCACTTAATCCCCACACCCCAAAGGTTTCTTATGTTTGTGAATGATCAATTGTCTCATTTTGTTACTCAGATTTTGAACTACTTGCATTAAAGTTGGTGGACTTCTCCACCCAATTGCCTTTACTTCAACTTCAATTGAATTAGTAGATTGTTAATTCTATAATTCGTTTCTTAACCATATACCATTCCCCGTGGGATTCGATCCCGACTCTTAGTTAGGTATTTTTACTGATAATGACTCCTAAATCTTTGGTCTTGTTTTAGAGGGTAATTTGAGCATTATTAGGCAACACGGTTGAAGATGTGTAAGTTATGTCACAAGCTAAGTAAACTATGCCCTAGATATGATGAAATTCTCAGAAGCTCCTCCAAAATTTCAAGAAAGCTTAATATGTGAAAAAAATCTAAGAACTAATATCAACGCTAAATCAACCAAGGTCACAACTACCATAGCCAAAGAGAGAACATTTGTAAGTTAATGTAACCAAGCAACCAGATACCAAACTTAAACCAAGCAACATTCATAAGGTAATTAGGGAAATATTAATACTTTTGGATACCAAAGTGAAAATCTATACATTCTTCCCACATAGAAGACTTTTAACTCGCAACAATGTCAAGAGATTCCTTCTCATGACCAAATCAATGCAAAACTAGAAAGCACGATTGAAAAGTTTTTAAGAATCAAGAAATGACAAAGGATTTTATTAGAACCATGTCAGATAAAATAAATCAATCCTAAAACATCAAAAGTGTATTTTTGTTACATTGCATGGACATTGCTACCCAAAGTAGAAGAATTCTTAGAGAAGAGGTAGATAAATTTTAGGGATAAAGGTAGAAGTACCCCTAAACTATGATTGAAATCCCAGATACACACCTAAAATTCACTAGGGTTCTATTACCCCTCTAAACTAATTTAAAATAGAATAAACAAACCACAAACGCTGACATGGCATAGAGAGTGTGAACACTCTCTTGAAGGAAAGTGATGAGTGCACAAATTGGACACATGTTAATTTTTTATTGGTAACTTTATAATTAATTAGTACACATTTTTATTGATATTAAAACTTATATATATATTTAATTATTTTTATTTCTTACTTGTAAAATATTTATTTTTAATTTCTTTTTACTTTAAACTATTTTTAACTAATTTATTACCTTTTCACTTTTAATAATTTTTTTAAAAAATTATGTGTATTTTTTTTAAAAATAATTTGAAATTGTCCTTTAATTTCATATTTTAATTTTTTTTATGTTTTATTTAATTTTCTTCACTTATTTTGATATCTGTTCAAAATTAACTTTTTTTAAATACAAGTCATTTGGAATTAAATTTGAAATCAAATCAAAATGAAAGACAAAGAAAATAAAAATCAATAGAAAAATAAAAGAGAAAAAACAACAAATGTATGTAAAAAGTTTTCGTTACAAGGTAAATAATGTGTATTAACTTAATTTAAATACAAGATAAAGAAAATAAGAATATTTTTTAATAAAAAAATTAACTTTTGTAAACAGAATTAGGAATTTTTTAAACTTTTTTAATTTTTTAATAATTTTTTTACCTTTTTTTAAAATAATTTAATTTTTAATTAAAAATATATTTACACAAGTGGAAAATACAAAATAAATGAGTTCAGGGGATAATATGACCTTAGTTAAGTTTAAGTGTGTCTATGGGATTTTAGTCATAGTCTAGGGGTAGTAATGTATTATCCCTAAATCTTATGTTGTAAAACCAGTTGATGCTACAAAACAAAGATTTATTATTATAACTAAAGGGCAAGAAAAAAATAGTTCATTGAATGAGCATGAATTTGTGTATGACACAAACCTACACCATCTCTTTCAAGCCTATTCCCTTTTTTTCTCATGAGGTTCATTAAGAAAGAAAATTAACTTGTAGTTGATAAAGTACAGGGATGTTCTAAAGCAAGCGGTACACAATGTCCCATATAGACAAATTTATGATATGTGGATTTCATTCATATTATGTAAATAATTCCTCTAATACTATGTATATAGTTTGAAACCCATAACCATTCAGGAATAATATTTTCTACATACTGCTCTTTTATTATATGTTCTAGAATTTCTAAAATACTAAAATCTGTGTGCTAATAAACAACCTTAATTATGTCCTTCTATCCTCCCTTCTTGGTCGTTGCCCAATAAATTTACTCTATAGTAGTTTCTATTTAATCTTTCCCACAAGAGTTGGTTGGGATTTTAGAAACCACAAGGTCATATTTAGGAGTTTCATTTCCTGGAGCTGGAGCCTTACAAATTGTGGGCATTTGTGACCTACGTAAAAACATGTTGGGTAACACGGGGGAACTCATTTTTATACTATCTCCTAGTTAAAAGTCCTTTTATATGGATCTTCCACCTTAATAGAGATGAAAGTTCCTTTGACATATCAATTTCAATAAAGACTATGGCATAACAAATTCTTGCAACACGCATTGTACATTTATAACCATGAAAGGGCATACCCAAGTCACTCATGTTCTAATCAAAGCTTGCATCTCCTAATATTCTAACCCAAGTTAACAAATTTCGCTCAAATAAAATCTAATACCACAAAAATTCTAACCTAAAGATCATACCTCATTTGTCAAAATATGAGGAATTAAGTGGTTAATGAAAGCACAAATATGAGATTTAAGAATACAATCTACCTTCCATGAATTAGACCATTGATCGTACATGAGGATTGTGGATCAAATTAAGAGACTTGGGTTTTCAACTTTAGTTACACGTTCTCAAACCATAGGTAGTAAATCAAACCACATACCATGGATTGAACTCATGAAATGATGTAAATCTTAGCTACTATTGATGAGTGGTAGATTTGCACTCATTTAAGGTCTATTTAGCTCAATAATTGATGTCCTAAATGCCTAACTTTGTCCTTTTCTAATCAAATACTGATGATTTGCAGATATGAAGACAATCGGACAAGGCATGGACTAAAGCTTGAAAGAATGGAAAAAAAAAATGCAAAAAGAAGTGCAAAATGATCATTGTTGATTGCCTAGCATGAAGGCCAGATAACCGACTAAGCAAGAACTCGCCCAAATTACAGTGCATTGCACTTTTTTTCTACCAAAGAGGGTCGAAAAACTCTAGTATAAAAGGTGATGTGCCGAATGAAAAAGGCAAACCTCGTGCACATCGCCAAAAGTGAAAGTGTGCAAGGAAAAGACTTAATGCTCAAATGGTGAACTGAGGTGGTATTCGGTGATTCATTGAATGAGAAAGGATAACTCAATCGAGTTCACCAATTGAGGTTCAAACACCTAAAGCCTAGAGAATCAGAAGGTGAGTTAAGGAGAGAAGGGTGATTTTCCGAGTGAGTTTGGCGAGCCCGATTAATATCACTGAGTTAGTTTTGAAGTTGATTTTGGGCCAAATTTTGAGAAAATATAAATAGCCCAAAGGATAGAATTTTGAGAGTGTTGATTAGAGAATTTAACTACTGAGTTACAGGAGAAAGTATTGAGTGAGAACACTTTACTTTTTAGAACACTTTTTCTATTCTTCTTGGGGTTTAACAATTTCAAGCTTGAATTTGATAATTTGAATTTTAATCCAAAGTGGGTTTACTCTTAAATTCTTGATTTCAAGTTACCCATGGATGCTTTCATGGAAGGTATAATTTCTTTACTTTTGCTGATGGGTGGCTAAACCCCAAGATATAGAGGTACTCTAATGGGATTGGGTGTTAATTTAATATAGTGGCCATGGTGCTATGCTCTGTTTTGTTGTTGCTCATGTATGAATTTGGTCTAATTATCATAAGGTTAACTTAAGGGTCAAGGTTGCAAACATAATTCCTACTTTTGATCTACTGTTAATGCTTGAAAGAGATTTATTAGAGTGGGTAATTAGTTCACTAATAGCAATTTAGGTTTGACGTCTTTGACTTGCTTTAAAGAAGGGTTATGGGTCGGATCTATTTGCCCTATTCTTGAAAGAGTGAATAGAGTAAGGTAATGGTTTGTTTGGAATTGGCAATAGATGAGACCAAAAGGAGATTTTAGGCATAGATGCTTTGAGATCGTAAGATGATTAGAGTCATTGAAGTTGACTTAGCTTATTCATGTGTGTACATCACTATAGGCAACACAATCACTCTTATGTGACATCAATATCCAATCCCTGTACCACTAGATTGCTTGTTAACTCTTGTTTTAGTTCGAATTTTAGTTTATTTGTGATAATTTATAATAAAAGCTATTAAGTTAGTGATACCCTCCACTCAATTTTTCTTATTATTCTAATTGAGCTAATTTTAAGTTCAAATCTCTTGATAAAGAATTCTCCACGATACACCATCCCCTCTAAGATTCGACCCTAACTCTTCGTTGGGTTTTTTTACTAACAATGATTGCTCACTATTTTAATTGGTTTCGGATGGTGATTTAAGCATTATCAACTATCGCAAATTTATGGACTCAATCTATGGGTTGTAGATCTATTCACGAACCATATACTGTTATCATGAATTGAACTTCACAGAGTGGAAATTGTGATGGATTCCATAGACAGGATCTACGAATCCTCGATCATTCTATGGACTATATATGGACCTCTTAGAAAGTTCCAACTATTTTCATTTGGGTTTTTTTTTTTTTTTTTTTTTTAATTATTATCCCACTCTTATTACTCCTAAAAATGACGTTTTATCCTATCCTAAGTGAGTTTAAAGGGAATTCTGTCTAACAAAACTACCTTTGTTATGCCTAACACTTGAAATTTGTTAGAAAGTATGCACTTATTTCTCAAGTAGTAAACTAGGGTTCTTCATCTTCAAGCTTATTGTTCCATCAAAGTTTTTCTTTTCAGGTATGTGGAATTTCATCGATCAGTATCCTTTCACCCCATTTAGTCCCAAAGAAACTCTATATTTCAGTTATTTGAATTCTACAGAATCTAAGGTTCTTATGATCAACATAGATTTCAATGTACTCAAATTTCAACATCGTTACCACTCTATCAATACATGTTTTCCATAAAATTCAATATATTTTATTAAGTGTATTTTCATGAACCTCAAAACATGGAAATTTCATGCATTTGGATTTGTTTTGTTAAATTGCATATTTCATTTGGAATACAACAGTTATCATGATTTTTTTTTTAAAGTTAGTCTATCAGCTCCACATGATGTTTTCAGATAAAGTATTTACTGTTCAAGTATCAATTTTTAATATTTTGAGTTATTCATTATATCAATATAATATTTAGTTGGAAGTATAACTTAGTACCGAGCGGATGTAAAGATAGAGGCTCACAGCTAATTTGAGACCTTTAGTAGCAATTCCAAATTGCTAGATATAAATACCACCATAATGTTATAAAGGGTCACCCATTAGTTTATGGCTTACACCATATTCCTTTTGGACATTTGTTTAGTTGATCCATATCCTCTAGTTTTTTAACCTTAGCAAGGTATGGAATGCCCTTCAAGCTAGGGTATAGGTTGGACTCCATTTAGCTCAGATGGAGTATGTCAATTATTAGTATATTCCATAGTTGAGCCTTATATTATTTCATGAACTTGTATTCAGTCTACTTGAGTTCAGTATTTATCAGTTGTATGTTTATAACTTGGTCATTGCATCAGCTTATTTGTTTTAGTTCAAATATTAGTTTAACCTCTGAAATTTATCATGTTTAGCTTACTATATTATATTGCATATCTCACATACACACTACATTCAATGTACTAACTACATACCTTCGTACACAATATTGTTCATAAAAAAGGTTTATATGTTCAACGTCCTGCTTGTGGATGGTACAATTCTTCTATCCCACTAGGAAAATAGTTTGGTGAGTTCTCATTTTTTTGGAAAAGACCTAATTTTATCTTTCTTAGTTTTAGCCATTCTAGATTTTAGATAGTTTAAAGTTAGTTGGGAGCTTGTTTCAACAACTCATCTTAGTAAATTCCTTTAGGAAAAGAGTTCGTTAGATTTTAGAATCATAAAAAAATTCAAATTTATTATCTTTTATTTATGATTTATCCAATGAATGTGATGAATCAAGTTCAATGAAATATGGAGCAATTCTTTTGGAGTAGGTGAATATGAGGGGACTAGATACTGGAAAAAGTGGAGTAATTTGTGTATTCCAAAAGAGGAGGGAGTGATGATGTTTATAACTATCTCACATGTATTATAGAACTTTAGAAAAAACATCTTCAGTACGAAGTGTATTCATGATCAACAAATATTACAAGAAGGTGAATCAGAATCAGGCAACTGAAAAGCAGGGTGTGGGGGCTTTGGTTATAGAAGAAGTGTCACGACCAAGGGTTACACCCTAGATGTAACATGGCATATAAGACTCCTAGAAGCCCCATACAAGCCACTTAGCATTCATAACATAAGGAGTAAAACAATATTTCAAGTCCAATCATTTTACAAAAGAAAACGGAAGTCTAAAGCACTTTGTCTCAATAGCCATCTTATACAATAGAATGAAATTGGGACAAGCCCATACATCATGTTCAAAATTGAAATATGAAAGAAAGTAAGATCAATTAAATCCGTCCTCAAAGCATGAGGACTCACAGAGTTCAAAAATCAACCAAGTCAACCACTAGCCACGAAACTGAGAACCCTGAATATCGAACCCTACATTTAGGAAAAATATAGGCAAGAGTATGTATTAGTACAAAACAATGTACCAAGTATGATAGTTATGCATAAACCATTTAAATCATGCTAAAAAGGTACATTTCATGACATGCAATTGACCAAGCTAAAACATGATATAAGAATAACATACTTCATAAAACATGGTCAATGCAAGCTAACATCTTTAAAACCTTTGCACACATATGAGATACTCCTTGAGTAACCTTACTTCATTATTAATGTGGAAATTAGCCTTAACTGACATAGAGACCATGTGAGCTATAACATGATCCCCCAGTGTCTCCCACACCGGAAAGGGTTGTCCTACTTGCCAAGTTAAGGACCATGAGTTTCTAGCTTAAGTTGATCCACTAGCTAATCACCCGATGGGGGCACATAGTTTAAGGGATAAGGAGATTGCTACTAGAAACCTGGCCTCTACTAACGGGAGAGATTCCACCTTAATAGATTGCTTATAGAAACCCGACCCCTACTAACGGAAGAGCTTCCATCTCAATATCCTCTCAGTGCTAAGCATAAATCCCATGGAATAGTATAATTCTCATTATTCATGGAAGGCATGTCATATTTCCAAATCCAAGCTAAGTTTCATTAGGATAGCTCCTTATCTTTGATTCATTTAGGTGAGAAAACCTTTCAACCTTAGCCTTATTATGTAAGAAAACCTTTAACAATGATGTTTGTATGTGTTTGTGAGAATGTCCTTTCAACAACAAAATAACAATATCATCATTGATACTTTACTCTCAAAGCATCCTTAAAACATTTACATGGGTTTCATAAAAAGATGCATACACTCATACTTTGCCCTTTCAAGGTTCAAATCCTACTTTCAATAACCACATCTAAAAACTAAGGATTAGATAGGGATTTCATCATAAATTCATGTGATTCTATCACTTCATGCATTATTACATAAAACTCTTCTTTCATAACCAACAACCCATATCACATGATCATAATTTGGAAAGCACGGGTGTTTGCATGGGTTCATGGGGAAATAATCATAAAATTATAGTAAATCATCAATTCATGCATAAGAGATCATAATTCAATAATTTAACTCAATAGTCAAGAGAACCCATGGTAATTGAAGAAAACCTTAACTCAATTGGGGATTTCTACCTTTGAAAATCGGAGAATTTGGGAACTCCATAGATGGAAGGAATCCATGGATGAAAACTATCATACCTCAAGTCCAAATGATTATCTTGAATGGAGGAATTGAGACTTGCTTTGAAACCATAGGTTGAATCCTTCTTCTTCTTCTTCAAGTTCTAGAGAGAGAAATATTTGGAGAGTTCTTATTTTTGGTGATTTGAGATAATGATTTATATAGGGAAATTTGGGGGTTAAAATACTTATATAGAGGTCTTAGACATAGGCAAAAGGACATAGTATTAGGCTAGACTAATTAGGAAAAGACCTAATTGCCCCTAAAAAATAACTGCCAGCCCTCCACAGATAGACCTCTGACAACGGACCATGGTCAGGACAACGTGTCATCCTGCACGACCGTCGTTCGTGGTCAGAAACAATATTTTTGCCTTTGAACCACGAACCGTGGTCTGACCAATGGTCCGTTGGTTAGACCGTGGTTTCATGTTTCTCGAGAGACTTTGGGTGCCTAGTCCACAAACCATACCCACGGTCCGTGGCCTCATCCATGGGCCATGGTTGGCCTTCCTGGCAAGCACTTGCAACTTCTTGAATTCTGTCATGTTGCCCTTTTTCGGATCCAGGGTGTTACATTATCTCCCCGTTGGGAACATTTGTCCTCGAATGAGATTCTAGACATATTTTTTAAAGGAAAGACTCTATACTATCCGCCCATCAGGCATGCAATCTCATCAAAATGTACATAACCAAGGAGGAAGCATCAACTCCATGCTAAACATACTCAATGCATCATAAGGAAGGAAGGAACTAGACTTAGCATACCAATATGCATGAAATTTCAGATTCCCAAGCTAAAAGCATGCTCAACACGATCTCATGGAGCCTATATACAATCTATACTAAAAAGCATATATCCAAGGAGGAAATATCAACTCCAAGCTAAAGCATGTTCAACAATTCATCTCATGAAGTCTATAGGCAACTCATACTTAATGCACAACAACATGAGGAAAATCAATCACGTAGACTCATTTTCTTTCAAAACATAAGTTTTTCATGAACTTGCATAACGTAAGGAAATCATTGGAATAGGTAAAAAACAGATGACACCCAAAATACAAAACCATGAGGAACTCAATACTTCAAGCTAGAGCAGGTGTGACTACCCGAGAGAACCCTAGTCGTAACACGGCTTACTGTACCCCGAATGGGTCTTATACAAGCCCTTAGCATATCATGACATAAGAACATAGGAAAAATGCAGAAAATTTTAAACTATTATTTACAATCAAAATCTTTATATAACGAGAGAAACTATATGACATTATGTCTCAAACCATCTATAATATTAGATTAAAAACTATTGAAATACAAATCTTAGGGACACGACCCTTACAATAAAAGTCTATAACAAATAGAAAGAAAATAAAGAACATATGGTTGAGCCCTCAAATACAATAAGGATTCACCAATCTTCTTCTTCTTGATCTCCTATGAACCTAGACACGAGGATGGAATCCAATATCTCCAAAGCCTACACTTCTAGCAAAGGTAGAAATATGGGTTAGCACAAAATGTATTAAGTATGGAAGCCATGCAAGAAAATCCTTAAAACATGCATTAAAAGGGACAATTAGTTTCAAGCCATGCTTCATGCCATTTTGAAACATCATCTTTGAAATAGTTAGAGAAGATAGCTCACAGGACAAACCATGCACAATTCATCATATCATAGAGGATATTATCAATATTACAAGTATAGTCTTCAACACAACATAATACATACTTTAATCTTCACACAACATAGTTCACATACATAAGTAATAACAAGATCATATCAACATAACAGGACTATCACGTGAGCAACCTTAAGCTAAACCAGTGCAATGCATAGATAGGATCCCATAATCCAATCTACACTAAGTCTCACTTTTAGACTACCATGATTATGCCTCAATAAGTTCACACCACATATATGCAACCCAAAGTCATACTAGTGCAATGCAAAGGTAAAGTCCCATAACCCTACCAAATGCCAAATATCATATTTAGACCACCAACAACATATATATCTTACTTTTAGTTCATTCATAAACAACATACATAAGTAAGGAGACATTCATCATCATAATTTTTAACAAGTAAAGTCAACATTATCAAACATTCATATCATACATACATAATTCAAAGTCTTCATTACATAAGAGGACCTAACCATAACCCCTTTTAAAGTCCAATTGTGCAATGTATAAGTAAAGTCTCATACCCTCACTCATACCAAGTAGTACCTCTTAAGGAATCATAATTAGAGTCCATGTTCTTATTATAGATCGTATTCATATCATTTAAAAAGAATAGCCTTAACCAACATAGTCCATGTGAGCTATATAGAATCCGGTGCTCTACTCCTACGCCAAAAAGAGAGTGTCCAACTTGCCTAATGTAGAACGTACATCTTAGCTTTTAGGTGGATCCACTAGGTTAGTCCTATGTGGGAACATAATTAAGAGATATGGAGATTGCTACTAGAAACCTTGACTACTAACGTGGAGGTTTCCATCTGATGAGACACTGTATTGTGAACCTCTCGACTGGTGTGAATGAACCTATCTCATATTCATATCTGCTAGGTGCTAAGCATAATTCCATTTAAAAGTCACATTATGTCTTTTACTTAAATTCAAGGTTATACCAGAATGCACTAGGCACTCAAACCAACATTCATCATAGCAGCTCAAAGATTCATTAAGTGAGAATGCGCTTTCACTTTTAGAACCATTAATAACTGAGTAAACCTTTCACATTATCATTCATAGGGCTTTTATGAGAATTAGCCTTTTAATTAACACAATAATACGAACATAGTCATAACATATCATACATAGCCATGCATAGGGGTATAGGAAAGAAGGATCTTACATCAATACCACAATATACACAACAACTAGCACCTTCACCTTTCAAGTGGATCAATATGATCATGTACATTTCTTGCATTAGTATGTAAAGGTGTATATGAGAACTGACCTTTCAACCAACACCATATATACATTATCATCACAGACACTTCCTTCTC
Organism: Solanum bulbocastanum; assembly: GCA_037074985.1. Classification (NCBI taxonomy): domain Eukaryota; kingdom Viridiplantae; phylum Streptophyta; class Magnoliopsida; order Solanales; family Solanaceae; genus Solanum; species Solanum bulbocastanum. The sequence goes on along the minus strand of CM073604.1, from coordinate 26,452,717 downwards.
AAGTGCTCATAAGCATGTACATAATGCCACAATCACACATAATACACATATATTGCATTTAAGAGCCACTTGAGTCAACATATCTAGAATTCTACATATATAACATACATACAACCATGAATCAACTAATACATTCATTGCATAAACTCATGTGATTGTATTATAGGTCATGTGGGTTAAATCTTTGCACAATAATTCCTTATACAACTTCAACCTACATAATAGCTTCCTTCTTTAAGACTAAGAATCCATGACCTATTCATATTAGTTTTTACCATTTAATCCTTAGGAATCATCTTCATATTATGAGCCTTACACTCAAGCCATGCCTCACATTGTAATCATGTATATCTAACTCTTAAGGTAAACTTAACTACATACTTCACTCTTACTCAATTATAGACATATAGCACAAGTAAACTAGATCACAATACTACCTCAACTATGATACATCTTATAATACCTAATCAAGTTAGTTCATGTCTACAATACTCATTCATAAGCAATTCATGTCTAAGTGATCTAATATAACGCATGCCACTAAGAAGTTCTTCAATCTTAAAGGTTCAAATCTAACCCTCAATTTGCCTCTTTCATGATATAACCCTAGAATCTTAGGTTAATAAATAATATAGGTAGATTCATGCTTAGATCATGTAATTAGATCATAATCAACTCACACTCAATCAATTGAATCAACTTCTAACAACATTCATTGTGTAGGGAAGAGCCATAGCTAGATTTGGGGAAAACTCATGAATTCTTTGGAGTTCAAGTTAGAATCATCTAAAATCAATATTATCATCAATAAAAAATATAATTAAACGTAGAAACAATCACTTGTTAATCTTCCATGATCAATCAAGTCACACTTTAGTTCACAATTTAGGAAGAAGGGGAAATCATGGGTCCAAGAGTGAGTTTCATCAAAAACAATCAATACTACAATGATTCAACCATTAATTATCTTAAAAAATCATAATAAACCATAATTAAATAATTGAATCAGTTTTAGAAGAAGACCCTTGACTAGATTTGAAAACCTTAGATGTGACGAATTTGAAAACATAGTTGAAGGGGCTTCTTGGTGATAGCTAACCAAGAATGAAAAGCATCCATACCTTAGACTTAGAATCCCCCTCAAATTAGTATTGAAAAGCTCCCATCTTCAAGCCCTAGTTGATCTCTTTCTTGGTCTTCAATGGATGTTCTAGAGAGAAGATTCTAGGAAGGAACGGAAGTTGGGATTTGATTTGGGGTCTTTAGATCAATGGGTTAAAGTGATTAGTTTAGGGGTCTATTAAATATTTATACGAGGTTATTTAACTACTTAACCAACCCCCTAAGCCCTTAATTAATTAACTAACTAAATCCCAAGCACCTAACTTAAAACTAAAGACCCAAAATCTGGCAGCACTCATGACTCCCTATCTATGGTCCGTGGATGGGTCTATTGGACGTGGTTTGGGTCTGTCATTTGGACCTGTGGTGCAAATGTTTTAGGGTGTTGTAGGCCTGATCTACGCCCATGACCTATGGTGCATAGGTTGATCTAAGGGGCTTCAATTGGTCTCATGAACCAAGCTGTTTTGACAACTTTATGGGCATTGTTGGGTCCTCCTCAAGGACCTCTTGGGTGGTTCTTAAGTGGTCGTACCCAGACGTTTAACCCCTAAATATGGCATTCTAAGTAAGGGAGCCATTTATCTTGATTTTAACCTTCATACAGCACACCAAAACTCCACTACAAGACACTACAACACACTAGTTCAACTTACTAGTTTCCGGGCGTTATAGTCTTGTCTTGACCTTTAACCCGTAAATTACTCAACCTTCACTCGGGAAACCATTTAACAACATTTAATCAAGTTTCCAACTTCAAACTTGCATTTGAGGCTCTAGTTTCACCTACTAGATTCCGTCATACCTTAGCTAGGTCTTTCTAGTTTTTACGGGGAGTTACATTATACCCCTTAGGAACATTCGTCCTCGAATGACACTTTAAACACTTCATGGAATTAAAGACTCGCGAAAAGCAGCCCAATCATGCATACAACATCATAAACAATGCACAAACTAGGAGTAAACATCAACTCCATCTTGAACATACTCAATGCAATACAAGGAAGTAGGAACTACATCTACAAACTCATTATGCATCATAACTTCAACATTTCTCATTTCATCAAAGGAAATTGCCTTCTCCAACTCAAATCATGTTCATCATAATATCATTAAGAATATTATGAATTTTACTCTCAAAAGCATTTCATTCGAGGAGGAATTTCTCAACTCAAATCTAATACATGCTCATATATTCTTCTCATGAAGTACAATAGGCACCTCTTACCCAAAGCACTACTACATGAGGAAAACAATTCACATAAACTCATTTCCTTTCAAAACACAAGTTTTCATAAACATGCATTATATAAGGAAGTCAAGGCAACACATAATCACATAACACAATGTTAGCTAGGCACACCATCTCCTCCTTGGGAGTGAGCCTTCACAAACACTTCCAAACATCATTAATCACCTAGTCATAGGAAGAATTACCTTTTTCCAACTATAAGCAAGCTCAATACAAAACTATGGAGCCAATGTGTCATTTCATCAAAACTTAAAAAAGCATGTTCGCCTCATCATCTCACGAAGTCAAATAAGCAATCATCATACTAAGATGCACAACAACATGAGGAACATGTAAGTCATGAGAAATCCATTTTATACAAAATAAGAATCTTTCAAAAGCATACATAACATAAGGAGATCATGGAAAGTTTCCAATACACTCATGACTCCTAAACACAAAACAAGTCCAAAGAGGAACACGTCGTCTCAAGCCAGAATAGGAATAGAAGAAATGGATGAGGATATCGGGACTCTCAATCAATGTTGCTACTCAAGCACATGATATCCCACTTAGGAGTAAGCCCTTTTTTACAGAACCTTAAATACTACTCCTTTCAACAAAATAAAGGCATTATCAAGACTCATTAAAACCTTACCGGGCTCTAAAACTACTAGAGGTCTAATAATCATGCATCCAAACCCTACTAAGGTTAACAAGAGTAACTCTAAGGGACAAAGGAAACATAGGGCACACATAACATTCAAGACTCTAAAATCGTAAAATAAGTCAAGGAGGGCTTGTCATCTTGAGCTAGAGGAGGAATAAAAGGGAACCTAAAGATATTGGGACATCTCATTGGCCCTTGGCCTCCCAATTAAGCACCTTCAACTAAAACCTTTACTAAAATTCCACCTCCACACTCTCTAAGCACCACTTATATACCATTATTCATCGAATCCTCCAACCAATCACAAACTCATAATGGACAAGTTAGATCTAAAATCAATAGAGGTCTATCAACAATGCATCCCAATTGGTACTCCTAACTTAGAGAGATTCTCATTTAAGCACTTTTGCTCACAAGCAACCTTACCAACATCACTCAAGGTCTCATATGCCTACCAAACCGGGACTAAACTCCTCAAACTCACTACACTTCTTAAGGTGAGATTATCAAGCAAGCCTAATTCATAAACATTAAGGACACTCATTGACCTTACCGTCTAAGCACATTATCCCCCTCTTAGGGGTAAGCCTATACAAACTGTTTACTTCATCACTTCCTTCAATTCTAAGGTCTGAGTAAGTCATAACTAAACCTTCACACTCATCACAGAAGATGATTCTAAGCTATGGAGAATTACACTTCTATCCTATTTAAAGGGAGTCTACACACTTAACATCTCTAGGCAACACTTAAGCACCACTATTCCACCAATCTATCTACATACCTCGAAACTCATCATGACTAAGCCAGGTTCTCCCAACAACTAAACATACCTCACAATCACCTATCTTAGTAGGCACACTATCTCCCCCTTACGAGTAGGCCTACTCAAATTCTCCTAAACCTCTTTCATAACATAAAAGGGCAACTATGAAGCATCATTCAAACTAAAGGCAACGTCACAAACTATTACCTCAAATCTCTCAAGTCACATAGCCACAATTGGAATCACAACCAATAATTCTCCCTCACTCGTGTAGCATAAACCCACCTAATAGTCACATCCTAAAGATCATCGGATAGGGGATAAGAGAGAGAGCTAATAGATCTATGGCACGACTTAGAGAATGAAGAAGTGAAGTTTCCTAACGTTCTATATCCTTTCGCTCATAGATGTGTCGTGACTCACACCGATGAACAAGACTCTACTAGACATGGTTTAGGACATCCTAAAACAATTCCAAAACATTATGCTCTAATACCAAATTTGTCACGACTCGAGCGCACCCCTAGTCGTAACACGGCGTAATTGACCTCGAAAGGGTCTTATACAAACCCTTAGCATATCATGACATAAGAACATAGGAAAAATGCAAAAAATTTAAACTTTTATATACAATCAAAATCTTTATAAAACCAAAGAAAGTCTATGACACTATGTCTCAAAGCATCTATAATATTAGAAAAAAAACTCTTGAAATACAGATCTTAGGGACACTGCCCTCACAACAAAAGCCTAGAACATAATAGAAAGACAATAATAGACATATGGTTGAGCCCTCGAATACAATGAGGACTCACCAATCTTCTTCTTGATTTCCTATGAACCTAGCCACGAAGATGGAATCCAATATCTCCAAAGCCTACACTTGTAGAAATGGTAGAAATATGGGTTAGCACAAAATGTACTAAGTATGGAAGCCATAGAAGAAAATCCTTAAAACATGCATTAAAAGGGACATTTAGTTTAAAGACATGCTTCATGCCATTTTTGCACATCATCTTTGAAATATTAGGAGAATGTAGCTCATAGGACAAACCGTGCACAATTCATCATATCACAGAGGATATCATTAGTATTACAAGTATAGTCTTTAACATAACATAATACATACTTTAATCTTCACACGACATAGTTCACATACATAAGTACATAAAAAGCTCATATCAACATAATAGGACTAACACATGAGCAACCTTATGCTAAACCTATGCAATGAATAGATAGGATTCCATAATCCAATCTACACTAAGTCTCACTTTTAGACTACCATGATCATGCATCACATAAGTTCACACCACATATATGCAACCCAAAGTCAAACTAGTGTAATGCAAAGGTAAAGTCCCATAATCCTACCAAATGCCAAGTATCACATTTAGACCACCAACAATATACATATTTTACTTTTAGTTCATTCATAACCAACATACATAAGTAAGGAGGCATTCATCATCATAATTTGTAACAAGTAAAGCCAACCTTATCATTCATTCATTTCATACATACATAATTCAAAGTCTTTATTACATAAGAGGACCTAACCATAACCCCTTTTAAAGTCCAATTGTGCAATGTATAAGTAAAGTCCCATACCCTCACTCATACCAAGTAGTACCTCTTAAGCAATCGTATTAAGAGTCCATGTTCTTATTATAGCTCGTATTCATATCACTTAGGAATAATAGCATTAACCGACATAGACCATGTGAGTTATATGGAATCCCAGTGTTCTACTCCAACACAAAAAAGAGAGTGTCCAACTTGCCTAAGGTAGAACATACATCCCAGCTTTTAGGTGGATCAACTAGCTAAGTCCTATGTGGACACATAGTTAAGGGATATGGAGATTGCTACTAGAAACTTTGACTACTAATGTGGAGGTTTTCATCTCATGAGACACCATATTGTGAACCTCCCAACTGGTGTGAAGGAACCCATCTCATATTCATATCCGCTCGGTGCTAAGTATAATTTCATTTAAAAGTCACATTATGTCTTTTACTTAAGTTCAAGGTTATTAGAGAATGCACTAGGCACTCAAACCAACATTCATCATAGTAGCTCAATGATTCATTGAGTGAGAATATCCTTTCACTTTTAGAACCATCAATAAGTGAGTAAACCTTTCACATTATCATTCATAGGGTTTTCATGAGAATTAGCCTTTTAATCAACACAATAATACGAACATAGTCATAACATATCATACATAGCCATGCATTGGGGTATATGAAAGAAGGATCTTGCATCAATACCACAATATACACAACAACTAACACCTCCACCTCTCAAGTGGAACAACATGATCATGTACATTTTGTGCATAATAGTATGTAAAGGTGCATATGAGAACTAGCCTTTCAATAAACACCATAGATTCATTATCATCTTAGACACTTCCTTCTCAAGTGTTCATAAGCATGTACATAATGCCACAATCACACATAATACACATATATTGCATTTAAGAGTCAAATTAAGCCAACAAATCTAGAATTCTACATATATAACATAGATACAACTATGACTCAAGTAATGAATTCATTTCATGCATAAACTCATGTGATCATATTATAGGTCATGTGGTTGAAATCTTTGCAAAATAAATCCTTATACAACTTCAACCTACTTAATGGCTTCCTTCTTTAATCCTATGTAACCTTAATCTATTCATATTAGCTTTTACCATTTACGTCTTAGAAATCATCTTCATATTATGAGCCTTACACTTAAGCGATGCCTAACATTGTAATCATGTATACCTAACTCTTAAGGTAAACTTAACTACATACTTCATTCTTGCTCAGTTATAGACATATAGAAACACAATAACGGATATATGGTTGAGCCCTTGAATACAATGAGGACTCACCAATTTTCTTTTTTATCTCCTATGAACCTAGCCACGAGGATGGAATCCAATATCTCCAAAGCCTACACTTGTCGAAAAGGTAGAAATATGGGTTAGCACAAAATGTACTGAGTATGGAAGCCACGCAAGAAAATCCTTAAACATGCATTAAAAGGGACATTTAATTTAAAGACATGCTTCATGCCATTTTTGAACATCATCTTTGAAATAGTAGGAGAATGTAGCACATAGGACAAACCGTGCACGATTCATCATATCATAGAGGATATCATCAATATTACAAGTATAGTCTTCAACACAACATAATACATACTTTAATCCTCACATGACATAGTTCACATACATAAGTACATGAAAAGATCATATCAACATAATAGAACTATCACATGAGTAGCCTTAAGCTAAACCTGTGCAATGCATAGATAGGATCCCATAATCCAATCTACACTAAGTCTCACTTTTAGACTACCATGATCATGCATCACATAAGTTCACACCACATATATTCAACCCAAAGTCATACTAGTGCAATGCAATGGTAAAGTCCCTTAACCCTACCAAATGCCAAGTATCACATTTAGACCACCAACAAACACATATCTTATTTTTAGTTCATTCATAACCAACACACATAAGTAAGGAGACATTCATCATCATAATTTGTAACAAGTAAAGACAACCTTATCATTCATTCATATCATACATACATAATTCAAAGTCTTCATTACATAAGGGAACCTAACCATAACCCCTTTTAAAGTCCACTTGTGCAATGTAAAAGTAAAGTCCCATACCCTCACTCATACCAAGTAGTACCTCTTAAGGAATTGTAATAAGAGTCCATGTTCTTATTATAGCTCGTATTCATATGATTTAGGAATAATAGCCTTAACCGACATAGACCATGTGAGTTAGATGGAATCTGGTGTTCTACTCCCACACAAAAAAGAAAGTGTCCTACTTGCCTAAGGTAGAACGTACATCCCAGATTTTAGGTGGATCAAATAGCTAAGTCCTATGTAGGCACATAGTTAAGGAATATGGAGACTGCTACTAGAAACTTTGACTACTAACATGGAGGTTTCCATCTTATGAGACACCGTATTGAGCACCTCCCGACTGGTGTGAAGGAACCCATCTCATATTCATATCCGCATGGTGCTAAGCATAATTTCGTTTAAAAGTCACATTATGTCTTTTACTTAAGTTCAAGGTTATTAGAGAATGCACAAGGCACTCAAACCAACATTCATCGTAGTAGCTCAAATATTCATTAAGTGAGAATATCCTTTCACTTTCAGAAGCATCAATAAGTGAGTAAACCTTTCACATTATCATTGATAAGGTTTTCATGAGAATTAGCCTTTCAATCCATACAATAATACGAACATAGTCATAACATATCATACATAGCCATGCATAGGGGTACAGGAAAGAAGGATCTTGCATCAATACCATAATATACACAACAACTAACACCTCCACCTTTCAAGTGGAACAACATGATAATGTACATTTCGTGCATAATAGATACATTATCATCATATACACTTCCTTCTCTAATGTTCATAAGCATGTACATAATGCCACAATCAAACATAATATACATATATTGCATTTAAGAGTCACATTAAGTCAACATATCTATAATTCTACATATATAACATAGATACAACCATGACTCAAGTTACACATTCATTTCATGCATTAACTCATGTGATCATATTATAGGACATGTGGTTGAAATCTTTGCACTATAATGCCTTATACAACTTCAACCTACATAATAGCTTCCTTCTTTAAGCCTAAGCATCCTTAACCTCTTCATATTACCTTTTACCATTTAAGTCTTAGAAATAATCTTCATATTATGAGCCTTACACTTAATCCATGCCTCACATTGTAATCATGTATACCTAACTCTTAAGGTAAACTTAACTACATACTTCATTCTTACTCAATTATAGACATATAGCATCAAGTAAACTTGATCACAATACTACTTTAACCATAATCCATCAGATAATACCTAATCAAGTTAGTTCATGTCTACAAGACTCATTCATAAGCAATTCATGTCTAAGTGATCTAATCTAACACAAGTCACTATGAAGTTCATCAATTGTGAAGGTTCACATCTAACCCTCAATTTGCCTCTTTCATGACATAACCCTAGAATCTTAGGTTAATAAATAATATAAATAGATTCATACTTAGATCATGTACTTATATCATAATCAACTCACACTCAATCAGTTGAATCAACTTCTAATAACATTCATTGTGTAGGGAAGAGTTATAGCTAGGTTTGGGGAAAACTCATGAATTCTTTGGAGTTCAGGTTAGAATCATCTAAAATCAGTAGTATCATCAATTACAAACATAGTTCAACGTAGAAACAATCACTTGTTAAGCTTCCATGATCAATCAAGTTACACCTTAGTTCACAATTTATGAAGAAGGGGAAATCATGGGTCTAAGAGTGATTTTCATCAAAAACCATCAATACTACAATAATCCAACCACAAATCCTCTTAAACAATCATAATAAACTATAATTAAACAATTGAATTAGTTTTAGAAGAAGACCCATGATTAGATTTGAAAACCCTGGATTTGGCGAATTTGGAAACATTGTTGAAGGGGCTTCTTGGTGATAGCTAACCAAGAATAAAAAGCATCCATACCTTAGACTTAGAATCCCCCTCAAATTAGTATTGAAAAGTTCCCATCTTCAAGACCTAGTTGATCTATTTTTTGGTTTTCAATGGATGTTCTAGAGAAAAGATCCTTAGAGGGAACGGAAGTTGGGATTTGATTTGGGATCTTTAGATGAATGAGTTAAAATGATTAGTTTAGGGGTCTATTAACTATTTATAGGAGGTTATTTAACTCCTTAACCAACCCCCTAAGCCCTTAATTAATTAACTAACTAAATCCCAAACACCTAAATTAAAACTAAAAACCCAAAATCTGGTAGCACTCACGACTCCCCATCCACGGACCGTGGATAGGTCCAGTGGATGTGGTTTGGGATCTTCATTTGGACCTAGAACACAAATGTTGCAGGGTGTTGCAGGCTTGAACTACACGCATAACCTACAGGACATAGGTTGATCCAAGAGGCGTCAATTGGTCTCGTGAACCAAGCTGTTTTGATAGCTTTTTCGGCAGTGTTGGGGTCCTCCTCAAGGACCCCTTGGGTGGTCCTTGGGGGGGTTATACCCGGACGTTTAACCCTTAAAAATACCATTCTAAGAACGGGAGCCATTTATCTTGATTTTCACCCTCATACAACCCACCAAAAATCCACTACAGGATGCTACAACACACTAGTTCAACTTACTAGTTTCCGGGCGTTATAGTCGTGTCTTGATGTTTAACCCCTAAATTCCTCAACCGTCACTCATGAAACCATTTAACAACATTTAATCAAGTTTCCAACTTCAAACTCACTTGTGAGGCTCTAGTTTCACCTACTAGATTCCGTCAAGCATTAGCTAGGTCTTTCTAGTTTTTACGGGGTGTTACATTAGGAGTAGAAGGAAAGAGATGGGGATATCGGGACACCATATTGGCCTCGTCCTCCCAATTAGCACCCTCAACTAAATGATACATCCATAAAACTTTCACGAAAACAATTTCCTTGTTTCTCAACCTCTTAACTTGTTGGTCTAAATTCTCAATTGGAACTTCCTCATAAGAAATATTTTCCTTAATTCCCAAACCTTCTAAAGGAACAATGGATTTCGGATCACCAACTCATTTCTTCAACATAGAGACATGGAAAACCAGATGCACCGACTCCAATTTATTAGACAAATTAAGTTCATAATTAACCTTACCAACACATCTCAAAATCTCATATGGGCTTACAAAACGGGGACAAAGCTTCCATTTTTAACCATTTTCAAGTAAACCCAATCTCGAACCACAAACTCAAGATTCCTTCTTCTAACATCGGCATATGACTCTTGTCGACTTTGAGCCATTTTTAACCTTTCTCTAATAAGTCAAACTTTTTCAATAGCCTCATTAACTAACTCAAGGCCTATCAAGGTAATTTCACCCACCTCAAACCAACCTATAGGATATCTACACCTCCAACCATAAAGAGCCTCAAATAGAGCCATACTAATACTTGAGTGATATTTATTATTATAAGAAAATTCAATCAATGGCAAATAGTAAGCCTAATTACCCTTAAAGTCAAATACACAAGCTCTCAACATGTCTTCCAAAGTTTGGACAGTACGCTCCACTTGCCCATCGGTTTAAGGATGCAAGGTTGTAGTAAGCTTAACCTTAGTGCCAAGACCCTTTTCGAAAGACTTCTAAAACTGCGAAGTGAATTGAGTTCCATGATGGAAAATAATGGACAAGAGCAATCCATGCAACCTTACCATTTCTCTCAAGTACAACTTAGCATAATTCTCCACCAAATAGAAAACCTTGATAGGAATAAATTGAGCCGATTTTGTTATCCAATCTTCTATAACCCAAATTGAGTCATGTTTTCGCCAAGTGCATTTCAACCCTACTATGAAGTCCATATTAAAGTCTTCCCACTTCCAAGTAGGAATACCAATGTCTTGAGACAAACCTCCTGGTTTTCTGATGCTCAACTTTCACTTGTTGGCCATTCGGACAGTTAACCACAAATTCCACAATATCCTTCATCATCCCATTCCACAAAGAGATCTCCCGCAAATCACAGTACATATTGGTGGCTCCCGGATGAATGGAATACCGAGAACTATGGGCCTCTGACAAGATCTGTTCCCTCAAGCCATCAACATTAGGAAGACACAAATGACCTTGATATTTAAGTACACCATATCCCCCCTTAGAAGTTAGCCTCAATGGGTTTCTTAAGTACCGCTTCTTTCAAGTCAACCAAAATTTGATCAAGACCTTGATTGGATTTTACATCCACTACAAAAGACAATTCTTCACCATTAGGAACCATAACACCACCCTTGGTAGAGACTACTAACCGAAATCCCAACCGGACCAATCTATGAACATCTCAAACCAAATATTTTCTATCATCTTCAATATGAGAAATACTACCCATAGATAATTGACTAAGAGAATCCGCCACCACATTTGCCTTACCAGGGTAATAGAGAACACCCATGTCATAATCCTTTAATAACTCAAGCCACTTCTTTGGCAAAGATTTAAATCCTTTTGATTAAAAACATATTCCAAACTTTTGTGGTCGGTGAAAACATCAACATGAACTCCATACAAAAAATGCCACCAAATCTTTAAGGCAAAAACGATCGCCGCTAATTCAAGATCATGGGTAGGATAATTCTTCTCATGGATTTTAAGTTTCCTTGAAGCATAGGCAATAATTTACCATTTTTCATGAGCACACATTCCAACCCAATTCTAGAGGCATCACAATAAACCACGAACCATCTGTTCCTTCTAGTAAAGTCAACACCGGAGTGGAAGTAAGTATATCTTTCAACTCTTGGAAACTCTTCTCACAAGCTTTGGACCATATGAACTTAGACTTCTTTTGAGTCAAAGCCGTCAATGGAGAGGCAATTAAAGAAAACCCCTCCACAAACCTTCTATAGTAACTGGCCAAACACAAGAAGATTCTAATATCTGAAGGGGTTAGAGGTCTAGGCCAACTCTTGACCGCATCTATCTTCTTAGGATCTACCTCAATACCTAATTTAACAAAATATGACCAAGAAAAGTTACGGACCATAACCAAAACTGACATTTGATTAACTTTGCAAAGAATTGTTATTCCTTGAGAACAATATGTTCATCTTCACTCTTCAAATAAATCAAAATATCATCAATGAAAACAATTACGAACATGTCAAGGTATTGTCTAAACACCATATTTATCAAATCCATAAATGATGCAGGAGCATTAGTCAAACCAACAGACATCACCAAAACCTCATAATGACCATATCAGTTGGTAAAAGCTGTTTTCAGAATATCACCTCCCTTCACCCTTAATTGGTGATAACCCGACCGAAGATCAATCTTACAAAAGTAACTTGCTCCTTGAGGTTTGTCAAACAAATCATATATTTCTTAGAAGAGAATACTTACTCTTAATGGTCACCTTGTTCAAGTAACGATAGTCAATACACATAGGAAGAGAGCCATCCTTCTTTTTAACAAACAAAAATGGAGCACCCCATGGAGAGATACTAGGTCAGGTGAAACCCTCATCCAACAAATCTTTCAATTGCTCTTTCAACTCGTTTAGTTCTGTCGGAGCCATTCTATAAGGAGGAATAGAGATAGGTTGTGTATTTGGGAGATTGTTAATACCGAAGTCTATTTCCCTTTTTGGAGGAATACTGGGAAAATCATCGGGAAATACTTCCGAAAACTTATTTACAATGGGGACCGACTCAAGAGTAGGGGTGTCAAAATCTACATCCCTTAACCCAACTAGATGGCTAATACAACCCTTAGAAATCATCCTTCTATCTTTAAGTCAAGACACATACTGACCCTTAGGCATAAAATTCCCCCCCCCCCCCCCCTTTCACTTTAGGATAGGCTCATTCGAAAACTGAAACTTGACTACACGAGTTCTACAATCAATAGAAGCATAACAGGTGTGCAGCCAATCCATACCAATGATAACATCAAAGTCTAACATATCAAGCTCTACTAAATCAACAAAAGTAACTCTATGGGACAAGGCTATGGGACATCTTCTATAGACCCTCCTAGCCACAATGGAATCACCAATATGGGTAGAGATAAAAAAATGATCTAACAACACATCCAAAAGAACATCAAACCTCATAGCTGCATATCGGTAACCATATCGGGAGAACCCTCTTGTTCACCACGAGTCTGGAGGGCATATAATTAGTTTTTCTTGGGAGCATTGGAACCTGAACCATTAAGAGGATCTTGCTTGCCCTCTCTTCCTTTAGTCGTAAGCATTGGGAAATCCCTCATATTATGAACACTTTTACCATAGCTAAATTAACCATCCATGCCGACTAGACACTTACCCTCGTGTTTCTTTCCACACTTAACACAAGTATATATAGGAAATGAAGATCCACCAACATTCCATCCTTGAGGCTTAGGGTTCGACACCCTCTCTTTTTTTAACTTAGAAGGAGCATTGGTGGAACCTTGACTGGAAAACCCTTGTCAAAAATCTTGGCGACAATGTCCATAGGACCTTACATATGAGAAATTACCATCACCAATTTTAGCCCCCTCGTTGTCTCCCTAGACCTTTCCATAAGTTTCTTCTCTTCGATTTGTTGGGCATGAACCATGAGACATGAGATGTCCATGTCATTTATGAGCATGGTTGTGTGACACTCTTTAACCACCATTTCAGACACACCCAAAACAAACTTACTCATCCTTGCCCTAGAATTGGCGACCATTGTTGGAGCATATTTAGAAAATTGTGTGAACTCCAAGGCATACTGCCTCACACTCATACTTCCTTGACGAAGATTGATGAACTCAAGAACCTTTTCTTCTCTCATCACAAGGGGAAAGAACCTATCAAGAAAGGCAACCTTAAACTTCTCCCAATCAAGAGGACTCGCATCTTCCGATCTCTATTCTTTCCATTGGTTGTACAATATTTGAGAAAAACCCTTAAGTTCATAAGCGGCCAACTTTGCCTTTTCAACTGGCATCACTCCCATGATCATCAACACCTTATAAACCTTATCGATGAACTCTTCAGGATCTTCCTCAACCTTAGAACCATGAAACTCTGGAGGATTCATCCTTGTGGAGTCCCTCACTCTAGAAGTTGTCATACCCACATTTGGGTTCACGAAAACTACAACCTCCCTATTGGATTGAGCCATCACGGCTTGAGCCAATACTTGGAAAGCATCCCTAAACTCCGAATTAGATATTTGTTCAGCCAAAGGATCGACCATAGCTTGAGGAGCTTAAGGATGAGCTTCTTGTTCTACATTCTCCCTCACATTCCTTCTTGTATAAGCTCTTCGAGTAGAAATATCGTGTAGAGCATCGAATAAGGATTAAGAGAGAGACCTTATAGAGTTACACTCTATCGCACAACTTTAGAGTAATGAAGAAGTGGAGTTTCCTAAACTTTTTGAAGCCTCTCATTCATAAATGTTGTGCACTTCACACTCATTAACAAGACTCTACTAGATGTGGCTTATGAGACATACTAGGACCATTCTAAATCTTGTACTCTGATTACCAAGTTTATCACAACCTAGGGGTACACGTAGATGTAACATGGCGTATAAGACCCCGAGAGGTCCTATAGAAGCCACTTAGCATTCATAACATAAGAAATAGAACATAAGAAGTAAAACAATATTTCAAGTCCAAACAATTTATAAAAGAAAGTAGAAGTCTAAAACACTTTCTTTACTTTTAGTATTGTATGTGATGTATGAGTTACCTCCCGAACACTCTTGATGTACTAGATGGCTTTGAGACAATGTTAAACTTCCACTACATTTTACAAACTTTTACATTTTGAAATTATCTTTTACACTCTCTTTATTTTCTATTATCTTGTATGATGAATGCTAAGTGTCTTGTGTTGGTCCTCTCGAGGTCCTATCCGCCATGTTATGCCTATGGTATTCTTTGAGTTGTGACAAACATGGAATTCAGAGAACAAGGTTTAGAAAATTTCTAGGAAGTCTCATAAGCCACGTCGAACAGATTCTTGTTCATGAGTATGAAGTGTGCCACATTTATGAATGAGAGGCTATAAGATGGTTAGTAAACTACACTTCTTTCATTACTCTAATGTAATACAATAGAGTTTAACTCTATAATTTCTCTCTCTTATTCTGTATCTGATGCTTTACATGATATGGCCACTCAAAGGTCATATGCTAGGAGGACTGAGGGAGATAATATGGAATGTGAAATTCCTCCTTAAGCACCTCAAGATCGGGTCGACCTTTTGGCCGAGCAAGTGACTAATACGGAGTTTAGGGTTGATTTTCAAGTATTGGCTCAAGCCATGATGACTCAAGCAAATAGAATGTTTGTGATCCCTGTGAACCCAAATGTGGGTACGTTAGCAACTAGAGTGAGAGGCTTCCCTAGAATGAATCTTTCATAGTTTCATGGTTCCAAGGTTGAGGAAGATCCTTAAGAGTTTATTGATGAGGTGTATAAGGTGTTGATGATCATGAGAGTGACACCGGTGGAAAAGGAGGAATTGGCCACTTATCAACATAAGGGTGTTGCTCAAATGTGGTTCAACCAATGAAAAAAAAAGAGGGCAGATGATGTAGTTCCTCTCGATTGGGGAAAGTTTAAGGTTGCTTTCCTTGATAGGTTCTTTCCCCATGATATGAGGGAGGCAAAGGTGTTTGAATTCATCAACCTCGTTGTGGAAATATGAGTGTGAAGGAATATTCTTTGATGTTCACACAATTATACTACTATGATTGTCGATCCTAGGGTAAGGATTAGTAAGTTCATTTTGGGTGTGTCTGAAATGGTGGTTAAGGAATATTGTACCATGATTCTTAGTAATGATATGGACATTTCTTGTCTTATGGTTCATGCTGAACAAATTGAAGAGGAGAAACTTAAGGAAAGGTCTAGGGAGGCGCAGAGAGCCAAAACCGGTGATGGTGTCTTTTCACACTCAAGGTCCGAGAGAGATGGTCGTTCTAAGTTCCAACAAAGATTTTCCGTCAAGATTACTCCAATGCTCCTCCTAAGTTCAACAAAGATACGGTGTCTAACCTTAAATGATGCAATCCAGATTGCCTCAAGGCCATTCACTCCAAGCCAAGTTAGGGACTCCAAAGAAATGCAAGGATTGTTCATGAAGCTAGGGGGCTTTGAGCTTGTATTAATGGCCATGAGAGGTTCCCATGCATGAGAGCTTTTTTAGGGAATTGAAGGAAAGACAGTTGATGAAATTATCACTTTGGGCAAGCATTAATTCATTCGGTGCATAGCCCAATGGCTTGGGCGATTACTACCAGCCCCCCAAAGTTACTAGAATGCTTCCAAAAGAGTGTTCCATCACTGACTTGGTTGGTGACTCGCCGAAGGGGCTTAGGAAATGACACCAGACCACCTAAAGTTCCATAACGTGTCTAGAAGTATGAAACAAGTAGGAACCATCGCCGAACCAAAGGTTGAGTCATCGAGTCCATTAGGCGAGCCCACTTGGCTCACCCATTGGTCATTTCGGGTAACTTTTGGGCCCTTTTTTGTAATAAGTGCCTAAAACTATAAATAGTTAGTATGGATTCATTTTAGACTTAGACTAGTTTGAAAATGAATGATCGATGAATTGGATCTTCTTTGAGAGACTTGAGAGCTTGGGAAAGCTTTTGTTGAACTTTATTTAGAAATGAGGGTTGCTTGGAGATTCAATTTCTTTGAAGTCTTCGAACGAGATTTGGTGCTTAATTCAGATTAATCAATTGAGGTCTTTAGATTTAATATACCTTTAGATTGCTCTTGATTTCCCTTTCTTGTGTCAATATATTTATCATTATTAGGTGCTTGTTTTGGATTGTAATTGGAGGTTTTAGGATTTAATATATCCTTTAGTTTCCAATTGTTCCTTCTCTTGTATCTCTTCTTCTCTCTTTCTTTTGTTTCCGTATTTGTGCTCTCATTGGTAGTGAGAATTACATCATTTGGTATCAGAGCAAGGCTTAGATTTGTTCCTACGATTCTAATCTTGTGTTTGTTACCAAAAAAGAGTTCAAAACATTTTTCAAGAAAACCCCAAAATATTTTGTTGATTTGAGTCTTGTTT
The DNA here is from genome assembly GCA_037074985.1 of Solanum bulbocastanum. Classification (NCBI taxonomy): domain Eukaryota; kingdom Viridiplantae; phylum Streptophyta; class Magnoliopsida; order Solanales; family Solanaceae; genus Solanum; species Solanum bulbocastanum. Next base: position 26,435,273 of record CM073604.1, on the reverse strand, counting down.
GAAGTTTCTAATATTAGATTAGTGTTTCCTAACTCTACTTGAGTCTAAATCTGAGATTTGGTGAAGTTTGGAGTAGGATTGAAGAATCCACTATTGTTGATTGAAGAAGCTTGAAGAACTTCAAAGTGGGTTTTCAGATTTAGGTTAATTTGGAGACTCTTAGGTATTGTGGTTTGATCTCAACATACTTAGGAGTTCATATCTGAAATTTGGGTGAGAACGAAGTAGAAATCCATTGGGTTTCAAAATTAGGTGTTCTTCATGTTCATGGTGTTCTTCATGACTTGAAGAAAGAAGGAAATAAGCTTTGAAATCTCAGAAAGAAGGAATTGGAAGATACAAAGTATTGGGGTTTGTTTCCTACATCAAGAGGAGCTTGTATCTCAAATTTTGTGAAATTTCAAGCTAAAATTATTTAGCGTTAATTTTGGGTCTTCATCTTGTTCTTAGTGTTCTTGGGGATCTTCAAATCTTCAAGGTGGATAATCATCAACATGAGGTGTTTGATCCAAAAGGAAGAGAAAAGGAAAGACTACTTGTGTTGGTTCAATAGGGAATTTACCAAAAGGGGCAAGTACTAGGTCAAGAAAGTACAAGGGAACCACAAGAAATGCAAAATTGGAGGCTACAGGTGTGCTGGAAAGTCCATTGGGCGAACTAAGTCGTGCTTACAAAGCTGACTCGGAGACTCGCCAAATGGGAGCTGAGCTCGCCAAATGAACTTGAGTCACTAGAAAATTTGGCGAGATGAGGGTACTTCGGTGACTCACCAAATTGATTTGGTGAGCTACAGGGAATAAGTTTGTGATGTGAACTTTAGTTTTCGGGAAAAAAGTTTAAGTTTGGACACCCGAGCTTCATTTTATGACCAATCTCATGTTCTAACTTCCTAGTTTCATTTTCCTTGATTCCTACTCACTTCTTTTATTCTAAAACTAATTTCCAAGTAGTAAATTTCCTTACTTAGTTGTTGATTAGTTTTACTTGGTAATTAACTTCTTGACTCAAGTCCGTTTGATTTAATCAAAGTCCTTCATTCTTGAAAAAAGAATCTATTCCGACCAAGAGCTTAATTGACACTTGTGTGCCACCAGATTGAAATAAGGTTCAATACTAGCCAAGCCAATTTGTGAGGTATTCAAAGGTGAGAAAATTCGAGTGTTGGTGAGGATCTTTACTACTAATCTTGTTTGCTCATTTTGTAGGTACAAAAGAGTTATAAGGAAGTATGTCATCAATAGCATCAGACTCATGTGACTATGATATGAGAGACTATGATTGTAATGATGGGGTTATAGATATGAGTAAGATGCTGATTATGGAGGCTATGATGATAGCCATGATCAAGAGCTGAATGGGAATGAGAGCTACTATTTTAGAGGAGAATATGATGAATATGGTGATCATATCTCTTATGGTGAAGATGGAGAGGACGACAAACCTTGTGATGGCTTCTATGGTGATGATGGAGCATATGAGAGATCTTACTCCCACATCTAGAGTGAAGATGGTTCCTAATATGGTACCGGAACATATTACACTTCCCACTCCAAGGGTAAAGATGAGGTAAGGTATAATACTCTCTTATATAATAATTATGAGGAGCATACCCTTATGGCTTGTAAAGATTCGTAATCTTTGTATTATGGTAATCCTTTCCCTAGTCGAAGAGGTGCGTATGGTTACACTAGTTCAAGTCAAAGTCATCCGATGGGAAGAAGAGAGTGTACATCTCTAATGTCTAAGGATACTACATCCTACACTTCTCATGTTAATGCACACTTTTCAGGATATAGGAACCAAGGCATATATGGGAGATGTGCTAGGGGTCTCGGTACCAAAAGGGTTAGTCTTCCTATCTTTGAAGGAAAGTTTGATCCCAAGGCGTATCTTGATTGGCAGTGTGAGAAGAATTTCCAAAACCATGATTTGGGAGATATTGACCAATCCATGTATGCCCTTGAGCACTTTAAATATATTGCATTGAGTTGGTGGAAACATAGGGGATGGATTCGAACACTCAATGGAAATGTCAACCCTTTGACATGGGAAGAATTGAAATGGCTTATAAGGATTAAGTATGTGCCAAAGGGGTACACAAAAGTTTATAATATTGACCTGAGAAGACAAGTTCTTAGGATAAAGGTTGACATTTGTGGAGTTTTGGGGTTTGATATTGTCCTCAATGATTATTGCAATCTAAACTACATCACTCCATCTACGGTAGCCTACTTGAGACTACCTTGAAGATCAAGACGCTATCCATACACCATGGAGGGATCTAAGGTTACCTAATTTGTAAAGGTCTCTTTCACATGCGGTGAATACTATGAGGAGGTTTGGTGTGATATAATTCCCATGGACTTTTGTCACTTATGTTTAGGAGCCAATTGGTTTAATAACATAGGGTCCCAAATGAGAAAAAATGGTCCAAGTATATTGTAGATCAATGAGGAACACATTTATTTCCTCCTCCTAAGGTGAAAAATGAGAGACAAAAGAATGAAAGGAGTAAGGGAGAGTAAGGTGGCAACCTTAGAGTGGTAAAAGGAGACATTGAGTTGAGTGAAGTGAGAGGGTTGCCACAATCTCAATCTAACCTTTTTGTTTATCCTTCGCTTTGTAAGGATTCTTATTTAGGTACAAGCATGATGAATGTAGGGACAGAGTTCCCAAGAAAGAGACTGCAATTAAAGGTGTGATGGATACACTTTTGGGATGTCCCAACATTCCTAAGGGAGTGTCATTCCAAGGTAAAGAAGATCTTTCTTGCAAGCGTCAAGGTACAATAGCTAAACATAACACTTTTACAATTGCAAATGAACAAAGTGTTAGTGATAGCTTGTATTTATGTGAGCCTGATGCTTTGTTACCATGTGTTGATAATGTACATGTTGAGAGTGTGGATACACTAGTTGATCCTATTGATGATCGAATTGATTATTTTAGTAAGATCGATTTGTGTCCACCTAGTGTTGACACCCATGCTTTGAGTGATAGTTCATTATCATGTGATAATTGTGTTTATCAATTTTCTTGTATGTGTAGTTCACTAATTGAGGGATCTTGTGATGTGATTAAGGAACCTCAATTTGGTGATACTAATGATAATGTTGATCATTTGAATAGGAGTGACTCTTTAAGCATATATTTTGTGGAAGATCCGATTTCTTGTTTTGCTCATAGAGATCATGTGCTTGAAAATGCTTCGAAAAATGATATGTGTCTTTTTTAGGGTGAACTTGCATGTTTTAATTCTCCCATGGTGGTTGATCATTCCCTCTTTAAGTATAATATATTGTTTGAAGATGATGAAATCACTCCTAATGATGTGTCTATTGGTGTGAATCATGAGAGTAGTGTAGTTCTTGATAGTTATTCTTTCTATAGTAACCCACTATGGTGTGAATATTGTCCTACAAAAGATGGAAATCTCTTCTTGGAAGATGAGAGTACTCTTGTAGGGAAGGATCATGATGTAAATTTAGGTGGTATGTGTTTTCCCATTACCTCTTCTTCTTGGATTGTTCAAATTCTTAATGGCATAACCAATGATTTTGAACCTATTAGTAGTCATACCTATGAAAATACCTTAGATGAAGTTGATTTACGAGACACTTTTCTCTATTACTTGTTAACATATGATGATGCTCATGCTTTTAAGTGGAGTACATTTTTAGAAGATAAGAGTGCCAATTGGATAACAGGGGGTGTACTTGATACATATTCATGGATTTCCTTTCCATTTGACCCCGGTAATAAATTGAATTGTGGCACTTGTGTAGTGATGCTTGGTCAAGATGACAAGCACCATTTGGTTGGATATGTTGACACCTTTCCCTATGATGGAAAGTCCTTATTGAGGGTTTACAATCCATTTGAGGATCCTACATTCTATATGTGGAAGGGTAGTTTCCTAAACCCCTTTCTTTACTCTTGCTTTAGTATGATCTTGTTGATTGTACATCTTATGGGGGTAGGAGTTATTTGGTGATGGAAGGTGAAATTTGTTTTGAATTTTCCATGGTGTCTTTTTGTGTACCGTTTTTTAATTTAATGTGTGCTAGGATCTTTGAAACTAGGTGTGATCTTGCATATGAGAACACCTTAGATGTCCCTAGTGTGCATGACACCTTTCTCTATTATTTATTTGCATATGATGATACTCATGCTTGTGTAGGTAGCTTATTTTATGCTAATAGTAGTATCAATAGATAAAATGGGTCTCTCCTTGCCTCGATGCTATATATTCCTTTCCCATTTGACCTTGGTGTTGGTCTAATTTGTGATGAGTATGGTAGTAACACTTTATATCATTCATATGATTCTTACTTGGTGTTATTACTTGATCCTATCTGCTTGAATGAGGTATGTTTGCCAATTTATGTGGGAAATACTTTTGTACTTGACCACGCTCATGAATTGGGAATAATTACATTCTTGAAGTTAGCTAGTGCATTGGATGGAGTCTTAATTTAGGTTAACATTGTTTATACCTTTGCACTTAGGTATGAGAGTGTCCATGTGTTACTTGACTTAATAGGGGAATTGTGCTTGTTGGAATGTGGAACAAATGAGGGTTTTGATACGCTCAAATTACACCTCTATTAAAGAAGTATAAGCGATTGTTATCAAGTAAAGAATCCAACTTGCATGTTAGGTTCGATCCCTCGAGGAATATGGTTCAAACTTAAACTTAACTCACACTTATCTCTTTTTAGTCAAACGATTTCTGAGAAAAGTAAACAGGGGGAGGGTTTTGTAACTAAAAGTAATAGATTGTTGATTGGAATAAATACGTAACAAGTAAGTAAGATTAACAGTTTGAGAAATCCATATACGATAGAAACTAGGGCATATATGTTCCCCACAAGCTCTTGATGCAATAATCATAACAATAGTAATCTGTTTTACATGCAAAGTTGGTAAGTTGGATATCCTTAAGTGATTGATCCTCCAAATAGGGAATTTGACCACGCACCTTGGTCCAGCGACGGGTGTATGCTTTACTAACCCTTACTTTTACCCCAGATTAGTCATCACATCAATGTATGACTTAGTTTTCACCCTCACTCCAATTGACATTAGACTATTATATAGCATCAACTAAATCTCTGTTGTTTAATCATTTTCTTGTGCATTAGCTCCTTTGTTCGGCAAGTAGGAACAAGGCGAGTTCTAACGCGTGCACTCATTAAAATGACTTTTAAACGAAAGGATTAACAATACATGCATAAACACTATTCAAGAATTACTTAATTATTATTCATACTTTGTTAATTTGTCATGGTTCCCACAACCCTAGTTGTGTATTCAGCTACTCATACTTGATGGTTCACAATTCATAATTAGGTTACTAGAATTCATGAACTTACAATGAAAATAGATGAAAAATTCATATCTTGAATTGAAATTCAAAGTGAAAATCATATTAACCAATTCTGGCAATTAGAATGCTATGAGTTTGCAAAATATTTCCCAAAAGACCAAAATTAAAAGTATACAATAATGTCTAATTAAAATAAGAAGAAGAAAAGAGCACTCAAAAGTTTCTCCTATCAATGATCTCCTTTTCAAGAATAATTTTTCATGCCCTATTTATAGATATAAAAATCCTAAATAAAATAATTGAGTTCAAGACAATTTAGAAAAATCAAAACCCGATAAAATTGGTTTTTCTGTGTTATACGCGTAAAAATAATCCAAGCCACCTTAAGTTCCTTTGTTACTGCCAATTGCCGACTTTCCAAAATAAGAGCACTCCAGCTGCTGACACGTTGGAGCACTAGGCAATTGCAAATTCACTTACTGCTCTTATGTATAAATATATTATTTTATTAAATTTAGTCCATTAAATTGTCTGCCTGATTTTCTTCTTCAAATTTTTCATTTTTAATTCGTTTTAACTCTAAACTTCTTTATTTTTCCATCAATTTAATCTTACAAATAAAATATATTATTTAGCATAATTCATAAAATTCATGCTCAAAAAGAACAAATATAAATAGCAAATATGACACAAATAATGATTAAAAATATGTATTTTGGCCTGAAATCAATATCCCATATTTAAACTTTTGCTCCTCCGCGAGCAAACATACATTAAAGCTCATCTAATAAATCTCTAGGAATGTCATCACTTTGGTTAACACAAAAAATTAGGTCATCTACAAATTTCAAAACATCAAGTAGACTTTTCAATTATTATGAAAGACATCCAAAACCTCTAACCTCCTAACTTCACGGAAAGACTTTGAACTCATCAAATTTAAGCTTGCTCACTTACTCTTATCAAAGAAATCAAATAAAATCACTTATCTGTCATGAAACAAGTGCCCTCACAAAAAGAAATACTCCACACACTCAATTCAAAAGATTGAATATAAATTAAGGACTACATATCAAGAACAACTCTCACACTCACAAATAAAATTCACGTGTATGCACAAAAAATCATAGATTTGTCATTATGTGCATCTCCACTAATTAAGAATGCTTGAATAGAATCAAATAGGACTTTAACGGGTTGTAATGTGGGGGATGGGTAGGAAAACTATATAATAGTGACTTACACTTCCTTAAGCACTTCGCAATTTTAGACTTCATCACCTGTTATTTTCTTCTCTTTATTTTCAACCCTCTCTTCAACAATTATTTCACAAGTAATTCTCATCATCTCAAGAATGCTTTAATCTTTTATTTTTTTAAGTTTTCCTTCATAATAGCCACCCTCAACTTACGTATTTTACATGCGTTAAGGTGCACGATGTCCTTGGAAAGACCAGGGCCATCATCAAGATAACTTTTGAAGTAGCCACCCTCAACTTAGGCTTTCATCCCGAGTTAAAGTGCACAGTGTCCAATGAAGGACCAGGGCCAACACAGAGTTTTACAAATTTTCTAGGGAAACGTGAAATGTGTAGATCTCAATAATGGGTCATCTTATCTTTTACCTCTTCTTGTTCCATTAGCTACAAACCAAACATTTCCACCCTTTTCTACTTCAACCATTGTTCTCATTTTTCTTCTTACATAGTGTATTAATGATTTATTTTTGGATCAAATAGAATTATAGTGTCAATAAAAAGGGATTTGGCTCGATCATGAGGTTTACAAGAAAATATAGGCTAAAAGGCTCAAAAGGGTTAACTAGTGATATAATATCTAAAAAGTCTAAAATTTACGAGACAAATCAAAGAAAGCCTATTATCATCTCCTAAACAAAGAAAACCTTTTTATTTTGCTTCAATAACTTAGAGGGCGTTCTAGATTAAGATTCAAAACATGGAATAAACAAATTCTCATCACACATGACACAAGTATCAATCAAGATGGATCAATTCCACTTCTAAGAGAGACAAGATGATAACAAACTACAAAATAAAATAAGTTATATACAAAGCAATAGTCATGAGCTTAGGTGTCAAAGAGTCTGCGAGTTCTTTATCAATCAAGCATTCACAAGAAAGTACTACTCAAAAATTAGGCCTAAATAGTTAGTATCACACCACTAAAAAGAGTCTTTTCTTTTCTCTCAAAAAAAATTAAAAGAAAACTCATTCCTAAAAAATAAAAGACACTCGGTTCAAAGGGACTATCCTCAGGAAAAGAACCGAAAATAAAAGTCAAGGAACCCATCCTAAAAAATGACTCAATAAAACAATAAAAAATAGAAATTCATTCAATCACCCCACATTTAAAAATATGCTATGTCCCCAAAGCACCAAATAAAATTTAAAAGAAGGGTTAGGAAAACTCTCTAAGGCCTTTACGCCTAGCTAGTAGCATGTTATCTTTATTTTCATCACAGGTCGCCACCCACACTTAATCTTAAACATGCTTCTTTGCTTCAAAAGAATTTTTTGGGGTACTCAGACTTTCCCTAATCTGCAAAAGCAATACCAATAGGAAAAAAAAAAGTGACACTAATAAAATAAAAATAAAATAAAATAAAAAGTTACACTGCCAATTGGGTTGCCTCCCAATAAGCGCTTAATTTAACGTCGCGGCACGATGCAGACACCTTAATTAGTCATTTTCCTCAAAGTTTTTCTCAATTCAGGATCGTAGGGGATCAAGGGTTCGCCTCGATTCCGTATACTTGGTATACACTAAAGTTGAAACCTGTAGAAAACAAAAACGTAAAATCTGAAAATTTGATACGCTCAAAGTACATATCTATTAAAGAAGTATAAGTGATTGTTACCAAGTAAAGAACCCAACTTGTAGGTTGGAGTCGATCCCACGAGGAATATGGTTCAAATTTAAACTTAATTTAGAATTATTTCTTTTTAGTCAATCTATTTTCAAGAAAAGTAAACATAGGGGGAGGGTTTTGTAACTAAAGTAATCAGATTGTTGATTTGAATAAATGAGTAAAAAGGAAGCAAGACTAACAGTTTGAGAAATCAATATAAGATAGAAACTAGGGCATATGTGTGTTCCCCACAAGCTCTTAAAGAAGTAATCCTAATAATAGTAATCATTTCCTAGTGTTTAACATGCAAAGTTTGTAAGTTGGATATCCCTAAGTGATTGGTCTCCAAATAGGGAATTTCACCACGCACCTTGGTCCGGCTACAGGTGTATACTTTACTAACCCTTACCTTTACCTTAGATTAGTCATCACATCAATGTATGACATATTTTTCACCCTCACTTCAATTGACATTAGACTATTAGATAGCATCCACTAAATCTCTGTTTTTTAATCTTTTTCTCGTTCATTACCTCCTTGGTACGGAAAGTAGGAATGAGGTGGGTTCTAACGCGTTCACTCTTTAAAAAGACTTTTAAATGAAAGGATTAACAATGCATGCATAAACACTAGTCAAGAATTACTTAATTATTATTCATACCTTGTTAATTGCTCATTTTTCCTACAACCCTAATTGTGTATTTAGCTACTCATGCTTGTTGGTTCACAATTCATAATTAGGTTAAGAGAATTCATGAACTTACAATGAGAATAGATGAAAAATCCAAATCTTGAATTGAAATTCAAAGTGAAAATTGTATTAACCAACTTTTGAAAATTAGCAAGCTAAGAGTTTGCAAAATAATTCCCAAAAGACCCAAAACTAAAAGTATAAAATAATGTCTAACTAAAATAATAAGAAGAAAAGAACACTCAAAAGTATCTCCTATCAATAATCTCCTCTCCAAGAATAATTTTCCAAGCACTATTTATAGATATAGAAACCCTAAATAAAATAATTGAGTTCAACACAAATTAGGAAATCAAAACCCAAATAAATTATGTTTTCCATGTTGTACACGTAAAAATAGTCCAAGCCGCCTTAAGTTTCTTTGTTACTACCACTCGCCGACTTTCAAAAATAAGAGCCCTCCAGCTGCTGACATGTGCCAACAGTAGGCAATTGCAATTGCAAATTCACTTACTGCTCATATGTATAAATATATTATTTTATTAAATTTAATCAATTAAGGTGTCCTTTTAATTTTCCTCTTCAACCTTCCATCTTTAATTTGTTTTAGTTTCAAACATTTTCATTTTTCCACTAGTTTAATCCTACAAATAAAATATACTATTTAGCACAATTCATAAAATTCATGCTCGAAAAGGACAAATATAAATAATAAATATGAGGTAAATAATGATAAAAAATATGTATTTTGACCTCACATCAGGTTTACATGTGTTGTTGCTTAAGAGTATTGCTTTTTTCCAATCTACCACTTTATCAAAGTTTCTTAAGTACCCAAGTATCCATTGTTTTAATGGGTTACAAACCCTTTGTTGATCATTTTGATGCTTGGTTATATGTTATGTTTGTGCATCCTTAGCATGGTAATAGAATAGTTATTGATAGCGCTAACCCTTATGTCATAAGGATATTGTTGTTATTTGCTTTCCCTATGGTTTTGCAAAGTTTGGATTTGAGGAAGAATCCTTTTCCAGAAGGAGAGAATGATGCAATCCATATTGCTTCACTCCAAACCAAGTTCAGGACTCCAAAGAAATACAAGGATTGTTCATGAAGCTAGGGGTTCTTGAGTTTGTATTGATGGCTAGGAGAGGTTCCCATGCATGGGAGATCGCTTGGGGAATTGAAGGAAAGGCAGTTGCTGAAACTGTCACTTTGGGCGAGCAGCAAGTCCATTTGGCACATCGCCCAATGTCTTGGGTGATAATCACCAGCCCACCAAAGTTACAAGGACGATTCCAAGAGAGAGTTCCATCGCCGATGTGGTTGGTGACTCACTGAAGGGGCTTCGACGATGACACTAGACTGCTAAAGTTCCAAAACATGGCTAGAAGCAGGAACCATCACCGAACCAAAGCGCGAGTCACCGAGTCTATTAGGCGAGCCCGCCTTGGCTCGCCCATTGGTGATTTTGGGTCACTTTTAGGCCCTTTTTTGTAATAATTGCCTAAAACTATAAATAGGTAGTTTGGGTTCATTTTAGACTTAGACTATTTTCAAAATAAATGATTGATGAATTGAATCTCCTTTGAGAGACTTGAGAGCTTTGTAAAGCTTTTGTTGAAATTTGTTTAGAAATGGGGGTTGCTTCGAGATTCAATTTCCTTGAGGACTTCGTAAGTGATTCGGTGCTTGATTCAGATTAATCGATTGAGGTGTTTAGGTTTAATATACCTTTGGGTTGCTTTTGATTTCCTTTTCTTGTGTCAATCTTTTTATCTTGATTAGTGCTTGTTTAGGATTGTAATTGGAGGTCTGAGGATGTAATATATCCTTTAGTTTCCAATTGTTCCTTTTCTTGTATCTCTTTTTCTATCTTTCTTTTGTTTCAACATTTGTGTTCTCATTGGTACTGAGAATTAATCAATAAGCCACAAGGAGGGAATGGTGGTGGATCTTCATTGTCTATTTGTGCTAGGTGTGGAAGGAAACATGAGGGTAAGCTTAGTTGTCATGGTGGTTGCTTTGGTTGTGGTAAGAGTGTTCATAAAATAAGGAATTGCCTAGTACTTACTGCTAAGGGGAGACAAGGTAATCAAGCTCCACCTAATGGTTCAGGTTCAAGTGCTCCAATGCAAAACCAATTCTATGCACTTTAGACTCGTCATGAGCAAGGGGGTTCTCTCGATATAGTTACCAGTATGTTGTAAGCCTTCATACTTGGTGTTTATGCTTTACTTGACCCCCGTGCTACCTTGTCTTTTGTGACGTCATATGTGGCTATGAGGCTTGATATTCTTTTGGATGTGTTGTTAGATCCTTTTTTTGTCTCTACTCCAGTTGGTGATTCTATTGTGGCTAAGAGGGACTATAGAAAGTGTCACATCTCCTTATGCTATAGAGTCACTCATGTTCATTTTCTAGAGCTTGATAAGTTGGATTTTGATGTTATCCTTGGTATGGATTGGCTGCACTGATGTTATGTTTCTATTGATTGTAGAACCTGAGTAGTCAAGTTCGAGTTTCCAAATGAACCCATTCTAGAATGGAAAGGGGGAAAATCTATGCTAAAGACTCACTGTGTTTCTTGTCTACAAGCTAGAAAGATAATATCTAAGGGTTCCATATAACATTTAGCTAGGGTGAGGGATATGGATTCTGAAACTCCTACTTGTGAGTTGGTCCCCATTGTTAATAAGTTTTCAAAAGTTTTTCCTGATGATCTACCCAGGTATTCCTCCCAAAAGGTACTGACCTTCTCCCAGATATGCAACCTATCTCTATTTCTCCTTACCAAATGGCTCCATTGGTGAGTCCTTGGGTTCGAAGGATTGAGTCTTTTATTGCTAATTGTCATTAATTTCAATATTATATGTGATGTACGGGTTATGTCCCGATCACTCTTGATGTATTAGATGCCTTTGAGACTATGTTAGACTTCCGATACATTTTATAAACTTTTACGTTTTGAAATTGTCTTTCAAACTCTCTTAATTTTTTATTATCTTGTATGATTTATGCTAAGTGGCTTGTTTAAGGCCTCTCAAGGTACAATACGTCATGTTACATGTAGGGTATGCTTTGGGTTGTGACAATTTCTACAAAGTAAGGTATTTGGTCGTTTAGATTGGCATATAGATGAGAATAAAAGGAGATTCTATGCATAGATTCTTTGTGATGGAAAGATGATTGACATCATTGAAGATGACCTAGACTATTCATGAATGTTCATCACTATAGAGCAACACAATTACCCCTTTGTGACATCAATTGTCTATCCCCACACCCATTTCATTTTACTATTACAAATGAATGATTTTATAATCCAATTTTTTTATAGGAGTTCTCCACTCTATACCATTTTCTATGGGACTCGAACTCAACTCTTAGTTGGGTATTTTTACTAACTACGACCGATGTCCCTTTTAATTGGTTTTAAGGAGGACATTTGAGAGTTATCATGGAGTCACTCCCACTATGACAGCTACACAAGAAGTGATTAATCACCTAATTGCTACTCAAGCCCTAGGATGGATGATCATTTGGGTATTGATGCATTGTTTTTTTGTTATTGGGCTATTTGATGACTAGAATAGAACATGAATTATTGACTAAGTTTCTAAAACTAATGCCTCCAATTTTCCATGGTACAGAGAGTGAGGATTCTTTTGAGTTCATTGTGGACTGTTATGAGAGATTGCAAAGTTGCATATCGTACATCAGCACGGGATAGAGTTTGTTACCTTCTAACTACAAGGTGAATCTAAGTTGTGGTGGAGGGCTTGTGTTAATTGTCGTTCATTAATTCTGCCTCCGTTGACATAGACTCAATTCTATGATCTATTCCTTAAGAAGTACGTACCTCAAACTCTCCAAAAATATATGAAGGATGAGTTTCTTGCTCTTTAATAGGATAGCATGTCAGTAGCAACATATGAGGCTAAGTTCCATGCCCTTTATTGCTACGTTATTCAGCTTTTGAGTACTGATAAGGAGATTATTCACCTTTATGTGATGGGACTGAACGCCGAATTACAATTCTCATCTATGCACATGAATTTGATTGAAAGGAGCTTCAATGAGGTAATCGACTATGTGATACAATTAAAGGAGTTAGGAATGTTGGGCAGGACAAATCAAAGGGTAAAATGTTAACGAATATAGGAAACTATAGCGGGTGATATTCCAAGGGTCCTGGTAAGCAGGTGTATTCATCTCAGCTGATTCAGCTAGCTTTACAGCTTCTACCGATAGTTATTCAAGGGTAACACAATAGTCACTACCTCAAAGTGGTGAAAGAGCCTTTTATTCGTTTGCCAAAATGCCCTCACTTGATCGAGGATGGTTCAAATGTGGTGCGATGGGTCACTTAGTAGAGAATACCCTCATAAACGGGCAAATAACCAGGTACAACAACAAATTAGAGTGTTAGTTCTATCCGGTGGAGGTGGTAATGGAAAAGGACGCCCAGAGGGTGTGCAAGGTAATAATTAGGGAGGTCGTGGGGTGGAGGAAATGGTAATTTTAGTGGGGGAGTGGTGCAACTAGGTCAAGGGTTTGTCATGAATGATGATAGAGCTTAGCGTTATGCCTTCCTAGGCAGGAATGAGATTGAGGGACCAAATTAGTAGTAAGAGGTACTATTCTTGTCTGTGACAAAATGGATTTTCTCTTTTTTGATTTGGGTTCCACTTATTCATATGTATCTTTTAAATTTTCATTGGGACTTGAATTGATTTGTGATATCCTTCATATTCTTATTCATATTTCTGGTGTGGTTTGGGAGTATGTTGTAGTAACCATGTGTTTTTTGTTTATTTTGGGTTGTTTATGGATCTTTACACTTCATTAGATTTAGTCATTCTGGATATGCTAGATTTTGATGTGATATTGGGTATGATGTGGTTGTCACCATATTATGTTGTACAAAATTGAATACTAAGACAATAAATCTAGAAAGAATAGGTAAGGATTGATTAGAGTGGGAAGGTGTATACATGCCTAAACCAACACAGATCATATCTTTTATTCTGATTAGAAAACTAGTGGGAAGAGGTTGTTTGGCCTACTAACCTCATATCTTGAATGTTACTATGGAGTCCCCTTCTTTCATGTCAATCTAAATGATTTTTGAATTTGTAGAGGTATTTCTTACGGATCTACGTGGTATGCCTCCAATTAGCTATATTGACTTATGTATAGATTTGGAATTGGTACTCACCCAATCTATATCCCTACTTTTCGCATGGCTCGGGCAGAGTTGAGAGAACTTAAGACTCAACTTCAGGAACTCCTAGATAAGGGATTTATATGTCCAAGTGCTTCACCTTGGGTTGCTCTAGTCATATTTATAAATAAGAAGAATGGTAGTATGAGGATATGCATAAACTATTGGTAGTTGAATAAGGTCACTATCGAGAATAAGTACCATGTAGCTTGCATAAATGATCTGTTGCCCTAGTTCTATGGTGCTTTAGTGTTCTCAAAGATTAATTTGAGGTCAGGGTACCATTAGTTAAAGAGCATACCAAAGGACACACCCAAAATAACCTTCAGGAGTGGTTTCAATAATTATAAGTTATTGGTAATGTCTTTTGGGTTGACTAATATACCAGTAGCTTTTATGAGTTTGATGGAGGGTGTCTTCAACCAATTTATGGATTCATTCGTGACCGTTATAGATGATATTCTAATTTACTCCAAGACTGAGGAGGAGCATGCAAAGCATCTTTGCATTGTTTTGGATATCTTAGGGAAATAGAAACTGCATGCTATGTTTTAAAGTGTGAATTTTGGCTTACTCTAATAGCCTTCTTGGGACATATGAATTTGGAAAAAGGGGTGACAGTGAATCTCCAAAATATTAAGGTAATTAAACATTTGGTTTGACCCTGATATGTGACTAAGGTTAGGAGCTTTATGGGTCTTACTAGCTACTACCACAAGTTTGTCAAGAACTTTTCTTCCATTCCTCATACCTAACTATACCGGACTACATTGACTCATAAAGATGTACCCTTTGTGTGGTTTGACCAGTGTGAGGAGAGATTTCCAAAATCTCAAGACATTATTTACTACGGCTCTTATCTTATCATTGTTGGTGTAAGGTTAACACTCTATTGTGTTTTGTGATGATTCACATTTAGGTTTGGGTTCTTGTTGATGCAGCACATGAAAGTTACAAAATACTCTTCAAGGAGATTAAAGTTTCATAAGAAGAACTATCCAACCTATGATTTAGCATTGCCAACAGTAGTGTTTGCACATAATATCTGGCAACATTATCTCTACGGTGTTACCTGTGAAGTGTTCAAAGATCATGCAGCTTACAATATGTCTTTACTCATAATGATATAAATGTAAGGCCGAAGAGGTGGATAGGGTTGTTGAAGGATGGCGTACATCTAACACCATCTAGGTAAGGCCAATGTGGTGGTAGATGCATTGATCTGTAAGACAATGAGCATATGTAGTTTGGCTTGCTTAGAGGTGTCCATGCGGCCTTAAGCTTGAGAGATTCAAACTATAGAATCTAAGTTCATGTAATAGGGGGTTTCAAAAAAGGGTGGGGTGTTGGCCACTATTAAGGTTAAGCACACATTTATAGATGAAATCAAGGCTAGGCAGTTTGAGGATGAGAATATTAACAAGTTCATGGATAATGTGGTGTATGGGGAGAATCCAGACGCCATACTTGATGCATGTGGGTTTCTTAGTTTTTGTGTTCCTCGGGTTGATAAATTGATTTACCAAGTGTTGATAGAGTCTCATAGTTTGTGGTATTTGATTCATCTAGGTGTAAACAAAATGTATCATAATTTGAGGCACCTTTAATGGTGGTCTAGGATAAAGACGAGCATAGTAGAGTATGTATCTAAGTGTTAGAATAGTGAACATGTAAAGTATGAGCACCGTAGGCCTGTTAGATTACTTTAAAGGATGTCCATTCCTAATTGTAAGTAGGAAAGTATAACCATGGACATAGTGGTAGGTGTTTCTTAGACCCCTTTATGTGATTTATTTCATTGTGTATTGTAACTCTCAACATTTTTCTATGAATTATGTAAAAGATATAGTTAGGCTGCATAGGGTGTCCCTTTCTATCATTTCAGATAGAGACACTTTTGTTTACTTCTAAATACTAAGGGAAGTTACATGAAGCATTGGGAACTCAACTCGCGTTTAGTATAACCTTCCATCCTTATACATACGGTCAGTTGAAGAGGGAAATTCAAGTATTGGAAGATATGTTAAGAGCATGCGTGATTAACTTTGGGGGCCATTAGGATCAATTCCTACCATTTTGTGAATTCTCTTACAACAATAGTGATCACTCCAACATAGATATAACACCTTTCGAGGCACTTTTGTGAGGGAATATAATCGCCAATAGGATGGTTTGAGAGTTGTGATGTGAAGCTTCTAGGTGTTGAATTGGTAAGGGAAGCTCAGGAGAAGGTAAGGTTCATCCAAACCAAGTTATTGGGTAAGAGATATGGCATTCAAAGTTGGTCAACAAGTTTTGTTGAAGGTGTCATCAATGAAAGGGTTGATGAGGTTTGGCAAGAAGGGTAAGCTTAGACTTCATTATTTTGGTCCGTTTGAAGTTCTTGACAATGTGGGGTCAATTGCTTACATGTTAACCTTGCCACCCAACTTGTTTAAGCTTCATTCAGTCTTCCATGTGTCCATGCTGAAGATGTACCATAGAGATGGAGATTATATTATCAAGTGGGAATCTATAGTGATAGACAAGGATTTACAATATGAAAAAAACTTGCTTCAGATTCTTGATCGGGATGTCTGGAAGTTAAGGACAAAGGAAATCAAATTAGTGATGGTTTAATGGAAGCATCATTTGATTGAGGAAGCTAATTGGGAAACTGATAGGGACATGGAGGGAAAATATCCTCACTTGTTTGAGGATTCAGGTACTATATTCTTTTCAACTTAGACAATTTTATTATTTGATCATTCAAAGATGAATCATGGATAAATTGATATCTATTGTGGTGACCCTTTTAGTTGTTTTGGGTAAACCAATGTGAAAGATAATTGATAAGAAAATTTTTGGAATAGAAAGTTGGACGGACGTAGATAGATAGATAGATAGATAGATAGATAGATAGATAGATAGATAGATAGATAGATAGATAGATAGATAGATAGATAGATAGATAGATAGATAGATAGATAGATAGATAGACGGAGAGATAGATGGATAGATAGATGGATAGATAGATGGATAGATAGATAGAAAGATAGATGGACAGATAGATGGACAGATAGATAAACAGATAGATAGAAAGATAGATAGACAGATAGATAGACAGATAGATAGATAGAGAAACAGAGAGACAGATAGACAGATAGATAGATAGAGAAACAGAGAGACAGATAGACAGAGAGACAGAGAGACAGAGAGACAGATAGACAGATAGACTGATAGACAGATAGACAGATATACAGATACACAGATAGAGACTTAGAGAGATAGAGAGACAGAGAGATACATAGATAGATAGATAGATAGATAGATAGATAGATAGATAGATAGATAGATAGATAGATAGATAGATAGATAGATAGATAGATAGATAGATAGATAGATAGATAGATAGATAGATAGATAGATAGATAGATAGATAGATAGATAGATAGATAGATAGATAGATAGACGGAGAGATAGATGGATAGATAGATGGATAGATAGATGGATAGATAGATAGAAAGATATATGGACAGATAGATGGACAGATAGATAAACAGATAGATAGAAAGATAGATAGACAGATAGATAGACAGATAGATAGATAGAGAAACAGAGAGACAGATAGACAGATAGATAGATAGAGAAACAGAGAGACAGATAGACAGAGAGACAGAGAGACAGAGAGACAGATAGACAGATAGACTGATAGACAGATAGACAGATATACAGATACACAGATAGAGACTTAGAGAGATAGAGAGACAGAGAGATACATAGATAGATAGATAGATAGATAGATAGATAGATAGATAGATAGATAGATAGATAGATAGATAGATAGATAGATAGATAGATAGATAGATAGATAGATAGATAGATAGATAGATAGATAGATAGATAGATAGATAGATAGATAGATAGATAGATAGATAGATATATAGATAGATAGATAGATAGATAGATAGAGAGATAGACAGACAGACAGACAGACAGACAGACAGACAGACAGACAGACAGATAGACAGACAGATTGACTGACTGACAGACTGACAGATTGACAAACTGACAGACTGAGAGATAGATTGATATATTGATATATTGATAGATTAATAGATTGACAGACAGACAGACAGAAAGACAGACAGACAGACAGACAGACAGAGAGACAGAGAGATAGAGAGACAGAGAGACAGAGAGACAGATAGACAAATAGACAGATAGACAGATAGACAGATAGACAGATAGACTGATAGATCGATTCATAGATAGATTGATAAACAGACAGATAGACAGATAGACAGACAGACAGACAGACAGACCGACAGACCGATATATGGATAGATGGATAGATGGGTAGATGGATAGATGGTTAGATGGTTAGATGGATAGATAGATTGATAGATAGATTGATAGATAGATTGACAGATAGATTGATATATGGATATATGGAAATATGGATATATGGATATATTGATATATGGATAGATGGATATATCGATAGATAGATAGATAGATAGATAGATAGATAGATAGATAGATAGATAGATAGAAAGACAGATAGAAAGACAGACAGACAGACAGAGAGACAGAGAGACAGATAGACACATAGACAGAGAGACAGAGAGACAGAGAGATAGAGAGACAGAGAGACAGAGAGACAGAGAGACAGATTGACAGATAGATAGATAGACAGATAGACCGATAGACGGATAGACGGATAGATAGATTGATAGATA